>QNTS01000488.1:699420-717755 GCA_003317085.1 Hucho hucho
GTTTGGCTTTAAATGCAGCTACCTTATCTGCCAACTTGAAGACAGTTGTCATTTTCCCCTGAAGTGACAGATTGAGTTCATTGAGCAGGTTGAATATGTCGCATAAGTAAGCCAGTTTTGCGACCCATTCCTCGTCACTGAAATGTGCTGCCAGCGGTGACTTCTTTTCTGAGAGAAATCTCTGCAGCGGCTCTCGTAATTCAAACACTCTGGTCAGCGATTTCCCTCGCGATAACCATCTCCTCACAAAGCTGGACCATTTCAGCCTGATATATAACCATCCAGCGACTTGAAGAGTTCTGTGGCTGTGGTTTTGGTTGGCAACGATAGTGCACATAACATATCCTCAGGCACGTCCTCCTGATAAAGATATCGCACATAAACAAGTAGTATTGCCTTGTTGTCAACATCTGTAGACTCGTCAACCTGGAGTGCGTACCACGGTGATGTATTAATCCTCTCCAACAATTGTGTCTCAATGTCTTCCGCTATTTCCTCAATGCGCCGAGTGACCGTGCTAGCCGACAGAGGCACCTGTGCTATCTTTTTAACCGCATCCTCTCCTAGACGTTCACGGCAAATGTCTTTAGTGGCGGGCAGGATCAAGTCTTCACCAATAGTGAATGGCTTCTTAGACTTAGCAATACGGTTAGCCACCAAGTATGATGCTCTCAGTGCACTCGCATTTGTTGATGCGGTGGTCCTCAGTAATTTCTTCTGTCCTTCGTGTTCCTGTTTTTTTCATTCAAAATACTCAGAGGGCTTGTCTTTTAATGCAGGGTGCTTGGTCTCCAAGTGGCGAAGCAGTTTTGAAGGCTTCATTGCCTCATTAGAGAGCCGTTCACCGCATATTATACAGAGCGGGCTTGGTTCGTGGGAATCACCTGTCGCGATGAATCCATATTTTAAGTAGGACTCCTGGTATTGAATGTTAAATGCAGCTTTCTTTTTCTTGGAAGTCGTAGGCTCTTGTTCTGTCTCCTCACTGGGCCTTTTCCCCTTCGCAAAGAAACTTTCCAAAGACGACTGTTTCTTACTCATTTTGCTTGCTACTTGGTTGAATTTTAGCGTTCACGTGACCAAGATGTAACACAGAGAATCCGGTCATTTTTCAAAATAAAAGATCGTTATGGCTCAGATAATAAATAAAACGGAATTAATGTAAGTTATTCATTCTTTCTTGTGCGGCCCGGTACCAAATGACACACGGACCGGTACCGGTCCGCGCCCCGGTGGGTTGGAGACCGCTGGTCTACGGGATCTGCTTTAATCCAGGACCCAGGTTGCAGTACCTATGACTTCCACTAGATGTCACCAGTCTTTAGACAAGGTTTGATGAGTTTACCTTGAAAAACAACCGTATAGAAGAAGATTATGTAAGTGGAGGGAGGAAGTGCCTTTTGTGTTTTGCGCGCGAGACCGAGTGCGCGCCTCAGGATTTCACTTTTCTATCGCTCAGGATATTATCCGTGTAAAATATTATAGTTAATATACATAATAGTGTACCTAAGGATACATTATAAACAATGTTTGATTTGTTTGGACAAAGTTGATAGGTATATTTTGAACGCTTTCTCTTCCCTGTACAATGGGCGAGTGGACGGTGGACTTTCTGAACATAGCGCGCCAACCAAACAGAGATTTAAGGATATAAACAAGGACTTTTTCTAACAAAAGGAACATTGGATGTTTTGCTTGGATACTTCGGATTGCCCTCAGCAGAAGATCATCAGGTAAGAGATTTATTTTAGCTCTTTTTATGTGTTTTGTGAGACCCGTGCTGGTTATGAAATTATGCTAATGCAGAAAATATGCAGGGCACTGTCCTCAGACAATCAAATGTTCTGCTTTCGCCGTAAAGCCTTTTTGATATCTGACAACGCTGTGAGATTGCCAAGAGTCTAAGATTTTGAACAGTGTGCAACACTTGTATTTTGATGAATGTTTTATAATTCTACTTTTGGATTTTGAATTTGGCACCTTACATTTTTCCGGGTATTGTCGTGACTGGGGCGCTAGCGCCCCAACGCTCCTTAAATATCCCCAAGAGGTTAAATAAAAAAAATATGAATAAGAAATAAAAGTACAAGTAATTAAAAAGCAGCAGTAAAATAACAATAGCGAGACTATGCACAAGGGGGTACCGGTACAGAGTCAATGTGCAGGGGCACCGGTTAGTCAAGGTAATTGAGGTAATATGTACATGTAGGTAGAGTTATTAAAGTAACATAGTCTGGGTAGCCATTTGATTAGATGTTCAGGAGTCTTATGGCTTGGGGATAGAATTAGAAGCCTCTTGGACCTAGACTTGGTGCTGCGGTAACACTTGCCGTGCGGTTGCAGAGAGAACAGTCTATGACTAGGGTGGCTGGAGTCTTTTTTTTTTAGGGCCTTCCTCTGACACCGCCTGGTATAGAGGTCCTGGATGGCAGGAAGCTTTGCCCCAGTGATGTACTGGGCCGTACGCATTACCCTCTGTAGTGCCTTGCGGTCGGAGGCCGAGCAGTTACCAAACCAGAAAGTGATGCAACCAGTCAGGATGCATTCGATGGGGCAGCTGTAGAACATTTTGAGGATCTGAGGACCCAAGCCAAATCTTTTCAGTCTCCTGAGGGGGAATAGGTTTGGTTGTGCCCTCTTCACAACTGTCTTGGTGTGCTTAGACCATGTTAGTTTGTTAGTGATGTGGACACCAAGGAACTTGAAGCTCCACTTCAGCCCTGTCGATGAGAATGGGGGAGTGCCCTGTCCTCTTTTTCCTGTAGTCCACAATCATCTCCTTTGTCTTGATCATGTTGAGGGAGAGGTTGTTGTCCTGGCACCACATGGCCAGGTCTCTGACCTCCTCCCTATAGGCTGTCTCGTCATTGTTGGTGATCAGGCCTACCACTGTTGTGTCATCTGCAAACTTAATGATGGTGTTGGAGTCGTGGCTGGCCGTGCAATAATGAGTGAACAGGAAGTACAGGAGGGGAATGAGCACGCACCCTTGAGGGGCCCCTGTGTTGAGGATCAGTGTGGCATATGTGTTGTTACCTACCCTTACCACCTGGGGGCGGCCCGTCAGGAAGTCCAGGATCCAGTTGCAGAGGGAGGTGTTTAGTCCCAGGGTCGTTAGCTTATTGATGAGCTTTGAGGGCACTATGGTGTTGAACGCTGAGCTGTAGTCAATGAACAGCATTCTCACGTAGGTGTTCCTTTTGTCCAGGTGGGAAAGGGCAGTGTGGAGTGCAATAGAGATTGCATCATCTGTGGATCTGTTAGGGTGGTATGCAAATGTTAGTGGGTCTAGGGTTTCTGGGATAATGGTGTTGATGTGAGCCATGACCAGCCTTTCAAAGCACTTCATGGCTACAGACTACATGTCGGTAGTCATTTAGGCAGGTTACCTTACTGTTCTTTGGCACAGGGACTATGGTGGTCTGCTTAAAACATGTTTGGTATTACAGACTCGGACAGGGAGAGGTTGAAAATGTCAGTGAAGACACTTGCCAGTTGGTCAGCGCATGCTCGCTGTACACATCCTGGAAATCCGTCTGGCCCTGCAGCCTTGTGAATGTTGACCTGTTTAACTTCTTAGGGAGCGGCAGGTGAGGTGACGGTTTTGGAGAGTCTGGCGTGCCCAAAGCAAAATGCCTGCCACTCAGGCTCAGAAAATAGCATGTGCACATAATTAGTACAATTGGATAGGAAACACTCTGAAGTTTCTAAAAGTGTTAACATAATGTCTGTGAGTATAAAATAACTCATTTAGCTCCCTATTGAATCCATTTGTTACCAGGACTGAGACTGCAGTACCTATGGCTTCCACTAGATGTCAGCAGTCTATATACAAAGACTCAGAGAGATTGGAGTAAACACAACGAATAGGTACAGGAAATGGCATGGGGACCTGAAATGTCAACAAGTTTTCTTGGGCGCGAGTCTGGCTGGCGCGTCCCACTTTATTTTACTTATATAAGGTATAGGTGACCATCCGAGTGAACTATTATTGCTAATATTCATAAAAGGATAGCTAAGGATGCATTTTAACTGGTATTTGATTGTTCTTGGACAAGTTTATAGGTATATTTGAACTCGTTCTCTTCAAGTTTCAATGGGCGATTCGACGTTGGATTTTCTGAACATAACGCACCAACCAAACTGAGATTTATGGATATAATAAATGACTTTTTCTAACAAAAGAACCATTGGATGTCTTCGTTGGACACTTGGGAAGCCCTCAGCAGAAGTTCTTCAAAAGGTAAGGGATTTGTTTTCGCTGTGAAATGTGTTTTGTGTGAACCGCAATGGTTTATGAATTTATGCTAATGCAGAAATATTGGAGGTGCTACCCTCAAACAATCAAATGTTGTGCTTTCGCCGTAAAGCCTTTTTGAAATCTGACAACGCTGTGATATTGCCAAGAAGCAGAGCTTTTGATGACTATGCAACACTTGTATATTGATGAATGTTTAATAATTCAACTTTTGGATTTTGAATTTGGCGCCTTGCATTTCACCGCGTAGTGTCGGGAGTGGGGCACTAGCGCATTAAAGTCCCCGGCCACTAGGAACGCCGCCTCTGGCTGAGCACTTTCCTGTTAGCTTATGGCGGAATACAGCTCAATGAGTGTGATATTAGTGCCAGCCTCTGTGATGGTATGTAGACAGCTACGAAAAATATAGATGAAAACTCTCTAGGTAGATAGTATGGTCTAAAGCTTATCATGAGATACTCTACCTTAGGCAAGCAAAACCTCAAGACTTCCTTAGATATCGTGCACCAGCTGTTATTTACAAAAATACATAGTCCGCCGCCCCTTGTCTTACCAGACGCCGCTGTTCTATCCTGCCGATACAGCGTATAACCAGCCAGCTGTATGTTGAAAATGTCGTCATTCAGCCATGACTCCATGAAGTATAAGATATTACAGTTTTGAATGTCCTGTTGGTAGTTTAATCTTCTGCATAGGTCATCAATTGTATTTTTAAAAGATTGCATGTTTGCTAGCAGAATGGAAGGCAGTGGGGGTTTATTCGATCGCCTACGAATTCTCCAAAGGCAGCCTGCCCTCCTGCCCCTTTTTCTCCAACTTCTCTTCACGCAAATGACGGGTCTCTGGGCCTGTTTCCGGGAAAGCAGTATGTCATTCACGTCGGGCTCGTCGGACTCGTTAAAGGAAAAAAAGGATTCTGCCAGTTCATGGTGAGTAATCGCAGTTCTGATGTCCAGAAGTTATTTTCGGTCATAAGCGACAGTAGCAGCAACATTATGTACAAAACAAGTAAAAAAATAAGTTACAAACAACGCAAAGAAACAAACAAAAAACACAATTGGATAGGAACACGTAAAACCTTTATTTAACTTGGCAAGNCACAAACACACAGGCACTCCCATCTCCCCAACAGCTGTGAGGTCACAGATGTTAAAGCTTTGAGGGCACCCTGATCTCATATATGGGAGTAGTAGAAGGCCATTTGATGTGTTTTAGGGTTGTTGTCGTCGTCCCCCCATACACCAAACATATGGGAGAGGCTGCCGATAGGCTGCATATGAGATCTGAGCTTTTCACTCCATCAGCTGAGAAACCTTTATGCTTTTTCTCCTGGTATTTTCACCGCACTGAAGACTGCTGTCGTACCTTTCTCTCTTTATCTCTTTTCCCAGTGCTGTGCAATAGGGTCCCCTGTGGGCTTCCAAGGCTTGGGATCATTTCATTAACCACAACAAAGAAAAAACATCCCCCGTTTTTGTGTATTGGATCCAGCTGGATTGAATTCCTCTAAAACAGTGCAGCGAGAGAGGAAATCTCTATTAAATATCTTGAGCCAGCGGCATGAGTTGGAGGCCATAACACATGATCGAATATGATCAGCCCTTCGCTATGCCTCTCAGACTTGATACTTCCCTTCAAGCACAATGCTGTTTCATGGTTCTTGTGAGCTACAGAGGATTTATTGACCCTTTTCCAAGTCTAATAAAAACCAATATTTCCAGTTACCTCTCACAAAAAAGAATGTCTCAGACTTCGCTCACATCTCCAAGGGACGAGGTAAGGAGGGAAACATTCACACCTGAATGGAACTGAATGTGAGGTCCGCTGCCAGAGCATATTGAACACTTCCAGAGGATGTTTCTCACTGTTATGAGAGTCAGTGTCATGGTCTTTCATCGCACAGCCCACTGTGGATAATAGGGAGTGACAGGAGAGGCAACATGTTCACGCTCTGCTCAGCTGTGGTTCTGGTGCCAGCGGAACAGCCCTACGGAATAGCCCAACGGATTGCCAAAGCCAAGATGACTAAGTGCTTCGAACAAGTGAGGGGGGGGGGAGAATGGAACAGAAATATAATAATATTAACCTGAAACATCTGGTTGCTTGTTGGACTACGTTTGTTTTAAACTCATTTTCAAACAGCCCCTCTAACATGCCTGTGGGTGGCGGAATATTGATCTGGTGTTCACGGCTCTGGTGATGAGGCATTTACAATGGCAGACAGGCTAGGAATGGATTAGCTATCAGCTGACCCACTGATACATTGCTAACAAACTGCCAATACACAAACACCACTCAGCCAGCCCTCATAAACTAGGGCAAAGGCATTTAAAACCTTTTTGTGCAAGCTGAAAAGTTCTCACTGAAAGGCTTGCTACATGAGTAAAATCAGCATATAACATTGCTTTAAAAAATCTTCTTGTGAGACAGCCTTTCTCTTGGGGCATTAGAGACAGATTCAGTTATTCAGTGAGGTCATGGTAATTTGATTATTCAACTCGGATCCTGCTGATAATAAGATCCTGAAAAATGAAACAGGGTGCCTGCCTTGTAAACTTTAAACAATAACTATGAAGCATAGTACTTATAACCAAGGCATGCAAAAGCAGTAACCTTTTGAGGGTTTCCTGTTATTTAAAGTCTGCCTCAGTTAAAAACAGAGGTGACGTGGTGTTTAACCCTGACAGCACAGTGTGAGCTGTCTAACCATATGTTTACATACGATACTGTAAAAACAGGCTCCGCAGCTGCACGAGACTGGGTAAGAGAAATATGGGAGATAAAGAAGATATATGCTCATGTTGAATGCGTTCGGTTTACTTACTGTTCACATCCAAATTGAGAACTGTACAATTTGTCCAATGTCCATCAGTCGCTCCACACCCCGCTCAACGCCTTGGACTGGGTGATTTAGAACACTGAGTTGCAAAACAATATTTTTACTTTTGACAGGACCATCTGAGGGGATATTGTTAATTTGATGTGTTAGGGTTGGGAAGGAGGAGGAGGTGAGTCAGTGGTTTTTCACTTGAAGACAAACAAGTTCTGAGAAAAGGCCAATCTTGGCTTGTTGGTGTTCCTGGTCCCACTGATGGAATTCCAGTGAGGGGCTTAAACTGTTTGATAGATGGCTGCCTGGTGGATGTGAGTGGGTGGGGAGAGTCCAGGTCTGCTCGTTTTGTCTTTTCATGTCTTTTGTCAGAGTAAATGTCTCCTAATTAGGCCGATGCTTCAGACTGAAGAAGCTCTTGACTGACTGCAGTTCACTATACTCCTCCCCACTCAACACCTCCCCAAGGCAAGACAGGAGGGGAAAAAACACAGAAAGTCAATTCGTGTTTTTAAAGTCCTTGGTTCAGGAAAATGCATTGGACATTGTAGTGAAGAAAGACAGTCTCAAGTTGTTAATATGAATGACCCCAAACTTGGAGTGGAACGGAGCTAGGGACAAAGATCACGTAGCTGGAATAGTCCTTTTCAGAGAGGTCGTCTAACAACCGTATGAACAATAACACACATGGACAAAGATGGAGAATTCTTCAGTCAGGGAAGTACTGTAGACTTTCAGAGAGAAAAAATAATTTATTCCCTGTTTTTATTCCACAGCCAAAAGGGTCTAATACGGTTCACTCTGATAATGGCAATAATCTTCTATAAATACGTTATTACCTTATCTTCTAACTTATGAACCTGGCAGTGAGGCAAGGCTCATTCCTCTGCATGGTTTCCATGGCTGGTTTGTATACTCCCTGGACTCTGATTACTTGAACAGTTTGTATATATTTCTATAAGGAGGGTTATACTTGATCGGTACCATGAAAAATAAAGACCACATCTGCTTTTATCAAAGGTATGGTTATAAATACAAGTGACCTCATTAAAATCCAGTTGAGTTTCTTTCTACACTGTCGTATGTTTGGCCTTACTTCTGCAGGCCACGGTAAGTAGACAATGGTTGTTCCCCTGCTCAGATGTTGCACACATCAACCAATGGTAGCTTGCCACGTCATTGACTATCAACTGACAGATTGCTATTACATATGATGTGATTAGCTGATACTTAAAATACCTATCCAGGCATTGTAAAATTTGGCATACCTCAGCAACGCCTGGGCAGATGAGCGCGCCCAGTCTCAACAGGGATATGGGCAGTCTGATGGTGTCTATTGAGTGGAACAGCACCTGAAATTCACCACTGCCCCCTGCTGGGCTGAACGTATACCACACCTGTTCAAAACACCTACGTAGGCTTCTATTCAATAAGGTCTATGAGAGGCATTTGGTGTGAGATGGTTAAGTTTCCCAAGACAGTGAGCAGAGAGAGGTGACCTTTGTCTCACTGAAAATGTCACTTATGTCTCGATGGTCTACACTCCACATTGACAATCCACTCCCACCCAGAAGGAATCTTGAGACTCTAAGAACCAAACACAAAAGGGTAGAATGACTCATGCTCCATCGAGCAAGAGTCTGGCATATATATTGCATGCTGAAAGGAAGTAGTCCTGGCCATCCCCACTGTGTTGAGAGAGATTAAAGTGACAGTTCCTGTATGTTTAATGGTGCTGGTCAGTGCGGAGGTCACTTGACCACCTGTGGGCAGCCTTTACCGCTGAAGAGATCTGTGGCGTGAGATTCAGTTAACTGGAAACCATCTGGTCTGATTGAGAATGCCGCCCCGGGGCACCATGGCAACGCACAAGAAGGAAGTGAAGAGCAAGGCTACAACAGCGGTGGTGGGAATCTAATCTGGGCAGTGCTTCACAGATCTGCACAGCATGAAAAACTCTGTAATCATACTAGAGACCCCCACGGAACTTAATTGAATCATTGGTTATGTTTTATTGTCCCTGAAAGCATTTTGGGGAGATGTAGTGACAGTGTTGTGCCAGGTCGATGCGATAGTGATGCACTGACCTTTGGTGAATTATCAATGTTATTCCTTCCTGGGCAGACCTATTGAAATCTAATCAAGTCTCTGCAAAGGCACCAACATACTAACTAAATACAATACACAAAAAGACACAAGAACATTTGGATATGTAAACACTTCGGTTCAGCCAAGATGGAAGCATTTGATCTTTGTATACCACAGGCTCAAAAAGCAAAATATTTTCCTTTTTAGAAAAATGTGTCTTCTCACTGGGTGACCCTTTTAAAGGTGAGAAAAAACAACTCAACCGCAAAATAATACTGACCTCAGGAGGTACTGCAAAAGCTCCAAACTAAAATAAAAACGTACCCCAGAAGGGAAAAAACTGCAGGAAGAGTTTAAATGTTTTTCAAACATTTAAATGAGAGCTCTCAGTAGCCTATAGCGGTCATTGTATCACAGGCAATCTGTACTGAATGGGATTTGCATTAATGGACCCAGGGGGCTGGCTGCCGGTAGTGTGTGTCCACATTATTCTCACGTAGAATGTAACAGTAATTTAAATATCAATGCATTGGCAAGGCCTAAAAAATGCTTTATTCTTAAAGTGATAATGCCTACTTTTTTGACACTTTTTATAAGCAATGTTATATAAATTATACAATTGTATAACATTGGGGTCCTTTGAAATGAAGTGCTTGAAAAAGTCTCTGAAAGTCCTTGAATTTGACATGCCAATGTCTGTATGAACCCTGCATAAAGGATGCATAGTCCTAGGTCTATGTTGTTGTAAAGGTGGAGTTATGGGCCAGTTTGCATATATTATTTTAAGTACACATGTGGAACTGTATGAAAATCCCTTTTCTTTTTGTTTTAAACCATTTTGAAGTGTTTATCCAAATGTCACACATTGGCCCCATTATTTATAGAAAGACCCATTTGTATATGTATTTTTTCAATTATGGTTCCCCAATGCAGCAGCTACTCTTCCTGGGGTCCAGCAAAATGAAGACATTTAAACAATTTTAAAAACAGTACAATACATTCACAACAGATTTCACAACATATTACAGTTGAAGTCGGAGGTTTACATACATCTTAGCCAAAAACATTTAAACTCAGATTTTCACAATTCCTGACATTTAATCCTAGTAAAACGTCCCTGTCTTAGGTCAATTAGGATCACCACTTTATTTTAAGAATGTGAAATTCAGAATAATAGTAGAGAGAACGATTTATTTCAGCTTTTATTTCTTTCATCACATTCTGGGTCAGAAGTTTACGTACACTCAATTAGAATTTGGTAGCACTGCCTTTAAATTGTTTAACTTGGGTAAAACATTTCGGGTAGCCTTCCACAAGCTTCCCACAATAAGTTGGGTGAATTTTGGCCCATTCCTCCTGACAGAGCTGATGTAACTGAGTCAGGGTTGTAGGCCTCCTTGCTCGCACACGCTTGTTTAGTTGTGCCCACAAATTCAATATAGGATTGAGGTCAGGGCTGTGTGATGGCCACTCCAATACATTGACTTAAGTCATTTTGCCACAACTTTGGAAGTATGCTTGGGGTCATTGTCCATTTGGAAGACCCATTGACGAACAAGCATCAACTTCCTGACTGATGTCTTGAGATGTTGCTTCAATATATCCACATAATTTCCCTCCCTCATGATGCCATCTATTTTGTGAAGTGCACCAGTCCCTCCTGCAGCAAAGCACCCCCACAACATGATGCTGCCACCCCCTGTGCTTCACGGTTGGGATGGTTTTCTTCGGCTTGCAAGCGTCCCCCTTTTTCCTCCAAACATAACAATGGTCATTATGGCCAAACAGTTCTATTTTTGTTTCATCAGACCAGAGGACATTTCTCCAAAAAGTACTATCTTTGTCCCCATGTGCAGTTGCAAACCGTAGTCTGGCTTTTTTATGATGGTTTTGGAGCAGTGGCTTCTTCCTCGATATAGGACTCGTTTTACTGTAGATATAGATACTTTCGTACCTGTTTCCTCCAGAATCTTCACAAGGTCCTTTGCTGTTGTTTTGGGATTGATTTGCACTTTTCGCACCATAGTACGTTCATCTCTAGGAGACAGAATGCGTCTCCGTCCTGAGCGGTATGGCGGCTGAGTGGTCCCGTAGTGTTTATACTTGCATACTATTGTTTGTACAGATGAACATGGTACCTTCAGGCGTTTGGAAATTGTTCCCAAGGATGTGGAGGTCTACAATTCTTTTTTTTAGGTCTTGGCTGATTTTTTATGATTTTCCCATGATGTCAAGCAAGAGACACTGAGTTTGAAGGTAGGCCTTGAAATACATCCACAGGTACACCTCCAATTGACTCAAACAATGTCAATTAGCCTATCAGAAGCTTCTAAAGCCATGACATCATTTTCTGGAATTTTCCAAGCTGTTTAAAGGCACAGTCAACTTAGTGTATGTAAACTTCTGACCCACTGGAATTGTGATACAGTGAATTATAAGTGAAATAATCTGTCTGTAAACAATTGTTGGAAAAATTATTTGTGTCATGCACAAAGTAGATGTCCTAACCGACTTGCCAAAACTTTAGTTTGTTAACAAGAAATTTGTGGAGTGGTTGAAAAACGAGTTTTAATGACTCCAACCTAAGTGTATGTAAACTTCCGACTTCAACTGTATATTACTAATTTGAGTGAGAGGAGTGTGTGTATGTATGTATGTATGTATGTGTGTGTGTGTGTGTGTGTGTGTGTGTGTGTGTGTGTGTGTGTGTGTGTGTGTGTGTGTGTGTGTGTGTGCGTGCGTGTGTGTGAGACAAAGGTGACAGTGGAGTATGTGAGGATAGAAGCTGGTGCTCTGGGTGAGCCAAGCACAGAGGGAAGGAGAGGATAAAAGCCTCTCCAAAGATTATAGATTTTTCACAGGAGGCGCTGCCAGTCAGCACGTACTCCCCAGGCCTCTCCATTCAGCGTGCAAGAGTATAGGAGGGGCACTTGGCTGGGCAGAGAGAGGGGGAGAAAGAGAGGGAAGAGGGGGGGCACCCTTGTTAAGTGCTTGGATTGGTGAAGTTTCACATTGCTGGCACAGCAAAGCAACACCCGACATCAGAAGAAGAAGAGTGATGAATGCACATTGTGGATATCGTGAATGTCGTCATTCATTCATGTCTCTCTTTTTCAGTCTGGACTTGGAGTTGACTGACAGGAGAAAGTCTGAGAGGACTGCTGGTCTATTAAATCTGTGTCTATGTGCTTCAGTAGGCTTATTTCTCACCTCATTTTACAGAAAGGGGACTTTTTACTAAGCCTTTTTCTCCAAATAGGCTAATTGTGTCCAGTTGACTTCCTTGGATGCAACAGCCCTTACAAGCTACTCACCCAGGAAATCCTCTTAGTGACAGCTACACATTAATTACATACCAGACTGTGCCCATCAATTTGGAGAATGGCAAATCCAGACATTCCATCTGCACAGGAATGAAATATTACGTCTAAAACTGTGTCTGCTGACTGCTCTGATTAAGATTTTTCTGTAGAAAGAAACTAGCTTGGCCGTGATCAAGAACGAGATCATGAGCACTGATGACACAGACATGGATCCAGTCATTTATTCTTGGAGTCTTGCCAATGTCTTATATTCTTGGTTTCGTCCCAGGGGTAACAGCCTACAGGTCCATCCAACAGGTCGTCTCCATTTGCAAAACAATGATGGCAAAACAAACTACTACGCTGTCTTCCCACAATGAAATCAAGGGGGATCACAAAGCAGGGTTGCGTGTGGTATCATCCTCTCTGTTCCGGTTCATCTGGCCACTTCATGTTGTGCTTAGCATTTTGTCCAGAGGAGCAGGGTTAGGAAGCTAACCTTTCCACAAAACCATAACTTCCCACCATGACATTACCGAACATCGCCTCAGTATCCCCTAGCGCTCACTATGAAAATGTCAGCGCAGCTATTTTCATCCGAGGGAAATCCTATCTTATTTCCTCCCTGTCCCCCCGTTCCTCAGCGGAGGCGCCTGTTTGTATAACGCTGTGTTGAATTTGAATATCAAAACCCATGAGAAGGTGCCCAGACACTTCAAATGCCATTTTTTGGGAATCTTTCAAGGAATGTGACTGCTTAAGTGTCCACGACGAAGGGAGAGGGTCACCGAGACAATGCCTGCTTTGTTAATACAGGGCCACAGTAGTCTTTCAACCCTCCACACCATTGATGAGACTATAACTGAAAAACGCACATTTGCATCTCAGTATGCAGCTCTCTTTAGGTTCCGCCATTTGGATGCAATTCAAGAAATTGGTAGCATTTATGGTGCAACAAAGCTGTGATGGTTAACATGCCCCTGAAGCTTCCGTGTCCCATTCACGGCCCATTCAGTCACCATACTGCCCTTCCAGTCAAAGTGTACAGGATGATTGGGGGAAAATGTAAAGAGAGAGAGACACTGGGGCCCCTGGTGACAGTTATGCCACAATGAAAAAAGACAAATCTGTGAAAAAAAGTATTGTAAAACATTCTGGAAACAAACAATAAATGTCCTGGTTGACAAATGGGTGTCTTCCCACTGGACACACCACGTCATTTCAATGTGGAAATGTGGGTAGTATTTGGTTGAGACGTTGATCAATGACATTTCAAACTTTATTCACCCACTCAAACAGGACAGCCAGAAGTTTGTTGAATTCCCAGTGTGTTATCACTATGCTTTCAACCATCTAAAAGCACAACCAAAATCCAATGGAAAAACAACGTCTGCTTGTTGGTTTAGTTGTCATCTACATGTGTTATCACTGCGCTTTTAACCATTTAAAAACACAACAAAGTTCAAATGGGAATACAATGTCATGTATTTTTACAACAATTTAAAACTGCAATATACAGTGGGGAAAAAAAGTATTTAGTCAGCCACCAATTGTGCAAGTTCTCTCACTTAAAAAGATGAGAGAGGCCTGTAATTTTCATCATAGGTACACTTCAACTATGACAGACAAAATGAAGAAAAAAAATCCAGAAAATCACATTGTAGGATTTTTAATGAATTTATTTGCAAATTATGGTGGAAAATAAGTATTTGGTCACATACAAACAAGCAAGATTTCTGGCTCTCACAGACCTGTAACTTCTTCTTTAAGAGGCTCCTCTGTCCTCCACTCGTTACCTGTATTAATGGCACCTGTTTGAACTTGTTATCAGTATAAAAGACANTATTTTGGTTTCATCTGACCATATGACATTCTCCCAATCCTCATCTGGATCATCCAAATGCTCTCTAGCAAACTTCAGACGGGCCTGAACATGTACTGGCTTAAGCAGGGGGACACGTCTGTCACTGCAGGATTTGAGTCCCTGGCGGCGTAGTGTGTTACTGATGGTAGGCTTTGTTACTTTGGTCCCAGCTCTCTGCAGGTCATTCACTAGGTCCCCCCGTGTGGTTCTGGGATTTTTGCTCACCGTTCTTGTGATCATTTTGACCCCACGGGGTGAGATCTTGCGTGGAGCCCCAGATCGAGGAAGATTATCAGTGGTCTTGTATGTCTTCCATTTCCTAATAATTGCTCCCACAGTTGATTTCTTCAAACCAAGCTGCTTACCTATTGCAGATTCAGTCTTCCCAACCTGGTGCAGGTCTACAATTTTGTTTCTGGTGTCCTTTGACAGCTCTTTGGTCTTGGCCATAGTGGAGTTTGGAGTGTGACTGTTTGAGGTTGTGGACAGGTGTCTTTTATACTGATAACAAGTTCAAACAGGTGCCATTAATACAGGTAACGAGTGGAGGACAGAGGAGCCTCTTAAAGAAGAAGTTACAGGTCTGTGAGAGCCAGAAATCTTGCTTGTTTGTATGTGACCAAATACTTATTTTCCACCATAATTTGCAAATAAATTCATTAAAAATCCTACAATGTGATTTTCTGGATTTTTTTTCTTCATTTTGTCTGTCATAGTTGAAGTGTACCTATGATGAAAATTACAGGCCTCTCTCATCTTTTTAAGTGAGAGAACTTGCACAATTGGTGGCTGACTAAATACTTTTTTTCCCCACTGTACATAACTCGCTCCGCCATTTCGTTGTTGCAAAAATTAAAAACAAGCAATGTAGAGAATCATTTTACCATCAAAACTGCTGTGATATATATCTTCAATAACCAAACATGTTGTATTTTCAGTTATTTGGTGTTTGTTTGGTGTTCAAAACCCAAAGTAAAAGAAGCCAAAACAAAAATAAAGAACGGGAAGCATAGACATAGCGCACATAGAACAGATCTACCACTTCTTAGACTTGTTTTCAATGAGAACAGCACATCTATAACTCACATTTCTATGTGAATTTGGTCTAGTCGCCCAAAAAGTTACATATTGCAGCTTTAATGTATTATCACTGTGCATCATCTAAAAGCACAACCGAATTACCTGGAATGTAGTTGAGATTATATTAAAAGTACATAGTGCAAGTGATCAGATTCTGCGCAGATTATTGTGAAGATTGTGAATTGTGAAGATTTCCACAGACCTGCGACCTTCGCAAGCTATGTTGAACATGCACGCTTTCTATGACTACATAAGAAGACATTTATAGTTACAGTAACCTCTAAATGTGGCCATGGGATGTGTTACTCATTTTAAGGTTGAATAGTATTATTACATTAGTTTGTAAGATAGCCTTAACTTTTGGCTATTTACTGTATTAAAAAAGTAATATTGAATTGTGTTTGGTTGACAACGCAACCAACATATACATTTAAAAGATATGTATATTTTGTGCCACTGACTTAATTCCAGTTTGTCTACAAATTAATAACTGATATGTTGGATTCACATCTCCATCTCAACCAAAAATCTAATTTAAGGCATAGGACAAAATCAAATCTAACTTTATTTAAAGTGCATTTAAAGTTTGATTTGATTTGATTTTGTCCTATTCTTAAACTTAGATTGTTGGTTGAGATGGAGATGTGAATCCAACATATCAATTATTAATTTGTAGACAAACTGGAATTAAGTCAGATGACAGATGAAGATGACATTTGAAATCAACCAAAGCTTGAAACCCTGGGCCTATATGTACTGTCTACAATAGCTGTTGATGACTTTGCAAATGCTATATAGGCCTAAATAGTATCATTGATGATACAGTGCCTTCAGAAAGTATTCATACCGCTTAACGTTTTCCATATTTTGTTGTTACAAACGGAATAAAACATTTATTACATTTTGTTGTTTTTTACCATCTACACACAATACCCCATAATGACAAAGTGAAGACATGTTTTTAGAAATGTTAGCAAATTTATTGAAAAGCAAATACAGAATAATCTAATTGATATAAGTATTCACAATGCATGTTAGAATCACATTTGGCAGCGACTACAACTGTGATTTTTTCTGGGTAAGTCTCAAAGAGCTTTGCACACCTGGATTGTACAATATTTGCACATTATTCTTTAAAAAATTCATCAAGCTCTGTCAAGTTGGTTGTTGATCATTACTAGACAGACATTTTTAAGTCTTTCCTTTATCAATATGATTTAAGTCAAAACTGTAACTAGGCCATTCAGGAACAATCATTGTCATCTTGGTAAGCAACTCCAGTCTATATTTGGCCTTGTGTTTTAGGTTATTGTCCTGCTGAAAGGTGAATTTGTCTCCCAGTGTCTGTTGGAAAGCAGACTGAACCAGGTTTTCCTCTAGGATTTTGCCTGTACTTAGCTGTATTCCATTTCTTTTTATCCTAAAAAACTCCATAGTCCTTGCCAATGACAAGCATACCAATAACATGATGCTGCCACCACCATGTCTGAAAATATGAAGAGTGGTACTCAGTGATGTGTTGTATTGGATTTGCCCCAAACATAACACTTTGTATTCAGGACATAAAGTAAATTTCTCTGCCACATTTTTTGCAGTTTTAATTTAGTGCCATATTGCAAACAGGATGCATGTTTAGGAACATTTTTATTCTGTACAGGCTTCCTTGTGTCATTTAGGTTAGTATTGTGGAGTAACTACAATGTTGTTTATCCATCCTCAGTTTTCTCCTATCACAACCATTAAACTCTTTAACTGTTATAAAGTCACCATTGGCCTCATGTTGAAATCCCTTAGAGGTTTCCTTCCTCTCCGTTAACTGAGTTAGGAAGAACGTATGTATCTTTGTATTGACTGGGTGTATTGATACACGATCCAAAGTTTAATTAATAACTTTACCATGTGCAAATGTCTGCTTAAAAAATATATATATATCTATCAATAGGTTCCTTTATTTGCAAGACATTGGAAAATCTCCCTGGTCTTTGTGGTTAAATTTGTGTTCGAAATTAATTTCTCGACTTAGGGACCTTACAGATAATTGTATGTGTGGGATATAGAGATAAAGGTAGTCATTCAAAATTCGTGTTAAACAATATTATTGCACACAAAATGAGTCCATGCAATTTATTATGATACTTGTTGATGAACATTTTTAGCCCTGAATGTACTCAGCCTTGTCATAACAAAGGGGTTGAATACAGTACTTGACTCAAGACATTTCAGCTTTTCATTTTTTATTAATTCGTAAAAAATTCTAAAAACATAATCCCGCTTTGACAGTATGGGATATTGTGTGTAGGCCAGTGACACCAAATGGATTCTATTTAAATTTGAAATTCCGGCTGTATGTAACAAAATCTTGAAAATGTCAATGGGTGTGAATACTTTCTGAATGCACTGTATATGACTTTAGAGTATGGTTACATTTCATTTGCTCTGTTAAACCTACCCTCAGGAATGACTTTGATAGCAACAGTGAATAGTTAGTTATTAAGAGATCTCTCAATAATCATTCTCATGATAGTGTCACGTGAAATAACTGAGGATTCAGTAGCGAGTAAAGTTCAACATTTATTGTAGCAATCCAGGAGATAGAGTAACAGGTTCAGGCAATGAGATAGTGCAAGGAAGTGTCCGGGTCTTAGCAGCGCAGGGACTGAAGGGAAAACCCAATCCTCTGTATAGGTCAGTGTAGCGAAGAGGAATTCCCTGACTGTCAATCCAGAACGTGCCCCGCGTAGAATCTTCCACCGGAGAGAGAGCGAACGTAGAGTCCAACAGAGAACGGAACCATAGGAGACACAGCACTCAGTCTGGAGAGAAACACACGCACAGGAAAACAAGACAACGAACTGACAAACACAAGACCAAGACAACGAGTATAAATAGGCACAACCAATGAGTGTCAGCTGG
>QNTS01000489.1:9748-33851 GCA_003317085.1 Hucho hucho
GTTCACGCAGATGAGCAGGGACCCTGGGCATCTTTCTTTTGGTGTTTTTCAGAGTCAGTAGAAAGGCCTCTTTAGTGTCCTAAGTTTTCATAACTGTGACCTTAATTGCCTACCGTCTGTAAGCTGTTAGTGTCTTAACGACCATTCCACAGGTGCATGTTCATTAATTGTTTATGGTTCATTGAACAAGCATGGGAAACAGTGTTTAAACCCTTTACAATGAAGATCTGTGAAGTTATTTGGATTTTTAAAAATTATCTTTGAAAGACAGGGTCCTTTATTAAAAGATTGTATATTGCGCTATTGTGGATAGTTTGTGTTACTACATTATAAGCTTGCATTTTAACCACATAAACTGAGTGTAATTAGATTGGGAGTCCCATAGGGCAGCGGACAATTGGCCCAGCATCGCCCGGGTTTGGCTGGTGTAGGCAGTCATTGTAAATAAGAATTTGTTCTTAACTGACTTGCCTAGTTAAATAAAAGTTAAATAAATAATAATCTTCTTTTTTTTTTAACATTAGGCAAGGGGGGTGCCTTGTAATAACAAAGCAAATTTAAGCGATTCCTGTGCTTGTAGCCAATCAGAATCCACAGATTTAAACAGAAGCAGCTAAGTCCTTGTCAGAAATCTCCCTTAGACCACGGCGCCACTCGGGAGCATGAATGAGGTAAGGATTTAGGGATAGTTAATTCAGCTTTTTAGTTCCTAGTATATATGATATTCCTACAATATGAGCAGACTTAGGGCCTCCGTGTGGATGGAGTGCACAGCCGCTGCCACAGCGAACAGCAGTATTTTATCTGATCCTAGATCTGTGTTTGCCTACAGTACGAGCAGACTTACAGCCTCTGTGTGGATGGGGTGCACAGCAAACAGCAGGGCCGCCACCAAGCTGGAGGTCTTATCCAGGAAGAGACGACAGATGCGCAGGAAGAGCACACACACCACAGCATGTAGCCCCACGTTGAGCAGGTGGTAGGATACAGAACTCAGCTCACTGAAGAGGTATTTCAGCCGGAACGTCAGCACGGTCAGGGGCCGGTAGGACTTGTGGCTCCTCTCCTGTGGTAAGAAACAGAAATATGTTAGGGAGAATAGTGCTGTTGTGAATATAGGTGATTTTGTTGGAACCTGCAATCAAACTCCTCTGACTATCATTATGCCAAGAATCAAAGTTCACCAATATTCACAACAGCCATTTATGAATTGAACACATACTGAACAAAAACATGCAAAAACGTCATTGATTTTACTGAGTTACAATCAGCATGCTAATTTCACTCTCCCTCAAAACTTGAAACATCTGTGGCATTGTGTTATGTGACAAAACAGCACATTATAGTGGCCTTTTGTTCCTAGTACAAGGTGCACCTGTGTAATGATCCTGCTGTTTATTCAGCTTCTTAATATCCCACACCTGTCAGGTGGATGGATTATCTTGGCAAAGGAGAAATGCTCACTAACAGGGATGTAAACACATTTGTGCACAACATTTTAAAGAAATAAGCTTTTTGTGCGTACGAAACATTTCTGGGATCTTTTATTTCAGCTCATGAAACATGGGACCAACACTTTACATGTTGCATTTATATTTTTGTTCAGTGTAAAATACATTTGAACTATTCTCATCTGAAATTCAAATAATCAATTTTCACTTGATCATCTACATGTTTTGCAAGGGGAGCATAAACAAAGTAAGACATGGTGCATGACATGTCATGTGTAATCTCGTGCACCAAACACTTCCCTCCCCAAGCTCGAGGATATTTCATGAGAGATTCATCACCTCAGACATGGGCGTGCCCCAGAAGTCATTGAAGAACAGGTTGCAGAGTGGGGTGACGGGTCACATGTCCTTGTTGTCCAGAATGGCAGAGACATCGTCGAACACAAGGCCACAGAATAGGCTGTTCCAGTAGCATCCCACCACCAGTCCGGTCAAAAGGAAAATCTCCTTCCACGACACGACAGCCATCTCTGACCAAAGGCTTCATTGATCACTGTGATGGATGAAGTAACAGCAGGACAGGATAAATTAGTCTAGAGAGGTTATCTTTAGTCATTATCATATCATGGTCCACACAATATAATGTGCCCAGACCAGATTTGCTAGGATGCCACTGACACAGCTTGGTGCTGCCAGGTCAGGTGACAAGACTGGCATCATAACAATGTATGCCTTCAGGTACACTGAGTAGGTCTATGATCAATTCCCATACAATGCAGAAAGATTATATTAGAAAAAAAACTATGACAATGACTATTGCATTGAGGATGTCATATTAAAACTTGAAAGGCAACAATGTAGTTAGCTAGATAGGTAACTATCAACCGAGAACAATATCCTGTAGTTGCAGTCACGCTAGCTGGTCACTGTAACTTTAAACACATTGCTAGATAGCATTGGGGATACGTCAGGATTTTGGCAATTAGGCTCTTTACTTTATTAACTTCCCAGAGTCAGATGAACTTGTGGATTACGTTACCATTTGTAAATCTCTGCGTGCAGTAAGAAGGAAGTTGCTAACTAGCGCGATGACTGGAAGTCTAAGGGTATCTACTAGATAACAAATACCCATTCTCTTACTTCTAGACATTGTGTTAACGCTAGTTAGCGTTGGCTAGCGACACTACCTATAACGTCCTTCTTACTCGACACAGATGCATACATGGTATCCAGGAGTACACCCGACTCTGGGGAAGTAGATAAAATCCAGAAGTATGCCTGTAAACAAACACACGAAAGTTAGCTAGCTAACTGTTGTTGAAGATACCTAGTCGCCGCTAGCATTTCCAATTGATTGTTCACGATTAATGGTCTAGTTTACCCAGTGCTGATGAAAATAGTTTACAGTAACATGTCCTAACATATTATAACATTGTTAGAAGAAATTAGAACTTTTTAGAAGCATACTTTAAAGTATTCGGCGATTGACATTCCAATTTGAACGCTAGCAAGCCAATAAATCCCCAAACGTCCGGAGCAAAGTTTAAGCAAAAAAGGGGCACTGATTTTAGAAACAGCGGTGGCTGTAGCGTGTTGTCCCATATGTACGGACACTATCTTGGTATAAACCATGAACATGTTTGTGTTGGGAATCTCTCTAACTAGCTATCTAGCTGGCTAAAAGACTGGCTAGCCTTTTTGCGACGGTGAAACGTCTTTATCAGCCATGGTGTTATGTTACGCAAATCAATTTACGATTGTTGTCAGTGGTAACTTAGCAACTGGAGCAGCTGTTTGGTCAAATATGTTGTCATTGTTCTCTCTGTGGTATAGTTAGCTAAAATACCAAGTAAGCTCGACAAATACGTTGTGGCAGGTATATGAAAAAATGTAAGATACACACGAATATTGATTTAAATGAAAATAACCCAGTTGTATGCATACGTAATTTCTATACATGTAGAATGCATTTTTCATCACCATATCCCAATGCAATGTTTAGCAAGTCTGGAAGCAAGTAGTTAGCAGGAGCTAACTAGCTAAACATGTTGTTAGGTGCAGTAGTCAGCTAACTTAGTTAACTAGCTAGTTACAACTAAAATGCATATTGCAAGGATAATAGCCACAGCTCTATGTTGTCCCTTTACAGCATTACCCAAGCTTACAATGTGTGTCTGTCCATCTATTTGTTCCCCAGTTCCTGGTAGCTAGCTGTAACTACACAATTGTCAAGATGCCTCCTCATCTTGACTGGAGTAGGGTAATTGATTCTGACCTAGAACAAATGCAGGAGAGTGGAGATGCAGATATAATCAACCAAATGTTTCTACAGGTAACATTACAGTACTGTTACAAAATGCACATACCTGCACCCCAAATCCTCTTTTAATCTGGTACTGTATCAATCAAATAGCCCAATCTAGTTTTCCGTGTTGATATGGATGTATGACCATTGAAATGAGTGGTTCTGCTACTGATTTGTCTGTAAACAAACAAAGGACTACCCTGCCTTCCGCCAAAGCACATACTGCCTGTGTCAGCAAAATGTCTAAACAGACTAATCCTCTTTTGTGCACCTCATTTTCATCCCCCTACCATTTCCCCTGGCCAGGATCAAGCACCTGGCTTGTAGACTAAACAAACATGAAGCAATTTCATTCTCTGCTACCACCAGTGAGACAGGAACATATATAATAGACCAATCAGTACTAGTTACTGGATCTCTAGACACTGCTGGTCACAGGGTTTCACTTCATTTTGCACCAAGCATTATTGTTGATGTGTTTCTGCCTGATGTCATATTTACTGTGTGTTTCACTGAACAGTTGTGGTGCCCTATTTCTCTGCAGGTCCAACAATGGGAGCGGGAGCTGAAAGATGGAAGCCCAGAGAAAATAGTTCAGCTCTTGCGACTTGCTCATGGCTCAAGGTGTCCCATGCTATTATTACCCATTCAGATCCAGAGCTGCATTATTCAAACTCACTACAACTCTTTGATCTATTCACATCGCTGTTCTGAAATGCATTCCTAATATTATTCGATCCAATGTTAATATCAGTAGAATACATGACATAGTTGCTTTGAAGGATAAGCTCTACACAGTGTGGTTTAGGTAATGAAGTGGAGTTTGATTATATTTGCATCATGACCTGCTTGTGTGTGGATTTACAACATGCATTTGTTCAAATCAAGTCAAACTTTGTCACATGCGCTGAATACAACAAGTGTAGACTTTAACGTAAAATGCTTACTTACAAGCCTTTAACCAACAGTGCAGTTCAAGAAGAGTTAAGAAAATATTTACCAAGTAGACTAAAATAAAAAGTAATAATAAAAAAGTAACACAGTAAGAATAACAATAATGAGGCTATATACAGGGGGCACCGGTACCGAGTCAGTGTGCGGGGGTACAGGTTAGTTAAGGTAATTTGTACATGTAGGTGGGGGTGAAGTGACTATGCATAGATAATAAACAGTGAGTAGCAGCAGTGTACAAAAAGGGAGGGGGGGTCAATGTAAATTGTCCGGTGGCGATTTTATTAATTGTTGTCTGTTTCATGTTATTTCTTACTGGTGGTACTGATACGGACCCAAAATCTTTATATTTTTCTGCAATGGAAGAAAGTGGAGGTTACCATGGCATTTGAACTCATTGATAATGTTGGTACAGAAGCATTGTTGTTAATTAAGCGTTGTTAAGTGTATTGTTAGAAATGAATTGCCCACAGTAGATACTTTAACACTATCTCTTTTGTATCTTACAGAAAATAAGTGGAAGGCCAAGGAGTTCAAGTGGGAACAAGAGTTAGAGGTAAGGCTTGGTGTGAATGTGCTCATTAAATGAAATGGAGAACTGCCGGTTCTGGGTTGCAGTTTTGTTTGAATTGGACCACAGGTTATTTCACCTCATGCTGCTCAGTTTCCTTCAACTGGCTTAGTACACCTCTAAGCCAATAGTAAAGTCACTCATAGCATTTACCGAGATTAGAGCGCGCTAGCTAATTCTTCTCTGCTACGCTGCTGTATGTTGTGGTTTTATCTCTCTGTGTTTTCTGAACAACAATTTGCCCCCGTCTGTGATTTCTTAAGCACTTTCACATAAGCAAATGGAGACATAATATTGCATTAGGATTCTGGTAGTTCAAGTGTGTAGATTTATAAGTGTTGTAAACAGATGGTCTGAGAGTTTGTTGTCCGCGTGGTTTCCTGTCCAGATGGCTAAGAAGTCGGGCGGTGGCGGGGGGCAGGACACACGCTTCATGCGGGACGAGATGCGCACACTGGAGGCTCAACTGGACCGCAGAGAGAAGGACATCCAACAGATAAGGAGACAAGCAATGAGAAGAAAATCAACAAGGAAGTATGACTTTATGTTATGGGACATCATTCATTCTATAGCAGGCTTTTGCTAACTTGTGTCATTGTATACTCAGTACAAAACTAAGATCATCCTACTTTGAAAAACATGTCATGCAAGTGCAAAATGTTCACTTGATATTACTGTATGGAGCCTATAAAGTCACCTCCCATTTTGCTTACAGGTCCCATGCACATAATGTCTCCCATGTGTTCCCACAGTTGATGATTCGAGCAGAGGAGGCAGAGGTTGAGAGTAAGAAGCTTAAAAGAGAGGTTAGTGACAACTAGGGCTGTGGCGTCATGACATTTTGTCAGACGGTGATTGTCAAGCAAATAACTGCCGGTCTCACGTTAATTGTCCGTTAATTAACATAAACACATTTAGCATCTCCTGGATTCCACGCATAGCCTACAAGCCACTGATGCAGACCTTTGGACCATCTACATTTTAAAAAGTAATACAGCCATGTAATATAGCTTACACTATCACAATAAAGCCATTATTTATTTTAGACAGGTCTAAAGAAACATGATTTTAAGAAAATATAGTCTATTTCAGAATAACAGAATAGCATACTCCGAGTTGTCCATATGTTAGGCCCTGATCTGGCTATGCCAAATGGCTTTGGGCTACACTAGTTCATTTAGAATACAAGATTTGCTTAGAATTCTGTGGCATTATTTTATATTATGAAGAATACAATTGAACATAGCTGAATAAAATGGAAAGGATATATTCTTCAAAAGATTTGAAGGGAGTGCGCACATGCAGCTATTCTGTGTCGAATAAATACACAATCACACAATGATTATCACACGGGACGAGACCCGTAATCATCTGCACAATATACGTGGCATGAAAGACAAAACAACATAGCAAAGGTACTCACACGAACAAACGGACATTGGAACAATCATTTACGATTTTCTACATTGTAGAATAATAGTGAAGACATCAAAACTATGAAATAACACATATGGAATCATGTAGTAACCCCCCAAAAATGTAACAAATCAAAACATGTTTTATATTTGAGATTCTTCAAATAGCCACCCTTTACCTTGATGACAGCTTTGCACGCTCTTGGCATTCTCTCAACCAGCTTCATGAGGTAGTCACCTGGAATGCATTTCAATTAACAGGCGTGCCTTGTTAAAAGTTATTTTGTGGACTTTCTTTCCTTCTTAATGTGTTTGAGCCAATCAGTTGTGTTGTGACAAGGTAGGGGGGTATACAGAAGATAGCCCTATTTGGTAAATGACCAAGTCCATATTATTGCAAGAACAGCTCAAATAAACAAATAGAAACGACAGTCCATCATTACTTTAAGACAAGGTCAGTCAATACGGAAAATTAAGAACTTTGAACGTTTCTTCAAGTGCAGTCGCAAAAACCATCAAGCTCTATGATGAAACTGGCTCTCATGAGAACCGCCACAGCAATGGAAGACCCAGAGTTACCTCTGCTGCAGAAGATAAGTTCATTAGATTTACCAGCCTCAGAAATTGCAGCACAAATAAATGCTTCAGAGTTCAAGTAACAGACACATTTCAACATCAACTGTTCAGAGGAGACTGTGTGAATCAGGCCTTCATGGTCGAATTGCTGCAAAGAAACCACTACTAAAGGACAGCAATAAGAAGAAGAGACTTGGTTGGGCCAAGAAACATGAGCAATAGACATTAGACTGGTGGAAATTTGTCCTTTGGTCTGGAGTCCAACCGCCGTGGTTTTGTGAGATGCGATGTGGGTGAACTGATGATCTCCACATGTGTATTTCCCACGTTGAAGCATGTAAGAGGAGGTGTTAAGGTGTGGGGGTGCTTTGCTGGTGACACTGTCAGTGATTTATTTAGAATTCAAAGCACACTTAACCAGTGTTGCAACCACAGCATTCTGTAGCTATACGCCATCCCTTCTGGTTTTCTCTTAGTGGGACTATCATTTGTTTTTCAACAGGACAATGACCCAACACACCTCCCAGGCTGTGTAAGGGCTATTTTACCAAGAAGGAGAGTGATGGAGTGCTGCATCAGATGACCTGACCTCCACAATCCCCCGACCTCATCCAAATTGAGATGGTTTGGGATGAGTCGGACCTCAGAGTGAAGGAAAAGCAGCCAACAAGTGCTCAGTATATGTGGGAAATCCTTCAAGACTGTTGGAAAAGCATTCCAGGTGAAGCTGGTTGAGAGAATTCCAAGAGTGTGCAAAGCTGTCATCAAGGCAAATGGTGGCTACTTTGTAGAATCTCAATTATAAAATATGACGGATTTTTTTAAACTTCTCTTGTTTCTTTGTCCTTGCTTTGAAAGCTCAGAGATAGATTTCACTTCTCCCTTCTCCTTTTTCTTCCAGTATCTCTCCCTGTCTTTTTGCAGATGTTCCTGGTATCGTATAGAATTATTATTATTTTTTTTTCTATATGTCTGTGACCTCTGTGCTGTTTAATGTGGTATCTTCAAAAAATAAAGACAAATACTACTAAGTTTTCAACTTGTGCACACCTTGGAGCATTTTCTAGATTAAATTAATTTAAAGCATGATTATATAAGCCTAAAGAAAAAAAAAGTAAAGTAAAAACGAATAAGATAATGAATTTGTGTCATTTAAACCACTTTCGGTCATTTCCACCACACTTAAGTTTGTGATGGAAATTACTGTGATGGAAATGACACTTCTACAGTTTCTGGAGAAAATTGACAGACTGCTTAGCATGCTTTGGTTAGTATTACAGCTACCACATCGTTTACACTAAATACATGAAATATTAAAAAAATTCTGAAGTTCTACCACAAATTAAAGAAATTATAGTCTGTTTGGAAATGACTGACAATTAAAATAACTTTATTAATGAGGAATTTGTCCTCAGTGGTGGAAATGACACCACTACCAAAGGACAGGTATATTTTGTGTAAAAAAACAATATAAAGGGCATACTCACAATAAATATTGATACATATTTTATTTAATTGAATCTTTCTGTAGTACATAACATTATATAAAGTGTAATTATTAATGTTTTCTCATAGAAAAACATAGTAGAAGCTTACAAGTCTGGGTCAGGGACTAGGGCAAAATAGTGAAATTGAGGTATAAAATGCATCTGAAAAGTAGCTAAAATACTTGATAGAGAGGTGTTTAAAAAAAGTATGGGGTGATTCCAGTGTGAACTTAACATACAAATATTTGTATTTGTTTTATTTTTTATAAAATCCCCAAAATTAACCCGAGGACATAGAAGTGCCCATAGTTGCATAATCACCAATTGTGAAAAACTGAGTTTAAATGTATTTGGCTAAGGTGTATGTAAGCTTCCGACTTCAACTGTATTTCACACTTTTTTTTCAAACAATGTGGTTTTTGTTTATCTTCCTTTAATCTTTGAAATGTGTGTTGAAATACTGTATTTACACCACCTCCATCTGTGATTTCCACTGCAGATTCTCTTCTTTTGTTTCTGTTCAATCTGTTCTTTTCTCCTGTCCTATCTTGAACTTCTCTTCCATCACCGACTCGTGGCCAGGTCATATATGAGCTATGTCTTGTAAGTTACTCAGTCCTCCATATTTCTTGTCTATTTTGCATACCTCTCTCTGCTTTCTTTTAATCTCCTTTCACAATATCTCATGTATTTTATTACACAATATTGTTCACAAATCAGAACCTGCTGTGATCTTCTGTGGTTGCCCTTGTATTAACGTTGGCTCCGCTCTCCTTGTTCGTCCTATTCGATCCAAACGAATAAAATGTTTTTGAATGTCTTCAAGGTTGTGCAAGAGCGGGACAATCAAATCAAGATGCTGACAGAGCAAGTGGAGCAGTATACGGGGGAGATGGAGAGAAATCCCCTGCTCATAGAGGAACTCAAGAAGCCCCCGAAGAAAGACAGAGGTGCATGTCAAATTATCTTGTTGTAAAAGCACATGGATCTGGATCCTGTTAAAGGAAAGCCATTTGGAGCGTTAGCATGAGCTCTTTAGTATAGTGTAGCCATAGACTCTGATGTAGCATTGTTAGCAATAGCTCATAGGTCAATTGTTTTCCCAAGGCTTGCCATCAGCCGTCCAGCAAAGGAAGCTGGACAAGCTAAATGCAAAGCTGCAGGCCACAGAAACAAGAGCAATGGAGGCAGAACGTGTGGCCAAGCTGGCCGAGACAGACGCCAGGGACACCCTAAACCACATGAGAATCTATGAGTCTGTAAGTCTGCCCAGCCTGTCCAGTTTCACACACGCCCAGTTGCTTAAGGGTTCTCTAACAAACCCAACTTCCTCTACACTAATGAAAAATCAATTCTCCTGACCCCTGTGGTTATTCTCATGACATGCAACAGGCTTTGTTTTCGAGATATCTGGTCTGTCAAAGCTTGTATCCTAGATTAAATGAAGTTCGAAAGCCTTGGCTGATCTTTCTAGGCTCTCTTTACTGTCCTGCAGGGCACTGATGGTCTGCAGGTGGCCATCGCTGAGATCAAAGAATGTAAGAATCAGATGAGAGTGTGAGACCACGAGACGGAGGCCATGACCACAGATATCAACCAGCTGGAAATAAGAATCAACGCAGATCTTAAGGAAAGACTCTGTAAGTCACAAAACTAATTAAATGAATAAACGTTAAGTCACATTTAAAGTTAATTTCACATTATCTCAACACACTTTACAGACAGAATTTTGTTATGTAAAATAAGAACAAGAAACAACAACAAAGAAATCAAAACAGAGAGATAGCAGATATTTCAGAAAGTTAGTGAATGACCTTAATAGCTAGACAGTTTTGTTGTTGGAGTGGACACCCTTTCATTCAGTTTCTGTTTTTCATCCATCATCCTCTTTCATAAGGTCTGGAGCCCCAAGAGGAAGTGGATCTGACAGAATTCAGAAGAACGAATCCCTGAAACAGCAGCAGTTCAAAGCAGAGAACCAGGTTCTCACCAAAGAGGTAAGTTGGGATGAGAGGGATCCTCTTGATGTCAATCGGACTGTGTCCCAATTGGCACCCTATTCCCTACATAGTGCACTACCTTTGACCAGAGCCCTATGGACACTGGTCAAAAGTAGTGCATTATACTATGGCCACTGGTCAAAAGTAGTGCACTATATAGGGAATAGGGTGACATTTGGAACAAAACCTTTAGCTTTGCCAGTGGCCCTGTTTCTTTCATGACCCCATTTGACCCCACAGATCGAACGACTGGAAGAGGAGAGACTTGAACTGAAGAAACAAATCAGGCGAATGGTAAAGTACAAAGGTAAATACCAGAGGTGGGACCAAGTCACTATATTCGGGTCACAAGCAAGTCACAAGGTCCGAGTTTCAAGTCGAGTCCCAAGTAGAACGGGTCAAGACTCGAGTCAAGTCCAAGCTGTGCATTCTAAGAGCAAGTCGAGTCACAAGTTTAAGTCAAGTCTCAAGTCAAGTAAAAAAATAATAATAATCTATACATGCAATGACTTGTTCAACTACAAATCAATCAATCAAATGTATTTATAAAGCCATTTTTACATCAGCCGATGTCACAAAGTGCTAAATCTTTGTCTATTTATCGAGTCTACCAGACAGCCCTTTTCATTAGTTTATCTACAACACATTTTGATTATCCTATGTAATTGTAAAATAGGGACCTTGTAGCAGTCGACAGGGCATGAAATCAGCAGAAGGCAAGGCAGGTTGACATGCTCAAGAGTGTAGATTTATTTACAGGTTTAGTTGATCCAATGGTGAAAGTGCCATATCATACAAAATATACAAGTAGATTTACCAAAGATATATGGGCAATAGCCCAAAAGAAATAGCCTCTGTATCAGGCTTAACCTGTCCTATCTGAACGGACACAGGTAAGAGGGCAAGACTGTAAAGCGTCCCCTTGAGAAACCAAATCAAATCTGTTTAACAGCTCAAACAGGTAGACCTACATAATATAAGCCCTTGGCCCCCAGAACCATATAATTACCCAATTGGCAATTACAATCAATGAACTTGTTCTACAATGTAAAAGGCCATTTCCACATCCTTTGTTACATTGGCACATTCGTCTTAATCAGGTTTAATGAATCTTAATTATATTTCAACACAAGACATGGAAACAGAATGAAAAAGTCATAGGACACAGACACACGGAACTCCGACATAACCCGGGAAATATGAACAAAGGAAACCATACATTTTATTAAATAAACAGAACTTCTACCTCATGAGTCTTGTGAACATTCATGTGCACAATAAACATTGCGCCTACTCAGAGGGTAAGACATGGTTGGCTAAATGAAAATGTATCGTAGGCCTATGAAACAGAAATGTTTACATGTTGCAATAAACGGTACGGGGATGGAATGATGAAACGCTAGCAATTATTGTAGTATTAGATGGAATATAGATTTACCACATAGGACCTATGGATTTAAACGTGTGAACGCAAGAGCAAACTTTTCAGCAAGAGAAAAAAAGCACTCTCCACTGGCGGGAGTTTGGAGAGCGCAAGTGTAGAGCCCCGCGTATGGTGCGTCTTCGCCACAGTAATCATACATTTTAAACAAATTCAAAATGCAAGCTTCATGAGTAAATTACAAGTTATATATTCAAATACCAGTAGGCCTATGCTAGTAAGTGTTGCCCCATTGGTGATGAGCTTGCAAAGTAAACTGTTAATGATCACCAAACAATTTTGGAGCTACAGTGAGGGAAAAAAGTATTTGATCCCCTGCTGATTTTGTACGTTTGCCCACTGACAAAGAAATGATCAGTCTATAATTTTAATGGTAGGTGTATTTGAACAGTGAGAGACAGAATAACAACAAAAAAATCCTGAAAAACGCATGTGAAAAATGTTATAAATTGATTTGCATTTTAATGAGGAAAATAAGTATTTGACCCCTCTGCAAAACATGACTTAGTACTTGGTGGCAAAACCCTTGTTGGCAATCACAGAGGTCAGATTTTTCTTGTAGTTGACCACCAGGTTTGCACACATCTCAGGAGGGATTTTGTCCCACTCCTCTTTGCAGATCTTCTCCAAGTCATTAAGGTTTCGAGGCTGACATTTGGCAACTCGAACCGTCAGCTCCTTCCACAGATTTTCTATGGGATTAAGGTCTGGAGACTGGTTAGGCCACTCCAGGAACTTAATGTGCTTCTTCTTGAGCCACTCCTTTGTTGCCTTGGCCGTGTGTTTTGGGTCATTGTCATGCTGGAATACCCATCCACGACCCATTTTCAATGCCCTGGCTGAGGGAAGGAGGCTCTCACCCATGATTTGACGGTACATGGCCCCGTCCATCGTCCCTTTGATGCGGTGAAGTTGTCCTGTCCCCTTAGCAGAACCCCCCCCCCCAAGCATAATGTTTCCACCTCCATGTTTGACGGTGGGGATGGTGTTCTTGGGGTCATAGGCAGCATTCCTCCTCCTCCAAACACGGCGAGTTGAGTTGATGCCAAAGAGCTCCATTTTGGTCTCATCTGACCACAACACTTTCACCCAGTTGTCCTCTGAATCATTCAGATGTTCATTGGCAAACTTCAGACGGGCATGTATATGTGCTTTCTTGAGCAGGGGGACCTTGCGGGCGCTGCAGGATTTCAGTCCTTCACGGCGTAGTGTGTTACCAATTGTTTTCTTGGTGACTATGGTCCCAGCTGCCTTGAGATCATTGACAAGATCCTCCCGTGTAGTTCTGGGCTGATTCCTCACCGTTCACATGATCATTGCAACTCCACAAGGTGAGATCTTGCATGGAGCCCCAGGCCGAGGGAGATTGACAGTTCTTTTGTGTTTCTTCCATTTGCGAATAATCGCACCAACTGTTGTCACCTTCTCACCAAGCTGCTTGGCGATGGTCTTGTAGCCCATTCCAGCCTTGTGTAGGTCTACAATCTTGTCCCTGACATCCTTGGAGATCTCTGGTCTTGGCCATGGTGGAGAGTTTGGAATCTGATTGATTGATTGCTTCTGTGGACAGGTATCTTTTATACAGGTAACACGCTGAGATTAGGATCACTCCCTTTAAGAGTGTGCTCCTAATCTCAGCTCGTTACCTGTATAAAAGACACCTGGGTGCCAGAAATCTTTCTGATTGAGAGGGGTTCAAATACTTATTTCCCTCATTAAAATGCAAATCAATTTATAACATTTTTCACATGCGTTTGTCTGGATTTTGTTGTTGTTATTCTGTCTCTCACTGTTCAAATACACCTACCATTAAAATTATAGACTGATCATTTCTTTGTCAGTGGGCAAACGTACAAAATCAGCAGGGGATCAAATACTTTTTTCCCTCACTGTACATGTTTATTTATTTTAGCAATCCTCTTCCTATAATTTGACGTTTGTGCGATCCTATCTGAAGCTGTACAGCAATTAAGCAATCTGTTCGCTAGTTTACCACCCTCCATGTGTTTATTGCTGGTCCAGTCAGAGTGCTGAGTATGCGTTTCACTAGACAATCTGCTGCATGTTTGCAAGAGCGATGCTGTGGCTACTGCGTGTAGAGTAATCCACAAAAACGCTGTGCCACAAAATGATTGACAAAACTTTTTAAAAACTTGCCAGATAAGTTCAAGTCGAGTCCCGAGTCTTGAGGCTCCAAGTCCAAGTCAAGTCTCAAGTTATTTTATTTTATATCAAGTCGAGTCCCAACTCATCAAATTTGTGACTGGAGTCAGACTCGAGTCCAAGTCATGTGACTCGAGTCCACAACTCTGGTAAATACCCTCTACCCGCTCCCTGCTACAAAACTATAGGAGGGGGAAATGAATTGGTTAGCCAGCATGCCTTGCAAGTATTGATAACAAGTACTAGTTGTTAGTAGTTATTAGTGTTTTATCCCCCGTTTAACTAAGTCTACCTGTGTTTTTGTGCTGATAACACCACGTTTCTCCATCATAGGGATCCCAATGACCAGCTTATTGCTAGAGGAAGATGCCAAGCCCGCCAGATCCATCAAACCGATACCAACACCAACCTTCAGTTCTGCAGATGAGGAGGAGATTAAATGCAAGGTTAGATGACAGGAGACATCAGAATTCTGGTCCCTAACCCTTAAAACACGGGTTCCCAAACTTTTTGGGGCCGGGGACCCCTTTTGTGACAGCAAATTCATCAGGGACACCTTCAAAATCAGAACACTACTCCGACTTTAGAGTGCGTCAAATTTTTAAAGCAAATTTCCTGCAATTATACACATTTTCCATTGGGCAGATAGAAAATATTGCAGTTTTAAATTACATTAGACATTTTTTTTTAGGGAATACAAGAAGTATTGATTTGAAAATTGGATCATTGTTGGAGTACTATGGATCCCTGTGAGCTTCCCAGGCACTGTTGTAGCCTATATTGTAGATTAATACTATTACATTGTATTGTATTGAACCCTCTAAACTTGTTCCACAGACCCCTTGGCCAAATCTGTTTAATCTTATTCTAAAATGGATTAAAATGTTATTGTTTTCCCTCATAAATCTTAAAGTTTTCTTTTTAGAAATGTTTGCTAATTTATTAAAAATGTAAACTGAAATATCACATTTACAAAAGTATTCAGACACTTTACTCAGTACTTTGTTGAAGCACCTTTGGCAGTGATTACAGTCTCGAGTCTTCTTGGGTATGACGCTCAAGCTTGGCACACCTGTATTTGGGGAGTTTCTCCCATTCTTCTCTGCAGCTCCTCTCAAGCTCTTGTGGTAGTAAAAACATGGCTAAGACACATACATTTATTTAATTAATGCACTATGTGATAGCAGACAACATGATAATATTGGCTGAGGCTTAAGTGCTAAAACAAGCATGCAAGATAACTTAGACAGTTGTCAAGAGACAGAGGACACCAAGCGCATCTCTCAGAATGCCACTTAGTCTATTTTGCCACTTGTGAGCAGAACATAGGTCAAAGGTTGTCTCGGCTAGTGACAAGCTGAGACCCATAAATACATATGTTAAGAGTCAGACATAGATTACAGGGTCTGTAAAATTAGACAGAGCCCAAACAGATGTCAGGTGTGATTGACAGCAAGCAAATGCTAAGACAGATAGAATGTGGTGAGGAGAGTTTAAGACAAGATATTTTCATATACAGAGATCAATGCAACTGGCTGGTATTCTATGTAGTTCATCTCTATATTATGATTAAATTAGGTAATTCCAGATTTTCTACTGTCGTCTTACCGGTTGTGTTCATTATATACATGTGTTATTTACATAATAACAATATTGTAACTTCCCCGACGGTGGTATATTAGATTTGAACCTTGTCTATCCCCGCAATGACCCGCACTTGTTCGTTCTGGAGTCTAGTTTTCTTGATAGGTGGCATGAGAGAAAGAAGGAGTGACTGCATTTACATATGGGCTGTACTCATATACTGTAAGGGTATAAATTAGAATTGTGTGATTGATGGTGTTAGCTGTTTCCCGGGTCAGCTCGGCTTTTAATTACTCTGAATTAAAGGTCTTATTGAATTCACAAGTTTCTTGTATGAGTGTCATATTTTGAAGATCATTTTTTCCACGACACTCTGTGAGGTTGGATGGGCAACGTCACTGCACAGCTATTTTCAGGTCTCTCCAGAGATGTTCGATCGGGTTCAAGTCCGGGCTCTAGCTGGGCCACTGAAGGACATAGTCCCGAAGCCACTCCTGCCTTGTCTTGGCTGTGTGCTTAGGGTCGTTGTCCTGCCCCAATCTGAGGTCCTGAGTGCTCTGGAGCAGGTTTTCATCAAGGATCTCTGTACTTGGCTCCGTTCATCTTTCCCTTGATCCTGACTAGTCTCCCAGTCCCTGCCCGCTGAAAAACATCCCCACAGCAGCCACCACCATGCTTCACTGTAGGGATGGTGCCAGGTTTCCTCCAGACGTGACGCTTGGCATTCAGGCCATTTAGGTGCCTTTTAGCAAACTCCAAGCGGGCTGTCATGTGCCTTTTTCTGAGGAGTGGCTTCCGTCTGGCCACTCAACCATAAAGGCCTGATTGGTGGAGTGCTGCAGAGATGTTGTCTTTCTGGAAGGTTCTCCCAACTCCACAGAGGAACTCTGGAGCTTTGTCAGAGTGACCATTTGGTTCTTGGTCACCTCCCTGACCAAGGCCCTTCTCCCCTGATTGCTCAGTTTGTCCGGGCGGCCAGCTCTAGGAAGAGTCTTGGTGGTTCAAAACTTCTTCCATTTAAGAATGATGGAGGCCACTGTGTTCTTGGGGACCTTCAATGCTGCAGACATTTTTGGTACCCTTCGCCAGATCTGTGCCTCGACACAATCCTGTCTCAGAGCTCTCAGACAATTCATTTGACCTCATGGCTTGGTTTTTGCTCTGACATGCACTGTCAACTGTGGGACCTTATATAGTCAGGTGTGTGCCTTTCCAAATCATGTCCAATCAATTAAAACATCTTAAGGATGATCAATGGAAACAGGATGCACCTGAGCTCAATTTCAATTCTAATGTAATTAAGGTATTTCAGTTTTTTATATTTTTAACACATTTGCTTTGTCATTATGTGGTATTGTGTGTAGCTTGATGAGGAAAAAAACAATCAATTTTAGAATAAGGCTGTAACGTAACAAAATGTGTAAAATGTCAAGGGGTCTGAAGACTTTCGAATGCACAATTATGAAGTTACAAGCTTGCATTTGCTTTATGTAGGCCTAGTTATCCTGTTTCGTCTGTATTGGTCAAAGGTAATGCAGTAGCATGGGAGTGTGCAGTGCTTCTCAAGTGTACATTTTTATTCTGTCTCCACACTCTCGTCCTCACAAGAACATATTCAAGAGAACTTCCTCGGAGAACTCGGACCATGAGAGTGTGGAGCATGGTAGAATGCATTTTAAGAAACACCCTTTGTCTCTCCCCCACCCCCCAGGTTCAGGAGGAGCTTCAATTGTCTTGGGATCAGCGAGAGGTGGAGTTGGAGCACCAAATCATCGGCTCTACCCAGAAGGTCCTGTCTAACACCAGACACACACACACTGGTTGTACACCAAATGGCACCCTATTCTTCTTCTTTTGTAGTATAATGGCGGTCTGCAAACAAGCGTTTAAGGTGCATGCCGCCTCCTACTGTGCTGGTGTGTGGTCATTCACGGTCTATATAGCTCTACATTGCTATAAAATAAAACAAACCCATAATACTAAATCCTCCTACCTAATTCTGTACTACTAAGAAAGTAAAAAAAGAGCCCTACTAACTTCTAACAGACCCTCCTCATCCCCAAAATCCCTTCCAACCCCCCCTAAACTCCATCCAACGTCATTGACCCTACACCTCAATCTGTCCCTCTCTTCAACATACTTACAACAATACAACAACACATGCTCCACCATTTCATCGACCATACACTCCATACACAAACCATTCTCATGCTTGCCAACCAGATGTAATGACGAGTTCAATGTAAAATGTCCTAGGCCCAACCAAGCAAACACCACCTCTTCCTTCCTTCCAACTTTCTGCCAATACGAATGACTGTACTTGAATGCTCAATTCATGTTCAATAAATAATTTAGCCATGCATGTAAATTAATCATAATTAACACTGTCTCAAACCATTTGCTGCCAAGTCAACCAATTTTGAGTCTTAGTCTCACTTAACCCTGGTGTGTTTGAAGAGACTACTGGTGCCCTGCCAGACCCCAGCCTGCCCCTGGTCCACCAGCTGGACTTTGCCTTGGGGAAAATCAAAGAGCACGTCCGTACCATGCTGAAGACCTAGGCCACCTGCAAAACTCTGGATGAGGTACAGTATTACTTTCAGCTCCTTAGTATACACATTACAGCGGACTTCCAATACCACTGACGCGTGCTTCAAGGCAACAGCTTGGAATCAGGTTGAGAAGTACCTCTGTGACAAGGGCATTGTATAAGTCTATTAGCTTTGCATTCAAAGGGGTAAGCTAGTATGGATATTGGAACATAGCCATCATCTCTGAGGCTGTCTTTCTTTTTGCTCTCCCTGTGCAGAAGCTGAAAGAGAAGGTGTCAGCCCTGTGGAAGGCAGAGCAGAATGTCCTCTGGGATATCAACGAGCTGCGTCTGTGGCTCCCTGCGGCTGCAGACGGGGAGAGACTCCTGGCAGACCTGGCCAAGTACCAGCAGGACCAGGCAGAGAGCCAACCAGCCCTCAAAGTGGCCCACCAGACCATCAACAACCTGCAGGGCCGCCTGGATCACAAGGAGGAGGTCCTTAAGAAGTACCAGAACCTATCGACCCGTGCTAGACAGGTAAATACAATAGATATAGAACTATAAGAGAGCTAGAAGCAACAAGCCAGACATTATGTACACATCTTTCTTGTATACCAACCAATTTGGAGTGAAAGTCCAACTAATGTTTTGATGGGGCGGCAGGTATCCTAATGGTCAAGAGTGTTGGGCCAGTAACCGAAAGGTCGCTTGTTTGAATCCCTGAGCCGACTAGGTAAAAAATCTGTCTGTGCCCTTGAGCAGGGCACTTTACCCTAATTTGCTCCTGTAAGTCGCTCTGGATAAGAGCATCTTCTAAATTCCTAAAATGTAAATATATGTAGAGTATGTGCGAGAGAGAGGGTGCAAGATGTTCTTTTGCCGTGTCTCTGTCGATGTGCGTACACTTGTTTGTCTGTCTGTGTGTGGTTTTGATGTGTACTGTGATGGTTTTGACATCTTTGGCCTTCCTCTGTTACCTCGGGAGCAGGAGGACATCACCAGGAGACATGAGGAGGAGGTGAGGACACTGAACCAGAAACTGGACCTGCACACTGACACCTCCCTGGACCGCTTCAAACAGACTGCACTGGTATGTAACATAGTCCCACACTCTCTCATGTCTCTCTCTTGGTCTTGGTTCAGAAATCCCAGTTGGAAGTTCCCAGAATTTTGTAAGTCTGGATCAATGATCTCTACCTCATATACAGCATTGCTATGGACTTTTATGATGTCACTCATTGTTCTTTATTTGGGGAGACCTTTTCCCGGTATCTCTTCTCTTCTTCTATCCCGGTAAATCTCTTCTTCTCCTTGTCCTCCCCAGGAGTTGATGAAGAAGCCCACCATCACAGTGCTGACCAGCAAGCATGTGGTGCGCCTGGCTGAGATGGAACAGACTGTGGTGGAACAGGACAGCTCTCTCTCCTCCCTGACTGACCGGCTGAAAGGCCTCACTAAAGAGCTGGACAGGCAGAGGAACTTCACAGCCATGCAGGCCAAGGCACACGCCTCAGAGAAGGCTAAGTAAGTCACTAGCTTGATCGCATCCCAGGCCTGGGAATGGATTACATTATGATATAATAGATTTTCTGATAGAAATGGTCAATGATAAAGTCAAAGTATTAGCCATTTTAAATATATGAAACAGTTTTTGCTTCAATTGTCTTTGTTAATATAATTTCATCCTGTTGATCACTAGTCACTTTAATAATGCCACTTTAATAATGTTTACATATCTTGCATTACTCATCTCATATGTATATACTGTGTTTTATACCATCTATTTCATCTTGCCTATGCCGCTCGGTCATTGCTCATCCATATATTTATATGTATATATTCTTATTCCATTCCTTTATGTAGATTTGTGTGTGTTAGGTATTTGTTGTGGAATTGTTAGATTACTTGTTAGATATTACTGCACTGTCGGAACTAGAAGCACAAGCATTTCGCTACACTCGCAATAACATCTGCTAACCATGTGTATGTGACCAATAAAATTTGATTTGATTTGATACAAACTGTTTTTAACCAAGTTGGCCTGTGCCCTGGGTTTAGCTTAGCCTAACCCCGCTGTGTGTGTTCCAGGCTGGAGGAGCATCATGCAGCCCAGGCCAAGGCCCTGTCAGGGGAGGCTGAGGAGCAGCGGGCTCAGCTGGGTCAGATGGAGAAGGAGCTGCACTACCTCCGCACAGAGCTGGAGGCCCAGAAAGTCCGCTCGACCCAGCAATACCATGAAGAACCTGGTGGAGAGACTCAAATCACAGCTCAACCAGAAAGAGAAACAACTGAAGGTGAAGACTAGAGAGATACCTATTGGCGTTGTCTTTTGGTCTTATCTCTCTACAACTGACCCGGTGTATGGCAGTGTCTTATGACTCGTTTTTCCCTTTCTCCCCTTTTCTCTGTGTCTCAGGCTCTGAGTAAGGCCCTGTTGAAGCTGAGGGCAGAGATGACATCCCATGCTAAGCAGCATATCATAGCCAACGCAACTCACAGAGAGGAGAACCTCAATATCCAGGTGCTGGTAGACAAGCACACCAAGGAACTCAAGGTTGGTTATCACACACTCTCTCATAGCATATTCACTACTAGGCTAATAGCTACTTTGCTCATAAACACTAACACTTACACATCATTTCAAACTGTAAACACAATTGACTAACATTCTCCTGATAAATGTTTTGATTCCCAGCCAGTCATGTCACGAAATCTATCTGCACTTACACTGGAAGTATAGAAACATATCATGAAGCAGCACAATACATCCCTTGCATACACAACATTGACTCAATGCACTCCAATTTTCATCAGAATGTATTATCGGACAGCTAGATATACCTACTTACATTTTGGTAGCTAATAGATTGCATTTAGTTAAGATGAGATATAATAATTGTAAACTTTATCATGGAAATATTATTTGTAACAGAATAAATAGCAGAAGAATACCTGCAGATTAAATAATGGTGTCATTGACAGTTGTACACCCAATGCAGTGGCAATTTTAGCATGTAAATCTTGCCAGCAAACCACTACAGAACACAACACTGAACACAACACTAAACAATACATTAATTGCTCTATAACGGTGGCAAATGGTGCCCACAAACTGTTAGGTCCTACATAAAGTTGTCACAACAGCGGAGTCCCAACAGCGGGCTAGATATCGGCAAAACAAAACGCATATTCATCTGGTGGACATCGGGCATAACGGTCATCTCCAGTGTCCATGTGGTTTTTGAGTTGTGGTAGTTTCAACAGTGCATATTCCCCCTCCTAATCGATAAGTGATTTATTGCCACTTGACAAAACAACAGGGTTTCTGGTGCGTGTGCAGTTTATAAGGTGCATGTTTAAAAAAATACCATTATTTGACCATTCATTTCCAATGGTATTGTACTTAATCAGGTAAAAACTGCTGAGTGAGTCCAAAAACGTGCTGTGATTGATTTATTTGGATGATATACCAGAAATCCCCAAAACGTGTTTGCTCTGCCTATTATTATACTATTACATCACCTACAGTATACTGAACAAAAATATAAACTCAACATGTAAAGTTTTGATCCCATGCTTCATGAGCTGAAATAAAAGATCCCAGAAACTTTCCATTACCACAAAAATCTTATTTCTCTCTAATTCTGTGCACAAATTTGTTTACATCCCTGTTGGTGAGAATTTATCCTTGCCAAGATAATCCATCTACCTGACAGGTGTGGCATATCAAGAAGCTGATTAAACAGCATGATCATTACACAGGTGCACCTTGTGCTGGGGACAATAAAAGGCCACTCTAAAATGGGCAGTTTTATCACACAACACAATGCCACAGATGTCTACACTGTGTGTACAAAACATTAATAACACCTTCCTAATATTAATTTGCACCCCTCCCCTTTAGCCCTTAGAACAGCCTCAATTCGTCGGGGCATGGACTCTACAAGGTGTCAAGCGTTCCACATGGATGCTGGCCCATGTTGATTCCAATGCTTCCCACAGTTGTGTCAAGTTGGCTGGATGTCCTTTGGGTGGTGGGCCATTCTTGATACACACGGGAAACTGTTGAGCATGAAAAACCCAGCAGCATTGCAGTTGTTGACACAAACCGGTACGCCTGCACATACTACAATACCCAGTTCAAAAGCACTTAAATATTTTGTCTTGCCCATTCACCCTCTGAATGGCACACATACATAATCTATGTTTCAATTGTCTCAAGGCTTAAAAATCATTCTTTAACCTGTCTCCTCCCCTTCATCTACACTGATTGATTTAAGTGAATTTAACACGTGACAAGGGATCATAGCATTCAAGGGATCATAGCATTCCCCTTGTCAGCCTATGTCTATAGAAAGAGCATGTGTTCTTAATGTTTTGTACACTCAGTGTATACCTGTGTTGTAGCTAGCTAACGTGTGTCTGTGAGATGTGTAATATTCTGCATCGTGCTGCTACAGTAAGAATACAGACAGTACACAACGATTGCCCATGATTGCCCATGAATAGTGTTTTTGTCATTCTCTTACAGACATCACCGCATGGTAGCCGCATGGGGAGTTTGTTCTATGTGGTGAGAAGCTAGGCACAGGACACGGAATCCCCTTGCTTGTGTGTGTTGTTGGGGCCATTTGAGCAATTCAAGGGATGTGAAAAGTCCGTAACAACAATCTACCTTTCTATAAAAGTAGTTCTAAACACCTAACTGCACCCCCCAAACACACCATATGCAAGTATTCCCTTTGTAGAACTGTAGTATTTATAGGCGTTAGTAGTATATTTTTCTTCTACTGTTTTTATGTCATACATAACTGTTCCTGCATGCTGCTATGTAAAGTCACCTTGGTCTCCAGAGCAAATAATATGTCTCATATACAAGCCATGTCTACTTAATAGCTACATTGACAGACTAATCTACTGTTTTATTGAAACAAGTTTACGTGGCAACAAATTAAATGTGAAATGATTCACCAACTCCCTGCATCATTTGTTTTAGCAGTAAGATTGTAGCTAGTTACTTCCAAATACATTTTATGCAGATTATAACAGAACATGGACAAGATTTTAAAATGTTCATAGAACAGGCAGAACAGTTTAAACTGGAGAAGCAGCACGGCCAGGTGGACTGGGGACATCAAGGAGTCATCAGGCCAGGTAGGCCTTGAGGAATGGTCCTAATGCTCAGGTCCCGAGAGAGAGAGAGAGAGAGAGAGAGAGAGAGAGAGAGAGAGAGAGAGAGAGAGAAAATACTTAAATTCACACAGAACACCGGATAAGAGAGGAGAAATACTCCAGATATAACAGACGGACCCTAGCCCCCCGACACAAACTACTGCAGCATAAATACTGGAGGCTGAGACAGGAGGGGTCGGGAGACACTGTGGCCCCGTCCGACGATACCTCTGGACAGGGCCAAACAGGCAGGATATAACCCCACCCACTCTGCCGAAGCACAGCCCCCACACCACTAGAGGGATATCTCCAACCACCAACTTACCATCCTGAGACAAGGCCGAGTATAGCCCACAAAGATCTCCGCCACGGCACAACCCAAGGGGGGGGGGGGCCAACCCGGACAGGAAGATCACGTCAGTGACTCAACCCACTCAAGCGACGCACCCCCCCC
>QNTS01000489.1:34239-71803 GCA_003317085.1 Hucho hucho
TTTTTGAGAGGAATGGAAGATTCGATATAGGCCGATAGTTTTTTATATTTTCTGGGTCAAGGTTTGGCTTTTTCAAGAGAGGCTTTATTACTGCCACTTTTAGTGAGTTTGGTACACATCCGGTGGATAGAGAGCCGTTTATTATGTTCAACATAGGAGGGCCAAGCACAGGAAGCAGCTCTTTCAGTAGTTTAGTTGGAATAGGGTCCAGTATGCAGCTTGAAGGTTTAGAGGCCATGATTATTTTTATCAATGTGTCAAGAGATATGGTACTAAAAAACTTGAGTGTCTCCCTTGATTCTATGTCCTGGCAAAGTTGTGCAGACTCAGGACAACTGAGCTTTGGAGGAATACGCAGATTTAAAGAGGAGTCCGTAATTTGCTTTCTAATGATCATGATCTTTTCCTCAAAGAAGTTCATGAATGTATCACTGCTGAAGTGAAAGCCATCCTCTCTTGGGGAATGCCGCTTTTTAGTTAGCTTTGCGACAGTATCAAAAATACATTTTGGATTGTTCTTACTTTCCTCAATTAACTTGGAAAAATAGGATGATCGAGCAGCAGTGAGGGCTCTTCGATACTGCACGGTACTGTCTTTCCAAGCTAGTCGGAAGACTTCCAGTTTGGTGTAGCGCCATTTCCGTGTAGCGCCATTTTGCTTCAGAGCTCTGGTATTTTCTGTATAGCAGGGAGCTAGTTTTTTATGGCAAATGTTTTTTGTTTTTAGGGGTGTGACTGCATCTAGGGTATTGTGCAAGGTTACATTGAGTTCCTCAGTTAGGTGGTTAACTGATTTTTGTACTCTGACGTCCTTGGGTAGGCGGAGGAATTCTGGAAAGGCATCTAGGAATCTTTGGGTTGTCCGAGAATTTATAGCACGACTTTTGATGATCCTTGTTTGGGGTCTTTGCAGATTATTTGTTGCGATTGCAAACATAATAAAATGGTGGTCCGATAGTCCAGGATTATGAGGAAAAACATTAAGATCGACAACATTTATTCCACGGGACAAAACTAGGTCCAGAGTAAGACTGTGGCAGTGAGTAGGTCCGGAGACATGTTGGACAAAACCGACTGAGTCGATGATGGCTCCGAAAGCCTTTTGGAGTGGGTCTGTGGACTTTTCCATATGTGAATATTAAAGTCACCAAAAATTGGAATATTATCTGCCATGACTACAAGGTCCGATAGGAATTCAGGGAACTCCGTGAGGAACGTTGTATATGTTTTTGTTATCCGGTCATTAACGTTAATTTACTACCCTTTCTTCTTCGTGCATTTTTACTTCATCTTTACCTACTCTTATTCTTTCCTTTTTTCTCTTGCATCCGCTCCTCAATCCCATTCATAGTCCATGTCCTTAAAAAGTCTTTGTTCTCTGACGTTTGATGTTGGTGATGGCTATGAGAAAGACACCGTCATGACATCTTTAGCCAATGACAGTGTAGCCTCTCAGCCCACAAAGAGGCTGCTGACCGCTTAGGCCAGGAGGGGGAGCTATACGCAAACCAAGAGCAGAAAGAAACCCAGACAGACTTGGATGAAACAAATGATGGTGGACCTGAGGCAGAGCCAACAGAGAAACCAAGCAGGGCTGAGAGTGGAGAACAGGAAAGAACAGATGTGACTGGAGAGGGAGGAGATGAAGAACAGACCGAAAATGAAGCAGCAGAGGGAGATGCAGAAAAAGGGGAAACAGAAGAGGCTGATAGAGAGTCCAAGCAGGAGAACCTGAAAAAGTCAGAGAATGTCAATGAGGTGGCTGTTGATGAACTTGTGGACAAAAGCATAAAGGAGAATATCATTGCCAGACAGGATTCCACAAGTACTACTGTACTGTATTTGAGTGTAACCAAACCTCCTGAATCCCAGAGTCCAGAGGGAAGTGAGCCAGTGGCTGGTGAGCCATCAACCTCTGAGAGGCCTGAGTCAGCTAAACCTGCATCTGAGCTAGAAGGGGTGACAGCAGGTAGTGTGATGGGTACAGAAGATGCAGGGGGTGACTGAGATGGAGAAACAGAGGGAGGTGGAAATGAGGTGAAAGTGGGAAGTGGGACAGTGGCGAAAACGGTCGGGAAAGAAGAGGAAGTTATAATGGAGCCGAACGCTGAGCCCAGCGCTGACCTCAGTGACGGCGAATCTGACAGTTGTATCATCAAGGGACTCGACACTGAGGATGTCAGCGAAAGCGAGCTTGAGTTTACTTCAGAGAGTATCCATGGCGCCAAGCTGGATTCAGAGGTCATTACTGATGACAGTGAGAAAAGAATTGAAAAGCTGAAATCTAAGTCTCCCAAAACTCATAAGGTACAAAAGGCTGCCCCTGGCTTCTGACCTGCCAAGATGCTAGTGCAGTTTTTGAGTTAGCAGAAAGTGCCCGCAGTGTTTGTCTTAATAGTATATTAGGCTCCCAGTCTGTGTACTGTACCTCATTCTAGTCCTATGCACTAAGTTTGTATGTTTATCCATGTGGTCACCTACAGTGCCTTGCAAAAGTATTCATCCCCCTTGGTGTTTTTCCTATTTTGTTGCATTACAACCTGTAATTTAAATAGATTTTTATTTGGATTTCATGTAATGGACATATATACGAAATAGTCAAAATTGTTGAAGTGAAATTAAAAAAAATAACTTGTTTCAAAAAATTATACAAAATAAAAAATGGGAAAGTGTTACATGCATATGTATTCACCCCCTTTTCTATGAAGCCCCTAAATAAGATCTGGTGAAACCAGGACCAGGTTAGAGTCTGATAAGGCACCCTATTCCTTATATAGTGCACTACATAGGGAATAGGGTGTGGGCACCTCGTCAAGAGTAGTACATTATATAGGGAATAAAGTGCCATATTGGACGCACAAATTGTCATTCTGGGCCAATCAAACCAGATGGTTTGTATAACAAAAATGGCTACTTTGAAAAATATCAAATAGAAAATATATTTTGATTTGTTTAACACTTTTTTGGTTACTACGTACATGTGTTATTTCATAGTTTTGATGTCTTCACTGTTATTCTACAAAAAAATAACCCTGGAATGAGTAGGAGTGTCCAAACTTTTGACTAGTACTGTAAGTATTCAGACCCTTTACTAAGTACTTTGTTGTTGAAGCACCTTCATGGTCACTCTGACAGAGCTCTAGAGATCCTCTGGAGATGGGAGAACCTTCCAGAAGGACAACCATCTCTGCAGCACTCCAATCAGGCCTTTATGGTAGAGTGGCCAGACAAATTCCACTCCTCAGTAAAAGGCACATGACAGCCCGCTTGGAGTTTGCCAAAAAGCACCTAAAGTACTCTCAGACCATGAGAAACAAGATTCTGGTCTGATGAAACCAAGATTGAACTCTTAGGCCTGAATGCCAAGCATCACGTCTGGAGGAAACCTGGCACGATCCCTACGGTGAAGCATGGTGGTGGCAGAAATCATGCTGTGGTAATATTTTTCAGCGGCAGGGACTGGGAGACTAGTCAGGATTGAGGAAAAGATGAACAGAGAAAAGTACAGAGAGATCCTTGATGAAAACCTGCTCCAGAGCACTCAGGACCTCAGATTGGGGCGAAGGTTCACTTTCCAACAGGACAACAACCCTAAGCACACATCCAAGACAACACAGGATAGCTTCGGGACAAGTCTCTTAATTGAGTGGCCCAGCCAGAGCCTGGACTTGAACCCGATCTAACATCTCTGGAGAGACCTGAAAATAGCTGTGCAACGACGCTCCCCATCCAAACTGACAGAGCTTGAGAGGATCTGCAGAGAAGAATGGGAGAAACTCCCCAAATACAGGTGTGCCAAGCTTGTAGCGTCATACCCAAGAAGACTCTCAAGGCTGTAATCACTGCCAAAGGTGCTTCAACAAAGTACTGAGTAAAGGGTCTGAATACTTTTGTAAATGTGATATTTCCGTTTTTTATGGAAGAACAAAAACCAAATAGTGAACATCAGGTGTGTTACAGAAAATATTCTGTTTATAAGTCAAAGCAGCCACAGCCACAGTTGCATTATCTAACGTTAGCCCCCTGACCCCCCCCCAAAACAAATGTTGGCTACAATGTCAGACTCTGATATTTACGTTATGGTCAGTGCTTACAAGATCCACTGTCAATGATGTTACAGCATCCGTCTTCAGGATTAGCTTTCTGGCAAGACCCATCGAATGTTTTCCTTAATCAACCTGGTCTCAGAGCATTTCATATTATTCTGTTCATAAATCCGTGACACTCCATATGATATGTTACTTAGCTTGAAATGTGCACTGCACACGCGTGACATGATCGTAATTTTCAGTGCAGCCTGTCCACCCGAAATGAAAAGCAGCCCCTGCTGTCAGATGTCTTCATTCTTCAGAAAATAGTGTAACGTTAAATTTACAATATGGCATCCAGTCACAACACCGTGGGCTTTTGCCGGCATGCTGGTAAGTAGCTTGCTGGCTAACACTCACACCACAGATGAAAGGTTATCATTATTTTTGGTCGTACGTTCTGCTTGAGCTACGGTTTGTAAACAAAGTCAAAGCAAGGTATAGGCAGGCGCATGTGATGGCGGTTTTAAGGGGGTACATATTTAAATTAGTAAATATCATCCAATTTGATGAAAAAACAGATTTATACTGTTTGGGAACTTTGACATCACATGATGTGTACATGTAGGATGTCACATCAATGCACACCTCTAGTGTTGGTGTAAAAGGACCTGTGTGCAAACATTTAACATTGCTTGGTTTGCTGACTCAGCATGACCCTAAGAAGTACCCAAGTATTGTCTGTCAAATAGAGGCCTATGTATGTGCTATTAAAAGGAATCAGCAGTTCTCTATGGTCTGCCAGGACACACAGGAAGTGGATGTCCAACACTAGTGCGGCAGGGGAACATATCATGCATCAGCAGCTACAGGTTTATGTACCTGTTGTACATGTGCTTGAGAGGATCTGCAGAGAAGAATGGGAGAAACTCCCCAAATACAGGTGTGCCAAGCTTATAGCGTCATACCCAAGAAGACTCGAGGCTGTAATCACTGACAAAGGTGCTTCAACAAAGTACTAAGTAAAAGGTCTGACAACTTATGTAAATGTGATATTTTTATTTTTAATACATTTGCAAAAACTATTGTTATCATGGGATATTGTGTGTAGATTGATGAGGATTTTTAAATGTAATCAATTTTAGAATAAGGCTGTAACGTAACAAAATGTGGAAAAAGTCAAGGGGTCTGAATACTTTCCGAATGCACTGTATTGGCACAGCCGCTAGGTTAACGCTGTCATACATATAACGTCAGATGGCTCTGGGTTAACGTTAGCTGGCTAGATTACCATTTATCATGTCAAGCAGATAATGATTAATATGGCTTGGATATAATCTGGCCTGAATATACACGGGCCATCCTATCAGAAAGATATATCATTTTAAAAGACACACTAGTCAGAGACAAAGATTCTGTATAGTTAAATTCGGTTGCACATGGTCGATGGTCCGTTTTCTTTGCACTTATACAGTAGCTAGGCTTACATTAACGTAACCACTACTGTAGCCTCGTCAACTTGACCAGTGCTGAAGTGTAGTTGACGAAGCAAGCTAACTACTAACTATCTCGATCTTTTCACATTAACATTTAATCAAAAATATACAGTAGCAGTTAAAAGTTTGGACACAAACTTATTAGAATACTTGTGAAGACATCAAAACTATGAAATAACACATGGAATCATGTAGTAACCAAAAAAGTGTTAAACATATCAAATAATATTTTAGATTTGAGATTCTTCAAAGTAGCAACTCTTTGCCTTGATGACAGCTTTGCACACTCATGGCATTCTCTCAACCAGCTTCATGAGGTAGTCACCTGGAATGCATTTCAATGAACAGGTGTGCCTTGTTAAAAATCTATTTGTGGAATTTCTTAATGCGTTTGAGCCAATCAGTTGTGTTGTGACAAGGTAGGGGTGGTATACAGAAGATAGCCCTATTTGGTAAAATACCAATTCCAAGAACAGCTCAAATAAGCATAGAGAAACAACAGTCCATAATTACTTTAAGACATGAAGGTCAGTCAATGCGTAAAATTTCAATAACTTTGAACGTTTCTTCAAGTGCAGTCGCAAAAACCATCAAGCGTTACGATGAAACTGGCTCTCATGAGGACCGTCACAGGAAATGAAGACCTAGTTACCTCTGCTGCAGAGGATAAGTTCATTAGAGATAACTGCACCTCCGATAGCAGCCCAATTAAATGCTTCACAGAGTTCAAGTAACAGACCAGACACATCTCAACATCAACTGTTCAGAGGAGACTGCGTGAATCAGGACTTCATGCTCGAATTGCTGCAAAGAAACCATGACTAAAGGACACCAATATGAAGAAGAGACTTGCTTGGGCCAAGAAACACGAGCAATGAACATTTGACCGGTGGAAATCTATCCTTTGGTCTGATGATTTCAAATTTGAGATTTTTTGCTTCAACCGCCGCATCTTTGTGAGACACAGAGTAGGTGAACGGATGACCTCCGCATGTGTGGGTCCCACTGTGAAGCATGGAGGAGGAGGTGGGATGGTGTGGGGGTGCTTTTCTGGTGACACTGTCAGTCATTTATTTAGATTTCAAGTCACACTTAACCAGCATGGCTACCACAGCATTCTGCAGTGATACGCCATCCCATCTGGGTTTCGCTTAACTTCTTGCCGCACGGATCCCGTGAGCGGGATCATTTTCGATAAAAACTAAGCGCGCCAAATTCAAAATAAGAATTTGTAATATTTTACATTCATGGAAATACAAGTGTTGCACATGGTTACAAAGCTTAGAGTCTTGGTCATCTAAATCTGTTGTCAGATTTCAAAAAGGTTTTACGGCGAAAGCAAAACATTTGATTATCTGAGGTCAGCACCTTCACAAAAATAGCTTTTTCAACCAGCACTGGCGACACAAAATCACAAATTAAAGATATAAAAACTCACTTACTTTTTAAGATCTTCTGATGTTTTCAACCAGGAGGGTCCCAGCTACAAAACCGCTGTTCGTTTTGTTCGATAAAGTACATATTTATATCCGAAAAACGCTGTTTAGACGGCGCCATTGAATTCAGAAATCCACAGGAAACACCTCCGTCAAAACGACGAAAAAAAAGTCCAAATTGCTCCCGGTAAACGTTGTCTATTTTTGTCAAACAAAGACTCTATATAATCCTTAGGTTGTCTAAAATGTTATAAAATTATAAAACTTAACGCGGAAACAACTATGTTCAATAGACAAGGCAAATTCCCACGCGAGTGCTCTCCCCAGAACTCGCCCAAACACTGTTTTTCTTCCGGCGCACTCTTTCCTCCAAGTGAAAAAACTTATTCATTTTTCAAAATACAAGCCCAAAGCCATCAATAGTAGACTGTTACCATATAGGGGACGCCATAGGAATAGGAAAATGGTGGCTGGATTCAATGCTTTTCAATAGCTTTTCAAAATAAGAGTTCAGTTCAATTCTGTTATAGCCACAGACATAATTTTAACGGTTTTCGAAAATTCAGAGTCTTTTCTATCCAAAGCTACTAATTATATGCATATCTAGCTTCTGGGCCTGAGTGACAGCCCGTTTACTTTGGGCACGTCAGACAGGCGGAAACTAGGAATTCTGCCCCCTAGCTGTAAGAGGTTAACCTCTCAGGGAGCGGTGGGTCACTACCAGGTGAAATGCAAGACAAAATTCCAAAATTGAATTATTAAAAATGCACCAATATACAAGTGTTCCATACTCATCAAAAGCTCTGCTTCTTGGCAATATCATAGCGTTGTCGGATTTCAAAAAGGCTTTACGGCGAAAGCACTACATTTGATTGTTTGAGGCTAGAACCTCACATATTTTCCATAACCATGAAATCTTTAGCCAGCGCGGTCGATAGAAAATGCATTTCACAGGGAAAACCTGTGCCTTACCTTTTGTAGAACGTCTGCAGAGGGCTTCCTAAGTGTCCAACGAAGACAATCCATGGGTATTTGGTTAGAAAAAGTAATTTATTATATCCTTAAATCTCCTTTTGGTTGGCACTTTGTGTTCAGAAAATCCAATGTGACGAGAACGCGTTCAACTATACCTATAAACTNTGTCCTGGTATAAATAGTTTTTTATAGGCAAAGGCTCAAAGTGAGCTATAAGCCAAAAGGAATGACATTTCCGGATGGAAAAATCTCAGTTTTTTGCCTGCCAAATGACTTCTCTTACACTCACAGACAAAATGATAACACTTTTGGAAACCTCAGAGTGTTTCCTATCCAATAGTACTAATTATGTCCATATCTTAGTTTCTGAGCCTGGGTGGCAAGCATTTTACTTTGGGCACGCCAGACTCTCCAAAACCGACCCCTCAGCTGCCACTCCCTAACAAGTTAATGGGACTATCTTATGTTTTTCAACAGATCAATGACCCAAAACACACGTCCAGGCTGTGTAAGGGCTATTTGACCAAGGAGAGTGATGGAGTGCTGCATCAGATGACCTGGCCTCCACAATCACCCGACCTCAACCCAATTGAGATGGTTTGGGATGAGTTGGACCGCAGAATGAAGGAAAAGCAGCCAACAAGTGCTCAGCATATGTGGGAACTCCTTCAAGACTGTTGGTTGAGAGAATACCAAGAGTGTGCAAAGCTATCAAGAAGGCAAAGGGTGGCTGCTTTGAAGAATCTAAAATACATTTTTATTTGTTTAACACTTTTTTGGTTACTACATGCTTCAACGTGTTATTTCATAGTTTGATGTCTTCACTATTATTCTACAATGTAGAAAATAGTACAAATAAAGAAAATCCCTTGAATGCGTAGGTGTGTCCAAACTTTGACTGATACTGTATCTTGGCCTAACAAACAACACGATCTACAATTGAAAGCTATGCACATTTAAACTCACTGGAGTTTAATTTGGAGTAGCCATTCCAATGTTGTTGCTTTGTAGCCATATGGCTATTCTCTGATCAATCTGTGTCTTTCTGGCATTCAGATGTGATGACAACTTCTGCCAAGATTTTCTAGTTCAATGGAGATAGCCAACTGAGAGAAACCCATTGCATTTGAGGATTATTTTCCATGAAGACGCGGAATGTTAGTGCCAAAATTCTGTCATCAAATGAAAATAAATTGGGCGTCATTTGATACACAAATGCAGATTCGACAGTTTAACACTGAAGTGTTGTGTTGAAATGATTGGATACTTACACAATACAATGATTTTATTTAAAAGATTTTAGTCAGTGCTTTTGTCTACACATTGCGATGTTTGTTTACAAATATGAGAACATTTACTCACAAATCTTTATCCATATTTACAAATCCCTTTTGCATATTTAACACAAATATACGTGTCAAGAGGTGTTTGTGTATGGATTATGGAACACATTTGTGACTTGTACTCTATTTCCAAAAATATTGGCACTACTCTATCTCCATATTACAAATTCTGCCGAGACTGGCTGTACTAGAGTTTTTCTCGATTGCTTAAACAGAAAAACTGGTTCCTGTAGCACAAAAACCCATACCCTTACGTCATTACCAAAAACATACACATTTCCCACAACCGTAAACACTATTCACCTGTTTCCACACGTTTCAATATTCAAAACTCTTTCTGTTAAAACCTTACACAGAAGTGGTCAAATACCTCATTCATTGCACTATATATTCATTCAGCAAACACATGCTCTTAATATGATTAACTCAAGTCATCACAACCTAAACTCAAAGAGCACACCTTTCTCCAGGTGCAAACACTAAGCCTCAAAATTGTTAACATACCAATCAGAATTGCAGGATCAATAAATAGGGCCTAGAGGCATGTCCATGTGCTTTGGTACAATGGATCCTAACAATGCCAAAGTTGCAAGACAACACAGAGGAAGAAGACGACAACAACAACAACAAAGACAAGTAATCTCAGATGAAATCCGTGCCACCCTTGTTCATCATGTGCTCATACATGGGATGACTATGAGAGAAGCTGGACAGCTAGTGCAACCCAACCTAAGCCGTTACGCGGTTGCATCCATTGTCCGTACTTTCAGAAGGGAAAACAAATCATTTGCCCTGTTGTTACTGTGGTACATGTAATGGTGTAGTGCATATAGACTGAATCTCCACTGTTCTCAGTGTAGTTTTTTTTTTGTTTTGCATTTTCCAATTAAGAACATTCAAAACAAAATGTTTAAGATATTTAACAACAATTTGACAAAGTGACAGTAACAGACGAGCGTAAAAAAAAAAAATATATATATATATATAATAATAATAATTATATATACAAAAATACAATAAATAAGTCATAATAAAAAATAACACAAATAATGAGACATTGGCTACATATTATACATTACGTGTGAAACATTATGTGAGGATTATATAGAGATTCAATCAATGTGATGTGAGGGGAGATTCTCCATGTAGTCGATAAAAGGTTGCCAAATTCTGTAAAATGTCTTTAACTTATTCCTCAAGCAGTAAGTGATTTTCTCCAGTGGGATACAACTACAGTATTAACTTCCGATAGCCACATTGCAACTGGCAGGGGGGAATCAGATTTCCAATTCAAGGCAATACATTTCTTGGCAATCGCTAGCAATATTTCTGTTAGCTTTATAGTATGGCTTTGCCTAAGATTGGAATTAGTAAAGTTCCCCAGTAGACAGACCCCCGGGTCTAAAGGGAATGCAACCTCAGTGTAGTTTTTACCACGGTAATGGATGACCATAATTTTTGCAGAACTGAGAGGCGGCCATCTATTGGAGGTAGGCGGATACTTCTCACAGCTGAGCAGGAGACTGCCCTGGTGAATATGGGGATTGCCAATAATGCCATCCATTTGAGGGAAACTCAAACCCAAATAGTTGAAGACCAGGTAGTCTTCCAAGGAATTGACAGCATCAGCATTTCCACCATTGACCGGATTGTTCAGAAGAACCACATAAGGACAAAGCAGCTGTACCGTGTGCCTTTTGAAATGAATTCAAAGAGTTAAGGAGCAACGATTCCAATATGTTCAGGTAATTGCTATACTGTACAGAATTTTACAGTATGTAGAGTATGGCCCATCTCTCCAGCATATCAATACAGAACTGTATAGTAATGTGTTACAGTAACTGCAGTATACAATATTTCATTCCAGTACAGTAGTACACCACAGTACTGTATTTGTAGTACAGTAAAATGTGTGTTTTATTTTTTACTTCTGTAGAGAATCTTTGAGCTGGATGCCATGGCTGACCCACAGGACTACATCTTCATCGACGAGGCAGGGTTCAACCTAACAAAAAGGCGCAAAAGGGGGTGCAAAATCATTGGTCACCGTGCCATCATACAAGTTCTTGGCCAAAGGGGAGGCAAAATCACCCTATGTGCAGCAATCGTGGCGTCCTCCAACGCCATGTCAAAGTGGGTATGTTGTCATTTGGGATAATGTGAGTTTTCATCGGGCTGCTCTGGTTCGCGCCTGGTTCAATGACCACCCCAGGTTCACCGTTCTTTTTTTGCCAGCATATTCCCCATTTCTGAATCCGGTTGAGGAATTTTTCTCATCATGGTGGTGAAGAGTGTATGACCGCAACCCCTACGCACAGCAAAACCTCCTGGAGGAAATGGTGGACGCCTGTGGTGGTGTCTGTGAAGTCTATCCAGGGTTTTCTAAGTAACACAAGGGCATTTTTCCCATGCTGCCTGGCAAGAGCAAACAATGCGTGACATTGATGAGATATTATGGCTGACCCAGACCTGAGACGAGATGATGAGAACGCTGATTCTGAGTAACCTGTACATTTGCTGCATTTGAAAATAAAGCTTTTGGAAATTGGGTATTTTACTGTGCATGGACTCTTCCTTACATGTTTTGTCAGTGTGACATTTCAAAGGTCAGGTTTTTGACCAAAACAGCATATACAGTAGTATTTCCTTATCCACTAATGTAAGAGGTATTTATTACAGTACTGTTTTGAATTTCTCTCGCCATGGTGTTTCTGAAAGGGTTATCACAAAGTTCCAAATTATTTATCTGAAAACCTATTCTAAACATTTTGGTAGCAGTGTTTTGAATTAATCCCTCCAGTGTGTAACAAACAGTCATGTAGTCTGCGTTTTTGACAGCTTGTGTGTGTTGTCTGAGGGCAAAGTTTGAATTGGGAACCAGAAGGTAGATGTTTGTATCGTTGGGTGTGAGTTTTTAAAATTGTGTGTGAAGATTTGAGAAAATGGTGAGTTGTTCTAGGAATTGTGTCTAAGCAATTGAGAAACTGTAATATGGACACAACCTTACATGCCATTCCAGGCTTTAAGGCTCTGCTATAGTCGTCAGACCACACAGTTTGTGAATGAGACTATCCACTGTGATGTCTTTCCTTAGGAAGACGAGTTCCAGACCCAGGGCATTGGTGGCAGAGGAACAGATGCCAGCCAGATGAAGCAGGAATCTGACCTGGAGAAGCGCTTGGCAGAGGAGGCAGGAGAGCACAACTAAGTGTCTCAACTGGAGGGAGAAACAGGCGCTGGCAGACATCTTCAGAGCTAAGGAGGACCTCAAAAGCAGAACAAAGCAGTGAGCGAGACTCCAACCCCTTCTGCAGCATCCAATGTATCAGCAATCATCCTACTTTTCTCAGGTAGTTGAGATGTGATCAGATTGATGACAGACAATAGCACCATCTAGCTGTTGACCAGCTAATGGTTGTCAAGCCCGGGGTAAATTACTCACTTACTAGTTGTTCATTTGATTTGAGTTGACTGACTTCTCCCCAGTGTCAAGCAAATATGAGCAGCTTTTTCCCCGTGCATGGAGTGACCAGAGGGTGAAGATTCTTAAAAACCAAGAAGGCACTCCCAGGAACATCATGGTGAGGTTTAAACTACCATTTGACAGGTTCAAATCAAATTTTATTGGTCACATGCAGATGTTATTGCGAGTGTAGAAAAATGCTTGTGGACATTAGCGAGTAATATACTCGGAATTGGTGGGTGGTGTGCGCGCCTTCGAAGTCTGACCAGAAGACCGCTCCGTCTACCTCTTCTCTGGCATCGTTGTTTTGTGTCAGCCCCTGGAATCAGCTCAAATGCCCTGGGTAGTTCGGACAAAGGATCCGCTTCGAGAAAGTCCTATTCCTGGTAAGTTGACGCCGCTCTGATATCTAAGTTCTTCCCGGCTGTATATAATAACACTTAAGATTTTCTGGGCCAACAATGTAAGAAATAATACATAAAAAGCTAAATACTGCAAAGTTTCCTAAGGACTAGAAAGAAGCGAGGCAGCTCTCTGTCGGCGCCATTTTGAACATCACTAGGTCAAGCGATGAGGTTTGTACAAAGGTTATTTAACCCCACTCCCCTCTCTCAGGAAGGGGGCCCAGTCTTAATCTCCACACCAGAGCCTGGGGTTGAGGATGCTGACAGGAGCTCATCCAGGTAACCAAGCACATTATCAAATTTGGCACTCATAGGATGCCTAGACCATTTTTTCCCCTTCTAGAATCCCAGTGAGGTTGTTTTTCCATCCCTTGATATATTTTTGTTCCAAGTCAGGTTCAGTTTACATGGAATATGCAGATGTACAGTATTAAAATGTTCACACTTTTGTGACTGCTTCCTTTTCCCAAGAGTATCTTCCCCCGCGAGTGGGAAAGGACCTGTCTCCCGGCATGGGAGGGGAGAACGAGGCCGGGCATCCACAGAGAAGCAGGAACACTGGAATATTTCTGGATCCAACAGATGAGGAATGACTGCATTACACACATCGTTCAACACTGACGAGTTTTAACCCACTTCAGAATAGCCTCGATGATCTAATGATATATTGCAACAAGCTTTTGTTTGTTATCCTTTTCTATTTATAAAGGGAAAAATGAAGTCAACTTTCATCATGCAAAATGAAACCACAATCATGATCAGCATGAGGAAATGTAACATTTGTATTAAAATAGTGCAAAGGACAACAAAAGTGTGTCTGCTCAAGTATTGGACTTTATTGATGGTTATGCAATATTAGTGCACAATACTTGAATACAACATGATCAAAATCCATTGCTTTCTACATACACATGGTTTGTGAGCACATTGGCTAATCTTGTTGGGCAAAGTGAAGATTTTATTTCATTAAGATTTAAGTTCAGTATGGTAAGCCTTTGTGCTATACAATGGGACGATCAAAGCTAGATTACTTTCTCACGTAAGCTTTTATTCGCCAATTAAAAGACATTATAAAATTCACTTATATCGGTATAAATTTATAAACTCAATATGCTGGGGAAAATATATTCCTGTACCCCACCTTTGACAAACGTTACAGGCAAAAGGGATGCGGAGGTAACAAGTTATCCAATTAATTTTAAAAAGGTGACTTGTTACGTTCTTAGACGTTCACACTAGTAAACCAGATCGAGCTTCATTGGAAGTCCAATCCAGCGGTTGTATTGTGTTAGTATACCAGGATATTTATATCAACATTTCTGCACTGGGCTGGGCTTTCTTGTATAGGTATTTCTATTAAAAAATGATATTCTGTATCCCAGCATGAAACACAAAGCCCAACTAAGAGGTAAAAACAAAGGCAACTTTTGAAACGTTACAGCAGCACACCAATGATTAACTTACAGTTCATGATTTTATGTAACAATTGAAGAATGAGTATTGCAACCACTACAGCCTTGCTTGGGAAGAATGCAACATGCTCCTTATCAGCAACAGGGCATTGAAGAGAACTTTGGTTTGAAACAAAGATTTCAGACAAGCTTCGGTTGACCAAGCACACAAAGACCATGGTTTTGTTGACTTACTCTCTAGATTGGACATCTTTTGCATGCCCTTTAGGGAAAAGACCCGAAGGCTAAAACAGGTGTCAAATACAAACATTTTCTTCAAAGTGGATAACAAATCATATCAAATAGTGTTAATGCAATACTTGTCACTCAGTTAATGTGGCAAAACTAACTATGTGGTTACAGTAGGAGCAAAACAAAAAAGTACAGATGTGGTTTGAGTCAGTCCATAGGCTACATTAAATTCATATTGCAGAAACAGGACAGGGACCCAAAACAAATCAACCATTAAAATAAAGGTGAAAGGGAACGTATTTCTCAGTCTATAATACAGGGGAGGCTTCAGTGCCTATACAGAGCACAGAGATCGATGGTCATCTCCTATGCCATGATAACATGCTTGGCTAATTATTGCAGGACATAAGCAGTCTCTGGCAGTGGTTCGTTTAAGGGGAGATTAGGGTGGTAATAGGTAGATAGCTGTACTGTATGTCAAGGTATGTTTCTCTACTCTATGGTGCCTGACAGTTCTGGTTGGTTTCTCAGTCGGCCTCTTCTTCGGACTCCTCTTCCTCAGCTGTTTCCAGCCAGGTTAGCCACTGGTTGACCTAACAGGGGAGAGAGGTATAGAGTGTTAGCAGCTGGTTGACCTAACAGGGGAGAGTGTTATACAGGGTCATGTTAAATAGGGCAGAATGTTAAGCAAAAATGTGTCGTTATTGAACAAGTTCAGGTAGTAGGCGACCTCCCCGTTTCACTCAGTTTCCAAATGCTTTCCACATACTGAGCGCAACCCTGTTGTGGTTGCAAGCACAATTGTCATGATTTACTCACAAAAGAATAAAGGACTGAGTACACATGTTTAAGTGTATAAGCTACCAGTTGGTCAAATGTGACAGATTTCTCAACAACAACAAAATACCTGGAATAAAGCTTTTCCCTTTCCAGGGAATTCTTGGGTAATATCTTCTTTCCATGCAAGGAAGGCTTCTTCTTCAATGATCTCCATGTCGTAGAAGTGGACATAGTAGCGCAGCAGCATACCTGAAATAAATACACACAACACTATGACAACTACACACAGTATGCAGCAGCAGAGACACCGTTGAAATGAAGTCTACATAGAATAATATCCTACTTGCATGTCCAAAAACGATCAAATAGCTTCATATCTTGATCACTGACAACTGAAGCAAAAGTTAATAGGTTTCCACCACGTTTCCACCAAATTATTAGTTTCAATGACAGCCTGGCAAGTGGCGTGGGGCAGTAAATCTACCTTTGGGAAAGTGCCTGGCGTGGCAGTGCACCTGCAGGGCATACAGGGCTGAGACTTGCAGCTGGGGCTGGTCGTGTAGGAACTTCTGCATGACGGGTTTGAAAGCCAGCAGCAGCTGCTTCTCTTGGTCCAGCTGCTCTTTGGAGGGCCCCGCCGCCTGCTCCTCTCCACCACTGCCCTCCTCCTCCTCCTCCACACAACACAGCTCCCCTGAGATGTACTGCAAGAAACTGGGAGGAGAGGGGAAGTGTGGGTAGTAACAGTAAGAGCATGGTAAAATGGATGAATGCTTCCAAAAGTGTATTTTACACATTCCATTCATTTATTTGTGTCTTCACTCACCCCAGTGTGCATGAAATATTGTGCAAAAATAGACTGAAAGGGTGATTCTATAGTGTCAAGTAAAGTCTAGACTCCACTGTTATATTGGTCTCAAGCCTCGAATTAATACCTTTTTTCAACCATAAGCAGTGTAAATAAGAATTAAAAAGTAGTCTCCAGGCCTCCCGATTGGCGCAGCGGTGTAAGGCACTGCATCGCTACAGATCCAGGTCCGAACCCGGGCTGTGAAGCAGCCGACCGAGAGTGACAAAAAATTACAAAAAGTAGTCTCCATCCTGGAGGTTCAGTACCTACCTGGTCATGAGGATGTTGACAAAACCCTTGTCGGTGTGGAGCTTGGGGGAGATGTTGTCTTTGATCCACTTGTAGATGGCCTGCGGTGAGGGGTCTGCCTTGATCTGCAGCAGCAGGTCCTTCTCCAGCTTCAACAGGGGGAACAGGAAGCTCAAGCCCTTACCCTCCAGGATCTCCAACATACGGTCCTTGTTCTGGTCAATCTCTGGAGGACCAGAACGGACAGACAGGTCAGATTAGCCATAGCATCACTGACATGGAAGATGAATGTGCTACAGTCTCTAATGATTACAATATTTGAACAGTATCAGCAGTCTTTTTCGTTGGTCATCTGTGATATCAAGTGCCTTTAGTCTAATGATCATGAGATGACGTCACATGACAAATTTAACATCACAGTGAAATCCTTACATTTCATTCACTAAAGCGCCTTTAGAGGGAGTATGTGGGGAGAGAGGGTTGTCGACATACCAGGTAGCATCTTTTGCATGTTGACCTTGCTCTGTTGGAAGAGGTCAGTGAGCCACTCCTTGTCCGTGAGCTTGGCAGTCTGCTGCAAGCAGAGCAGGAAGAGGGGGAAGTGAGTTCCATTCTCCAGAGGGTGGGCCAGCTCAGACACGCTCACCAGCTCAGATATGAGGGCCAGGGCTGCAAACTGGGCCAGGTAGGATTTCACAAGTGGCACATCCACCTCGATCTTAGGGCACTGGTCAAGCACGTTGAGGAAAGCCTTGGAAGCGAGGATGGAGAGACAAATAAAGTTAGGACAAAGACATTAGTGAGACGAAAACAAAGCTTTACCAAGCGCATCAAAAGTATTTGACATGAATGTCAAAAACATTGCGTGGAAGACATATACCTGCATGAAGTTATCCCCGGTGACGAGTCCTTCTGTGCGTAGCGTGTGTATGAGGGTGCTGGCGTGCTCCTTATCCTCGTCTGACCGGTCCAGCGACACCACAATGATCTTACTCAGCATCTCCGGCAGGAAGTGCTTGGGAGCCTTCATCTCTCTGACGCCGTTCACAGCATCATCAATGTTTTTGCTGTTCAGGTATTCCGTTACAACAGTCTCCTAAAGGGGGGGTAGAGTGAAAAGTGAGCCTTGTTTAGTGTTGCACGGTGTATCGGTGCCAATAATATATATTGTTACCAGAATTCAGTCACATCGGTACTAAATGGTTGCCTACCGTCATTTTCAGCAGCTCCTCCCTAGCCGGCGGTGGTTTCTTGCTGGTCTTATGAGGTTTCTCATGAATGGGAGGAGGGTTGCTTTTGAGGCCGAGCTGTGGAGACTGGGGGAGAAGGGGGAAGACTAGGTGAACTACACTGGAACAACAAACATGGAATCGGAGTTGGGGTCAATTCCATTTAAAGAAGTTAACTGACATTCCAATTTTCTTCAATGAACAGCAATGGGAAGAATTGGAATGTCAGTTGTCTTCCAGAATTCTTCCAGAGTTAAAAAGGTGAAGAGGGGTGTGCTCTGCTGATCCCTTACCTGTCCCAATGGAGGGGTGTTGGTGCGGGGGGGCTGGGCACTGGGAGGGATCATGGTGGGGATTTGGGGCAGCAGCTTGGGAACCTGGTTCTTATTCAGGAGGAACGACTGAGCTGGTCTCAGGCTGATCTACAACACGGGGGGGAGAACAGTAGCAGAATGGTTAGCATGGTGTCTTGGAAAGGAAGATATTCTGAGATCAGCAGAATATCATGCCCTCATAAATCAGTCAACAGACCAGATACCAGTGGAGAGAGTAGAGGTGTAGCATAGGAGAGCAGGAAGTAGGAGACAAGACTGGCAGTAGGTTTTTTCCCCATCAGAATAACACATTTGTATCGTCACGGGGCATGATCATACAGGGATGCAAACTGGTGAGGGCCCAAAAAATGTGACAAAAAATGTTAGTAAAATGTTCACGTGTTTCCGTTCTAACGATGTGATACCATGTCAAGTACCACGATACCGAATAGTATTGTCACACCACAGGATTTGCCCCGGCCACCCCTCCCCAGGATGCCTGTTCCCATTTTCTATACGTACTGCACGTGTGCTGCACAAAAACAGTGTCCCTGATATTCACACCTCTACTCAATACACACATCAATTTTAACTTCACACCTTTTACTGTATAATAGAAAAGGCAGGACTTGACATTAACTTTTTTTTTGCCACTTGTCCTTTGGACAAGTAGGACAGATTTTTTGTCCAAAAGATCGAGACTTGTTACACCATTTTAACATCATTGTATGATGCAAGGAGCAACTTTACAAAATTAAATGCATTACTATATTTTTTACCATAGAGAACCAGACAAAAATGTAGCCTATAAAATATTGCTACATTACAATTACAACCAAATACTTTTTATGACTTAATAAAATGAATTCCCTCCAGGTCTCAAAATGAAGGGCATCCGGTCGTCCGTGACCATGTTCCACGGTTCAAAACAGAATCTTTCAAAAAGCAAACGTTGCTGATGCAACAAATCAGACCCTTTAGCTTAAACCATTTATAAAGTTACATTTCTAAATATTACAAACTCAACAATGCGCACATGGCTGTAGGCTGTGTGTGAGAATGTCCCAAAATGCAATTAGCAGGAAAACACTTCTCAAAAAGTACACAGCACGCCGAGTGGTTTTATGTGACAGATGAAAATACTTTTTTAGAAATAGTGGAGATCTAAAGATGCATCAACTATCATGGTTACTACTGTAATATGACTAAGATTATGCCTTTGGCTGCTGGACAATAAAAGGAACGTTGATTTGAAAACCAGTAGAACATGAGAAATTCTGGTTTCAAAGGCATTTTAAGTGTTTAAAAAACACGAGCTGGCGCACACCCAGAAAAAATATTTTGTGTGGAGGTGCTGACTAACGGCGAATAAACTATAAACTACCAAAATAAAGAAAGTCGCACACTCCATGTATAAACTCCCAGAAATGTAATGGGTATTTACCAACGTTTCAGCATCACTGTGCCTTCCTCAGGGTAATGTCAAGAATACTTGAACCAGGTTGTAGGTTATGTAGACAAACAGCGCAATTAGCGCAACCAATAACAATAGTGAGAGGTGTGTCATAATGATTAAGTTAATAAAAATTGGTGAAACTTAAAATTGTATATGGCATATTAAATATTACGCTATTGTTATCATATAGAAACATAATGGAATATTGTACATCATATTAGCATCAACATAAAAAATTATGTGAAATTGAATGAAACAATGCATTTCATTTCATATTTGTTACATGTAATCTTTGGTTCAATCTTAATGTATAATGAGCATCATCAACAGGGGGAACATATTAGGTGTACGCTAATAAGCTGTAGAAAGAATATATCAATTTAGAAGACTTGTTCATAAAGGAAAAATGTGTTCATAAGGGCCTGAGATCAAAGATATTAAGTGTTTATAAAATAATTCCCTCAACATTTCTATGGTTGTATTTTGGCTAGGCTACTTTGAAGGTAAGATATGCTTCATAAAATGACAAACGTAATTGTTTAAAACCTGGACGTTATAATGTCCACAAATCTGACAACATAGATTGATTATTTTCCATATAAACTGTCTTTATGGAAAAGTGTAAACTATTTTTGACATTTTAATTATATTTATCAAAAACTCAAATACCAAAAACACATTGCTGCTTTAACGTCAAGAAAGGAACAGTATGCTGGTGGTTTCGGTGCGTTCTTATTATACCTCAGTGATGAAGGCGAATCAGGTATGTAGGTACTAAAGTGCCCAAAGATTTGTAATGTCATGTTGCTAGCAGATTATATATATAAAAAAAAAAACAAAGATAGCAGGCTAAGTGCACCAGGATATGCAAAACGAACTGGCCCACTCGGATCTAGCATGGTGTTTGGGGATGAAATAAGCTTGCAAGCTACAACAACTTCAACACGGGATGTTTTGCATAAATTAATGGTCAAATGCTAAATTCAGATTAACGTAATTGTTTATTTCAAGGTATGTCTTTTTTTTTCTGAACTGCCTGCTCTTTATTAGCCGATATAACTTGCAGGACATCATGGTAGCCAATGTCTGTGTTAGCCATTATACCTGGATTTACGGTTACTGCTGCTAGTAACGTTAGTATTCAGGTGGCTAGCTATAGCTACCATCGGACAATAACAGTTTAACTTCTTAGGGAGCGGAAGCTGAGGTGTCGGTTTTGGAGGATATGCAAATAATTAGTACTATTGGATAGGAAACACTGAAGTTTCTAAGAGTGTTAAAATATTGTCTGTGAGTATAACAGAACTGATATAGCAGGCGAAAACCCGAGGAATTTCTGTCCTGGAAAAAGTGTTGACACATTGCCTCATTTTGAACCCCTCCCTATTGAAAACAGACATATATGGGAGTAAGATTGCAGTACCTATTGCTTCCACTGGATGTCAACAGTCTCTAGACAGTGTTTGGTGATGTTAGGTTGCTCTGGATGGTAATAGAGGAAGAATTTCGAACTAGTCATCGGATGTAAACAGAAGAGGATGCGCGTTCACGGGCTCGCACGCGCTGTGGTTTTTTTCTTTCCTATCATCCAGTTTATAATCTGGTTGAAATATTATAGTAAATATACATAAGTGTTCCTAAGGATACATTATCAATGATGTTTGATTGTTCTTGGACAAGTGTATAGGTTGAACGAGTTCTCTTCACGGTTCAATGGGCGAGTGGACGCTGTATTTTATGAACATAACGCGCCAACCAAACAGAGATTTATGGATATAATAAATGACTTTTTCTAACAAAAGAACCATTGGATGTCTTCGTTGGACACACTGCCCTCAGCAGAAGTTCTTCGAAAGGTAAGGGATTTTATATTAGCGATTTTATGCGTTTTATGAGATCCGCTTTGGTTATGGATTTATGCTAATGGAAAGAATATTGGAGGTGCTACCCTCAAACAATCAAATGTACTGCTTTCGCCGTAAAGCCTTTTTGAAATCTGACAACGCTGTGATATTGCCAAGAATCAGAGCTTTTGATGGCTATGCAACACTTGTATATTGATGAATGTTTAATAATTCAACTTCTGGATTTTGAATTTGGCGCCTTGCATTTCACCGGGTAGTGTCCCGCCACTCCGTAAGTAGTTAAGCCGGTTTGGTTATAGACGTTCAATGTCTACTATGACGGTAAAAGGTTTATCTTTGTTTTTGTGTAACAGTACGAGAAATGCCGAGTCGCTTAACTCCTAATAAGTGATGTGTTTCAAGGCTGCTATATGTTAGATGGTAGGGGTGAGCCAGCAGGGGTGTAAAATGGGCTATACTAGATTTTTAGCTGATACAGAATAAGGAAATCACAGGATATGGTCTGATGAGAAGTTGTCTATATTTTTCAACAATGAGGACTTTGTATGACTTGGGTCTTCACCGTCATGTGGACAGTGGCTTCACTCCTGCTGTGCAATCACTCGTGTTCTTCTCAATGTCACTTTTCCGAAAGCTTTTCCGACATGACTTTGCTCAAATTTGGATACAAAAAAAAATTTGCCCAAAATACTAATGTAAAGCTATATGTCAAATTGGGACTTTTAGTTGGAAGGATGAAACCAATCAGAATGTTTAACAGCAACCCAATTCTTCTATCTTCCCTTTAAATAGTTTCAAAATGCTGACCACCTCTGCTCAGATTCAAGGTTGGTGGTCTTGTGACCATTTGATCTGAACAAACCTTGCCTCGAGTATGTCGACAGAATCAAGCCTTTAGACATTAATGCTAATCATCCTTCATTATATTTGTCAAACATGACTGGCGTTAGCCTATATTTATGTAATTAAAAGTCTTAAAGTTCGGCTACATTTTCTGTGCCTCCTTCACGTCAGCATCGGTTTTGATATGAGGCTGTAGCCAACATGCATATCACATACACTTTGACATGTAGGCTTTTTATGTATGTATATGAAAATTTGATTTGAATATTATTCCAATGTTGGCCTTTCTTACTCAATTCTGATAAGAGTAAAATGTTTGATAGTGACTTATCCATTCAGTCCATAGAGACTTATCCACTTGTCCATTCAGACAACTTAAAAAAAACTTTCAGGACCCTGTCTTCAAAGATAATTCTTAAAAATCCAAATAACTTCACAGATCTTTATTGTGAAGGGTTTAAACACTGTTTCCCATGATTGTTAAATTAACCATAAACAATTAATGAACATGCCCCTGTGGAACGGTCATTAAGACTAACAGCTTACAGACGATAGGCAATTATGGCCATAGTTATGAAAACTTAGGACACTAAAGAGGCCTTTCTACGGACTCTGAAAAACAGCAAAAGAAAGATGCCCAGGGTCCCTGCTCATCTGCGTGAACGTGCCTTAGGCATGCTGCAAGGAGGCATGAGGACTGCAGATGTGTTGCAATGTCCGTACTGTGAGAGGCCTAAGACAGCGCTACAGGGAGACAGGATTATACACAATGACTGAAATATTTTATTAAGTTAATGTGAATAACTGATGGTTAATAAGTGATAAACAGCCATGGGCAGTCACTACCATCATGAGACTTGTATTAATTGTTTTATTCCGTGTTACAGCATTCAACTCACACAATGCATAGCGCAGTTAATGTTTTTATTATCGAAACCGAAATTGTGATTATTATTTTTTGTATAAATCAAACAAACCTCAAAAAGCACTAATCGCTCAGCACTAGTGGCCAGACTGGTGGGGAGTGGGTTACCTCTTCTAGGTTGAGTTGTCCCTTCTTGCAGAAACGTGGAGGCATGTCCTTGTTGGACTGGACCTGCTGCTGCTGGCTCTGGTGGTTCTGGTTCTGGAAATGCTGATTCTGCACCTTTAAAACAGACCAGACAAGAAACCTCAATAGGTGGCACTAGCGGGAAGAGACACGTTTCCTTTCCACAAGGAGGAAGAAAGGACTCTGCTGCGCACACATGCTGCAAGTTTACTAAACCATTAATCTGGCCAAAATGCTCGTTATTAAAAATAAAAAATTGCATTGAATCAAATCAAATCCAGTTATTCACTGCTAGTTTGATAATAATCAAAGCTGCTTGATTACCTGGTTGGACTTGATAAAAGACTTGTTGGCTCCAATTTCGAACGGAGACTGTGGTTGGGGGGCGGTGTTGTGGCTGTTATGTCCGTTGACGTTAAAGAGCGGGTTGGAGCGATGACGTCCCAGAGTGGGAGAGAACCTGTCCTGAATGACCCCCGGGCCCGTCCCTATCCCACCACCTGAGGAGACGGGTTAGAGAGGAGGAGTGAGAATTTACATCTGGCTGTCATATTTTCTAAGTCACAGAGCGTGTTTGAAGTAGACTTCATTAGTCAGACTGGGTAGAATCACTGGTCTACAAAATCATGTTACATCCCAAATAACTACTCATTATGTGATTAATGATCCCCTTAAACACACTGGCAGACAATAAGTGGTTCATGGACGAGACCTAGACAGGCAGATAGACAAACCTACGCCCACGCCTACCTGGCATTTGTCCAAACATGTCAGCCAATCCCCCGAGAGTCTCCATTTTCATCCGGTTTGGCATAAAAGGGCCTTCCAGGAAGAAGTCCATCCTCATTCCCTGAGCCATGGTCGCTGGGATGAAAACACCCAAATCCTGGGGAGGAGACAAAAACACACTCCAGTGAATAGTGCTCAAAAAGGCCCTAAAAATACATCCTATTTCTTGGTTCTTGATGTAGTAGTTATATAGCCATGTGCATTCTCTGCCACTCACTCTTAGATACACTGAGCAACTCCTGAATAATCACATGCTTCCATTAGTAGATGTCTGAAGGCATTTTCTCTGTTGTGTAGTAAGTGAAAGTTGCTTTGGAGGGGAAAAAAGAGAGACCTGGAGGGGTTGTCAGGAAGCTCCAGTTATAAACAAGCAAAAGGTTGCTGTACCAATAAGCTTGGCCTAAGAAGCCACAGGTAGGGCATCACAGGTTCAAAGATGCTACTTTGACTTAGATGGTGATATACACAGGCTCATTCCCAACTGGTCTTTCCTCAATTCCTAGTGTCCTCTTTCCTCACCTCCTTTTCAACTGCATTGGATGAGAAGGTCTCCTCCTTTTGAGGATGTAGCAAAGAGAGAGGCCATAATTCCAGTTCTCTCCACTGACTCACTTTCACTGCCTCCTGACGGATCTGGTTGATGGTCTTTGGTCCGTTGTCGATGAAAGCTTTGCGGGGGACCCAGTTGTTGTCTCGCAGCTCTACCGTGTCCTGCAGCAGGAAGCGGATCCTGGCTGGCAATTCCTTGTTGTTCATTAAGGATAACATACGGCCAAAGTACTGGTCCATTAAAGACTGTAGGGCAGAGATGGACAGTGGTGTTAGGAGATGGACACATTCTCACACAGTGGCGTATTTGGCCAAAGTACTGATACATTTCAAACTGGGGGAGATGAACAGTGGTGTCATGACAGAGAGACAGACATACAGGCCAGAGGGATAACAGCAGACAGACTGCTAGGAACAATAGAATGTACCTTAGCTTTTTCATGGTCGAGTCTAGGCCCCACTGTTCTCATTATCTGACAGAGGCACTCCAGATCCTCCCCCATATCCTTGAGTTGGACTCTCTTCTTCTTTTCCAAAAGCTAGGGAGAGGGGGATGATGGTGTTTACAAGTGGCATATTAGGGACCTGTGCCAGTAGAAAAGTAAAAAACTATGAAGATTGCAAAGCAGAACAACTAGACAAAGTTGTATCTTAAGTTGTAAACAATGATAACAAGTTATATAAAACTAAATCCAAAAGAACTACACTGTAATGGTTGAACATACTGTTTTGATGCACTTATGAAGGATAGATTCATGGATGAGGTCGAGTTTGCCAAGTTCCGAGATGAATTTAATGTTTCCAAGCATCTTGATCTTGGCAATGGCACGCTGCTCCTCCTCCTCAGAAGTAAGAGGGTTGTCATGTTTGTCATAGACTAGTAGAAGGAGAACATCAAGTTAGTACAAGTACAATAGGGAGTCAAGGAGTGGACTAGTGGTGGGCCTTGTCCCGAAAGAGCCGTGTACTCACTTTCAACATTTCTGCTGCGGTTTTCAAATTCATCTTGAAGCTTGGAAATTAGAAGTCTTCTGAAGGTCTGCAAAATCAGGACAACATTTGAGATTGAACATCAGGACCAGTGACATTCTATACAGGCACTTGGGACATAAAGAGAAGACCAGAGTTGGTTCTACACTATCAAACAGCACATACAGATTACCACACAACTAGATTAAAAGACCGTGCAGAAAATAAAAACTGTATCTAAACTTGATGCTTACAGTGCTCTGCTTTTGGGATGTTTGGATCTCGGGTGAAGGGCCATCAAAGTTTGGTGCGTCCTCTGCCAAACGCAGACATAGCTGCGCATAGAGTGAGCTATACTTCGGCTCTTCTAGGGCTTTGTCTACAATCTAGATGGGAGGGAGGGAGGAATTTTTTAATCCATTAAAGCATCAGTTATACATGAAGGATGCCAGGAAATTATAGATTACATTTGCAGAGCAGACTGTTAACAGGAAAAAAATAAGAGGCTTACTTACCAGCAAGATGATTGCTTTAAGGACGAGTTTTGTATCTACGCCCACATTCAGGAGCTCAAGGCATAGCTTGTCAAACTTCTCAGGCGTGAGCTTGTTGAGTATGCTAAAGAGGAAAAGGAGGAGCGGGGAGAGAGGAAAGAACAGGGAAATGTCAAGAGGGGTTGAGAAATCAACAAGCTTTGCTTGTTAGCCATATAAAGTTGCAGTGGTCTGCTCTTGTAAACATCTGACAGAGAAGCATGTGCTCATGCAGGCGGCAAGGGCACAGAGCATAAAACCAAACACATTGAGAACATTTGAGGAAATAAAGCTTAAACCAATTTGTTGCCAAATTGCGTTTCTTGACACTTACCCTCTCACTTTCCTGAAGATTGCATCGTGTCGCTCTTTTTCGTTGCTGGAGTTGGCATCTCGTCTAGTGCTTCGTGAAGGAACCCATTTCGGAGCGCTGTGCCCGGGGGTTTTCCCCAGGAACTCGCTGGAGTAACAGAAAGGAGACTTTGTTGAGCTACGGCACTAAGTGATCATACACCACCAGTACTACATACAGGTGACAGCAAATCACATCTGCAATGCTGGAGAGTAAAAACACTGAGGATGATGTTTATCATTCTAGAGAGCATCAATTCCACTCAGATACAGTTCGAATACAAAAAAATGCCTTTTAGCTGAAACAGGGCAGATGGCTACTGTTCCCAGTATTTATTATTTGTGGATCCCTTAGGATGATTTCTGGGAATCATGCCTGTGTGGTAAGCCTACCTGTTGCCGACAGTCTTGGGATAGTGCTGAGGTGCACCCTTACCAACACCTCCCCCCGAAGAAGCACTGTTAGGGTAAACAGAAAACATTGAATATGCAAGAGCATTGCACAGGAGTTGTACATGTTTAACTAATTGAAAGAGTTTATCACAGTTTCGCAGTTTCCTCCATTAGGTCATTCATGTCCTGTAAGTAAGAGCTAAAAAGTGTTGATTGTGATTTAAGCAACATATGGTTGGTTCCACAAGATTAGTCAATACATTGTCACCCAGAGCCTTATAATTTGCATACAAGGCTCTGTCGGCATCTATTCATCTAGGACTACAGCCTACTTCAAGCTAAAGTTACTGTCAAGACGAATCTGGATATACACTGAACAAAAATAAAACGCAACAATTTTGAAATATTTACAGTTCATATAAGGACATCAGTTAATTGAAATGAATTAGGCCCTAATCTATGGATTTCACATGATTGTGAATACAGATATGCATCGGTGGTCACAGATACTTTTTTTTTTTTTAAAAGGTAGGGGCGTGGATCAGAAAACCAGTCAGTATCTGGTGACTACCATTTGCCTCATGCAGCGTGACATCTACTTCACAGAGTTGATAAGGCTGTTGATTGTGGCCTGTTGTCCCACTCCTCTTCAATGGCTGTGCGAAGATGCTGGATATTGGCGGAACTGTCATCCACGTTGATCCAGAGCATCCCAAACTGCTCAACGAGTGACATGTCTGGTGAGTATGCAGACCATGGAAGAACTGGGACATTTTCAGCTTCCAGGAATTGTGTACAGATCCTTGCGACATTGGGGCTGTGCATTATCATGCTAAAGAAATGAGGCGATGGCGGCAAATGAACGGCACAATGTGCCTCAGGGTCACGGTATCCCTGTGCATTCAAATTGCCATCGATAAAATGCAATTGTGTTCCTTGTCCGTAGCTTATGCCTGCCCATACCATTACCCCACCATGGGGCACTCTGCTCACAATGTTGACATCAGCAAAACGCTGGCCCACACAATTCCATGTCTGCCCGGAACAGTTGAAACCAGGATTAATCCATGAAGACCACACTTCTCCAGCATGCCAGTGGCCATCGAAGGTTAGCTTTTGCCTACTGAAGTTGGTTACGATGCCAAACTGCAGTCAGGTAAAATCCTGGTGAGGACGACGAGCACGAGATGAGCTTCCCTGATACGGTTTCTGAAATTCTTTGGTTGTACAAACCCACAGTATCATCAGCTGTCCTGGTGGCTGGTCTCAGATGATCCCGCGGGTGAAGATGCCGGATGTGGAGGTCCTGGGCTGGTGTGGTTACACGTGGTCTGCGGTTGTGCGGCCAGTTTTAAAACAATGTTGGAGGCGGCTTATGGTAGAGAAATTAACATTCAAGTCTCTGGCAACAGCTCTGGTGGACATTGCTGAAATCAACATGCCAATTGCATGCTCCCTCAAAACATGACATCTGTGGCATTGTGGTGTTTGACAAAACGGCACATTGACTGGCCTTTTGTCCCCAGTACAAGGTGCACCTGTGTAATGATCATGCTGTTTAATCAGCTTCTTGATATGATACACCTGTCAGGTGGATGGATTATCTTGGCAAAGGATAAATGCTCAACAACAGAGAAGTAAACAAATTTGTGCACAACATTTGAGAGAAATACGCTTTGAGCATATGGACAATTTCAGGGATCTTTTATTTCAGCTCATGAAACCAACACCTTACAGGTTGCGTTTATATTTATGTTCAGTATAAAAAAGGCCTATGTCAGCCATAAAGACATGACAAATCACAATGGACTGACATCGGACCGTGTTACCATTACCATAGTGATATCATCACTGTGGACCAGAACAATGGCAGTTATTCACATTCAACATCTGGAGCATATAGAGTAAACCACTTGTCCTTGTTTTTGCTTTTCTGAAGCTATTCGTGTTGAATAATATCCACGGTCTTAATCTTCATGGAAAGCAAGTACATACGTTATTACTAATTATTAAATGAGGCAGATCATATTCTTTGGATAACAATCTACTCCTGGTTGGGTAAGGAAGTGAGGCCAAATAAATGTTCCCACAGCATAACGATTCATTGCAATATTGACTGTGAAACAATGGTGGAAATTGGGAGAAATTAAGTCTTGCCATCCCTGGTTTCACCGTTATCCAAAAAGCTCAGGCTGTGGTGCAGAATTAAAAATCAGTACATCTGAAATGGTAGTAGCAGGGGAAAGAGTGACCCCTGAAATATTTATTGATAAACATTGCTGATTACCATCTCCAAAATATAGAGGACGCAAAAAATGTGTCCCTGTCTGGTACGACAATGTGCACATTCAGTAGGCCAACTCATTGCAGCAAACCTAATACTGTAGCTAAAACCCCTTACTAAATCAATGGTGCCTGGTACCTTGTTGGTGCTCAGGACATTAAAGTGGCAAACACCCACATACCATTGCACCATTCTTAACAAAGGGCCCATTGAACACAAATATTCTCCATATTTGGCCAAATCACAGTTGATTCAATACTATTTTATGTTACTCAGCTTTAGCAATTTTTGGAGCCACGGCTTTCAATGTGAATGTGGTTTGACTGCATCCTGACCTGACCCTAAAGCCTCTGGATAACATCAATGTCAAGTGACATGTCCTAGTTTCATAGATACACTATATACACACACAAAAGTACATGGACACCCCTTCAAATTAGTGGATTTGGCTATTTGTTGGGGACAAGTGTATAAAAATCGAGCACACTGCAAAAGACGGCGCCGAAGAACATGGCTGACGTTTTACATTCTCCCAAACAATTGTGCTCTTTTGCTAGTTTTTTTGCGTAACTTATTTTGTACATATTGTTGCTGCTACCGTCACTTATGACCGAAAATAACTTCTGAACATCAGAACAGCGATTACTCACTGAGGACTGAAATAAACTTTTTCCTTTAACGAGTCAGACGAGAAAGATATACTGCTTTCACTGGAACAGGCCCAGAACAGGCCCTGTAATATGCTTGAAGAAAAGACGCAGGAAAAGGGGCCGCAGATGGGTCTGCCTTTGAGAATCCGTAGGCGAGCGAGTAAACTGCCATCCTTTCTTCTTGCTAACATTCACTTATTGGAAAATAAAATTGATGACCTACGATTAAGATTATCCTACCAACGGGACATTAAAAACTGTAACATCTTATGTTTCACCGAGGTGTGGCTGAACGACGATACGGAGATAGACAGATAGATAGATCTATATGAGTTGGTGGGATTATCCATGCACTGGCAGAACAGAGAAGCTACGTCTGGTAAGACAAGAGGTGGGGGTGTGTCTATGACAATAACAGCGGGTGCGCGATGTCTAATAGTAAAGAAGTCTCGAGGTATTGCCCGCCTGAGGTAGAGTACCTTATGATAAGCTGCAGACCACACTATCTACCAAGAGAGTTCTCATCTATATTATTCGTGGCAGTCTATTTACCACCACAGAACGCATCTGGCACTAAGACCGCTCTCAACCAACTATGGCCATATGCAAAGAAGAAAATGCTGACCCAGAAGAGGAGCTCCTAGTGGCCGGGGACTTTAACGTAGGCAAACTTAAATCAGTTTTACCAAATTCTTACCAGCATGTCATATGTGCAACCAGAGAAAAACAAATCCTAGGCCACCTTTACTCCACACACAAAGATGCATACAAAGCTCTCCCCAGCCCTCCATTTGGCAAATCTGACCACAATTCTATCCTCTTGATTCCTGCTTAAAAGCAAAAACTAAAGCAGGAAGTACCAGTGACTTGCTCAATACGGAAGTGGTCAGATGACAGATGATACACTACAGGACTGTGTTGCTAGCACAGACTGGAATATGTTCCGGGATTCATCCAATGGCATTGAGTAGTACACCACCTCAGTCATCAGCTTCATCAGTAAGTGCATCTATGACGTCGTCCCCACAGTGACCGTACGTACATATCCCAACCAGAAGCCATGGATTACAGGCAACATCCGCATCGAGCTAAAGGCTAGAGCTGCTGCTTTCAAGGAGCGGGAGACTAATCCGGGCGTTTATAAGAAATACCGCTATGCCCTCAGACAAACCATCAAACAAGCAAAGTGTCAATACAGGATTAAGATTGAATCCTACTGCACCGGCTCTGGAGCTCGTTGGATGTGGCAGGGCTTGAAAAATATTACGGATTACAAAGGGAAACCCAGATGCGGGCTGCCCATTGACACGAGCCTACCAGACGAACTAAATGCCCTTTATGCTCGCTTCAAGGCAAGCAACACTGAAGCATGCACGAGAGAACCAGCTGTTCCGGATGACTGTGTGATAACAATCTCGATAGCCAATTTGAACAAAAGCTTTAAACAGGTCAACATTCACAAATCCGCTGGGCCAGACGGATTACCAGGACATGTACTCAAAGCATGTGCTGACCAACTGTCAAGTGTCTTCACTGACAATTTCAACCTCTCCCTGACCGAGTCTGTAATACCTACATGTTTCAAGCAGACCACCATAGTCCCTGTGCCCAAGGAAGCGAAGGTAACCTGCCTAAATGATTACCGCCCCGTAGCACTCATGTCGGTAGCCATGAAGTGCTTTGAAAGGCTGGTCATGGCTCACATCAACAGCATCCTCCCGGACACCCTAGTCCCACACCAATTTGAATACCGCCCCAACAGATCCACAGATGACAAAAAACACCTAGTTGAGAATGCTGTTCATTGACTACAGCTCATCGTTCAACAAAATAGTGCCCACGAAGCTCATCACTAAGCTAAGGACCCTGGGACTAAACACCTCCCTCTGCAACTCGATCCTGGACTTCCTGTCGGGCTGCCCCAGGTGGTAAGAGTAGGCAAAAACACATCTGCCACGCTGATCCTTAACACTGGGGCCCCTCAGGGGTGTGTACTTAGTCCCCTCCTGTACTCCCTGTTCAACCATGACTGTGTGGCCAAACAACTCCAACACCATCATTAAGTTTGTTGACAACGACAACGATGAGACAGCCTAATGGGAGGAGGTCAGAGAACTGGCAGTGTGGTGCCAGGACAACAACCTCTCCCTCAATGTGAGAAAGACAAAAAGGCTGATCGTGGACTACAGGAAAAGGCAGGCCGAACAGGCCCCCATTGACATCGACGGGGCTGTAGTGGAGCGGGTCGAGAGATTCCACATCACCAACGAACTATCATGGTCCAAACATACCAAGACAGCCGTGAAGAGGGGATGACAAAACCTTTTCCCCCTCAGGAGACTGAAAAGATTTGGCATGGGTCCCCAGATCCTCAAAAAGTTATACAGCTGCACCATCGAGACCATCCTGACCGGTTGCATCACTGCCTGGTATGGCAACTGCCTACAGAGGGTAGTGCATACGGCCCAGTACATCACTGGGGCCAAGCTTCCTGCCATCCAGGACCTACATAATAGGCATTGTCAGAGGAAAGCCCCAAAAATTGTCAGACTCCAGTCACCCAAGTTATAGACTGTTTTCTCTGCTACCGCACAGTAAGCGGTACCGGAGTGCCAAGGCTAGGACCAAAAGGCTCCTCAACAGCATCTACCCCCAAGCCATAAGATGGCTGAACAATTAATAAAATCGCCACTGGACTATTTACATTGACACCCCCCCCCCCCCCTCCCTGTTTGTACACTGCTGCTACTCGCTGTTTATATGATCTATGCATAGTGACTTCACCCTACCTACATGTACAAATTACCTCAACTAACCTGTACCCCCGCACGCTGACTCTGTACTGGTATCCCCTGTATATAGCCTCGTTATTGTTATTCTTATTGTGTTCCTTTTATTTTACTTAAGAAAAGATGTACCAAATAGACTAAACTCTTCTCGAACTGCACTGTTGGTTAAGGGCTTCTAAGTAAGCATTTCACAGTAAGGTCTACACTTGTTGTATTCGGCGAATGTGATGAACAAAGTTTGATTTGCAATCACCATAGACAAACATTGCCAGTATAATGACCTTACTGACGAGCTCAACGACTTAATGTGGCACCCACCGTCACAGGAAGCCACCTTCCCAACAAGTCAGTTTGTCCAATTTCTGCCCTGCTAGAGCTGGCCCGGGCAACTGTAAGTGTTGTTATTGTGAAGTGGAAATGTCTAGGAGCATCAACGGCTCAGCCGCAAAGTGGTAGGCCACACAAGCTCACAGAAAGGGACTGCCGTGTGCTGAAACGTGTAAAAATAGTCTATCCTCGGATGCAACACTCACCACCGAGTTCCAAACTACCTCTAGAAGCAATGTCAGCACCAGAACTGTTCTTCAGGAGCTTCATGAAATGGGTTTCCATGGCCGACCAGGCGCACACAAGCCTAAGAACACCATGCACAATGCCAAGCATCGGCTAGAGTGGTGTAATGCTCGCTGCCATTGGACTCTGGAGCAGTGGAAACACATTCTCTTGAGTGATGAATCATGCTTCACCATCTGGCAGCCCGATGGACAGACCTGGGTTTGGTGGATGCCAGGAGAATGCTACCTGCCCCAAGGCATAGTGCCAACTGTAAAGTTTGGTGGAGGAGGAATAATGGGGCTGTATTCCATGGTTCGGGCTAGGCCCCTTAGTTCCTGTGAAGGGAAATCTTAATACTACAGCATACAATGACATTCTAGACAATTCTGTGCTTCCAACTTTGGCAACAGTTTGGGGAAGGCCCTTTCCTATTTCAGCATGACAATGCGCCAGTGCACAAAGCGAGGTCCGTACATAAATGGTTTGTCGAGATCGGTGTGGAAGAACTTGACTGGCATGCACAGAGCCCTGACCTCAACCCCATCAAACACGTTTGTGATGAATGGACCAACATCATTGCCCAATCTCACTGATGCTCTTGTGGATGAATGGAAGTAAGTCCCTGTAGCAATGTTCCAACATCTAATGGAAAGCCTACCCAGCAGAGTGGAGGCTGTTTCAGCAGCAAAGGGGGGGACCAACTCCATATTAATGCCTGTGATGTTGGAATGAGATGTTCGACAAGCAGGTGTCCACATACTTTTGGTCATGTAGTGTAGTTTGAGACTATGCTGTACTATGTTGTAATAGCGATAATATCAGACATTATAGGGAGTCAGGGACCTGATTTTCAGAAAAGCAGCATACTGATCCATGATGGGTGGGGTATGAGGTACAAATGACACAGCAAAGAGGATGCTGCTTGATGAAACCCCAGTGTGTCAGTATTTGGATATGTCCCCTCAATTTCTAAAAGGATTCCTATTGAGGGAAGAACATACCTGAAACGAGAAGCACCCCCTACTGCAATCACACTCTCCACTTTGGCGGCTTGACAAAGATGAATCTTTAAAAGAATAATAATAACAGGGAGGGGTGGGGAAAACCGTGCTGTAGGAGAGAAAGATATGGATAATACATTAGTATCATGCGTTTCATTAGTTACCAAAAATGACAATCTATTCAACTAAGATGGATTCGACTGCTGCCTTTGTCAAGTGCAATGACTAGGTAGCTAGCTAACTTCAATTATACTGAACAAAAAAAATATATAACGCAACATGCAACAATTTCATTGATTTTACTGAGTTACAGTTCATATGAGGACATCTGTCAACTGAAATATATTCATTAGGCCCTAATCTATGGATTAAAAATGACAGGGAAAAGAGATTCAATCTGTTGGTCACAAATAGAAAATACAAATTAAATGGGCCTCAGGATCTCGTCACAGTACGTCAATACATTCAAATTGCCATCGATAAAATGCAACTGTGTCCGTTGTCCGTAGCTTATACTTGCCCCACCATGGGGCACTCTGTTCACAACGTTGACATCAGCAAACCCCTCGCTCGCCCACACGCCATACAAGCGGTCTGCGGTTGTGAGGTCGGTTGGACATAGTGGCACATTTTCTAAAATGACATTGAGGTGGCTTATGGTAGAGACATCTATGTTAAATTCTCTGGCAGCAGCTCTGGTGGACATTCCTGCAGTCAGCATGCCAATTGCACACTCCTTCAAAACTTGAGACATCTGTGGCATTGTGTTGTGTGACTAAACCGCACATTTGGAGTGGCCTTTTATCCCCAGCACAAGGTGTACTTGTGTAATGATGGTGTTTAATCAGCTTCTTTATATGCCACATTTGCCAGATGGCTATATTATATTGAACAAGGATATAATGCTAAATAAAACAGGTATGTACTCGCTTTGGTAATATCCGAAATGTGTGATATTAGTAAGCTAGCTAACATTAGCTCATGCTACCTCAAACATTAACTACCCAGCATACATTGAACGTAGCCGCGAGTTAGTTAGCTAGTAGAAAGTGTCATGTTCTGTATATTGTGTTCAACTGCTGGTCATGTCATTAATTTGTGTATAACAAAGATGTTCGTATTGTTTCAATATTTGTTGATAAAACGCCAGCATTAAAACATGACCATGTTATTCCTTCACGACGCCATTTTATGCAGTAACGTTAATCAGCTGGCGAGGCTAGCTAGCTTGCACCGGGCAGCCATTTTGGATAAACTGATGCGAATTTGTAAGGAATTGCAAACTTACCTTCACTTAAAGAACTTCAGTTTTATTGGTTGGGTGGCCACCAAAGAAGAAATGTAAAATCTTGAAAATAACAGCTAATTTGGAAGCGTGAGACAGCCAGCGATATCAGGTACGGCAAAGTAGCTAGCTAGACGTACGCTGTCTACTGCTTCGTGCTGGAGAATGGTGCGTTCAAGACAACTGGGAACTCGGAAATCTCCAACGTCAGTGCGTTCAAAACAACTGAGAACTCGGAGAAAAAAAACAGCTCCCTCGGGAACTCTGGATTCTTTCTAGAGCTCTGATTTGCCCTCGAAGATCACTGACGTCATGGTTCGACCTTTATTTTTTCGAGTTCCCAGTTGTCATGAACCGATTGAAGTCAGAAGTCGGAGAATTCTGAGTTCCCAGTTGTTGTGAATGTGGCATTAGACTAAAAAGTAGCCCATCTACGACGTCATTCTTTAAATGTCACAATATGCTTTGTCAAATTTTGTAAGAAATTGGGTGGTATTCAATTGTTGTGGAGTGTGTAACTTTTCTCCAGTAAAATGACCCATCAAACTGTCCAAATTTCACTAACAAGCCCTTTTAGCCTGGAAACTATTATGTCCACAGCTTCTCCCCACACAACACACTTATGTGGAACAACAAATATTTTTGTTAAAACAGTCTTTATTCTTCCCTAAGTGGTTAGAAAAATATATTTGAAATTGATTTATTTGATAAAGGGAATATATGCTCTTATAGAACGTTTTTAGGAACATAACTTCCCAATACATGATTCTATATACAAAGCAATACCTTCAGGACTTAATTAATTACATATAATTTATGTTTTGGAGACATTTCAATAGATGCACAATTTATGTTAGAATGTTGCACCCTGCTGGATAAGAAATGTAATAATACATTCTTAAGGGAACTACTGAAATGGAATGAAAGAAAGCTTGGTTGCTCCCTCACAAATGTTTTATATCAAATAAAGTAAGAAGTAAACTTTAAAATATTTCACAAAATATACCCCTGTAATAACGTGTTGTCTAAATTCATGGACTTAGAGGACATCTGCCTTTTTTGTGATAAAGAAGGCGAAACTATTAGACACATTTTGATTAGTCTGACTCTGAAGTTATTTTGGAGCGAGCTAAGTAATTAAGTAATAACATTTTTTAGTTCATTAATAAGGCCCATGTATTTACAATTAAATATTTAATGTTATTATTCAAATGAAAACAAAGCTACTGAATTAGTCATAACATGTTTTAATTCTCTCTAGTAAATTTTACATACACAAAAACAAACATTTGAAATCTGTCCCAAATGCAATATATTTGTACTTAGAAAATCTCTAGAATTAGTCAATAACAAAAAAAACAATGTATTCTTACAACTATATAATCGGTTTATACAATTGTAACCCCTGACCTTATTCAATTTATTTTGAGGTACTTTAACTTTTGAAACTGCAGAGATTTTATGTTGTTTTTGTTTATTTGCCTTAATTTTGTTTCTTAAGAAAACACGTTTTTTTTTGTATCTGTACTTTATATTTGACTACTTTTAATTTACTACATTCCTTAAGAAATATTGTACTTTTTACTCCATACATTTTCCCTGACACCCAAAAGTAGTCGTTACATTTTGAATGCTAAGCAGGACAGGAAAACACTCCAATTCACGCACTTATCAACCAAACATCACTGATCATCCCTACTGCCTCTGATCTGGCAGACTCAATTTTGATTTATTTAACCTTTATTTAACCAGGTAGGCCAGTTGAGAACAAGTTCTCATTTAATCAAATCAAATTTTATTTGTCACATACACATGGTTAGCAGATGTTAATGCGAGTGTAGCGAAATGCTTGTGCTTCTAGTTCCGACCATGCAGTAGTATCTAACAAGTAATCTAACAAATTCACAACAACTACCTTATACACACAAGAGTAAAGGAATGAATACGAGTATGTACATATAAATATATGGATGAGCGATGGCTGACCGGCA
>QNTS01000489.1:73296-108314 GCA_003317085.1 Hucho hucho
CCAGTACAAGTGAGGCGTAGCAGGAAGGACTACAGGGTTTTTACCACTTTTTAATAAAATTCCAGTGTGATGTTGGTTTCTGTTTTCTTCTGTTTTATGTTTTTGTATTTAGTGAGTGACACCCTAGTGGGTGTCAAAAGGGGGACTCAAAAACACGTTAACTTCTAATTGTCTATCTACAGATATTGACTTTTCATATAAACATTTCTTACTTTTATGCTGGTAGTATATTCACCATTGTTGCATTTATATGAGTTATTGCTGCATGTATATTCACACCCTATTGGGTGTGAAAAGGGGGATTGTTGGGTTTGAGAATATGTTTCTTTGCTAATTGTTAGGTTTGAGAATATGTTTCTTTGCTACACAGGAATATGTTTGAGCTAAGGCTGATAAATTGTGGAACAATACAGTGGATTGTGCAGACACCTGGTGTCTGGCTAAGGGGCAGTATAACCTTGGGAGATAACAGTATGTTGAGCTAGGAACACATGAATAGAAAGATGTTGAGACAAACAGGACTGAGCCTGTGGCCTCTGTAACCCCGGACAACAAGAGCCAAGAGGCTGGGTTCAGCCTGTGCGCCTACTATTGGCTGGGCAAGTCTAAACCACGCCCAGCCACTGTTCTGATAGGCCCATCCCGAGGTGGGAACTAACTCTGTCAGAACTTACTTATACCAATGCATTTAGCAGAAAGGGCAGTTCTCTGTTAGCCCTGCGTGGTACTACATTGAACCCGTATATACGAAGATTGCATTTACCATTTATTGCTTGATTGAATAAACTAATTAGAACTTACTTGGTGACTATGTGTCACCTTTTGTCCGAACACCATATTTGATTTACGCAACCCTAACAATGTGTACAGGAACAGTGATCGGTAAGCTGCTCTGACAGCTGATGCTTAAAGTTAGAGAGGGAGAGAAGACTCCAGCTTCAGTGATTTTTGCAATTCGTTCCCGTCATTGGCAGCAGAGAACTGGAAGGAAAGGCGGCCAAAGGAAGTGTTGGCTTTGGGGATGACCAGTGAAATATACCTGCTGGAGCGTGCGCTACGGGTGGGTGTTGCTATGGTGACCAGTGAGCTGAGATAAGGCGGGGCTTTACCTAGCAAAGACCTATAGATGACCTGGAGTCAGTGGGTTTGGCGACGAATATGCAGTGAGGGCCAGCCAACGAGAGCATACAGGTCGCGGTGGTGGGTAGTATATGGGGCTTTGGTGACAAAACAGATGGCACTGTGATAGACTGCACCCAATTTGCTGAGTAGAGTGTTGGAGGCTATTTTGTAAATGACATCGCCGAAGTCAAGGATCGGTAGGATAGTCAGTTTTACGAGGGTATGTTTGGCAGCATGAGTGAAGGAGGCTTTGTTGCGAAATAGGAAGCCGATTATAGATTTAATTTTGGATTGGAGATGCTTAACGTGAGTCTGGAAGGAGTTTACAGTCTAATCAGACACCTAGGTATTTGTAGTTGTCCACATCTAAGTCAGAAGCGTCCATAGTAGTGATGCTAGTCGGGCGGGAGGGTGCGGGCAGCAATTGGTTGAAGAGCATGCACTTAGTTTTACTAGCATTTAATAGCAGTTGGAGGCCACGGATGGAGTGTTGTATGGCATTGAAGCTCGCCTGGAGGTTTGTTAGCACAGTGTCCAAAGAAGGGCCAGATGTATTCGAAATGGTCGGTGATCTGTTTGTTAACTTGGCTTTCGAAGAATTTAGAAAAGCAGGGCAGGATGGAAATAGGTCTATAACAGTTTGGGTCTAGTGTCTCCCCCTTTGAAGAGGGGGATGACCGCGGCAGATTTCCAATCTTTGGGGATCTCAGACGATACGAGAGATTGAATAGGCTAGTAATAGGGGTTGCAATAATTTCAGCTGATAATTTTAGAAAGAGAGGGTCCAGATTGTCTAGCCCAGCTGATCTGTAGGGATCCAGATTTTTCAGAACATCAGCTGTCTGGATTTGGGTGAAGGAGAAGTGGGGGGGGGGGGGGCTTGGGCAAGTTACTGCCGGGGGTGCTGAGCGAAACATCTATTGTTTTTTCCTGGTTCATATACAGTCAATGAACTAAGCATACCAGACACAGCTGCTATGGCCTTGATGACTATGGGAGAGCCACCCCTTAAAAGGACAATTCCACCACTTTTTAATTTACACTGTATGCACTGTCAGATTTGATGTTTTATAGTTTTTGTTAGTCATACTGCACGATTCGTCTGCCATTTTGAAGGTTCTGTATTGCCCTCGTTTACAGCAAACTACGATTGCATTTAGTCTCCCATGATGAAATGCTCCACTTAGTTAGCTGGCTATCAATCATTTTGCCCAGAAGGGATACAGCTTTTACCAAAATTGACTTTTCGTAGCAGGTTTAGAACTTACGCAGCAGATTAGGATAATTAGGTTATGGTTGGGAAAAGGGTTAAAGGTATCCTACTCTCGACCAAAAGCATTTGACGTTAAATAGTTTCACTGCCCTTCTGACAAACAGTTGCGGCAAGCTCATATTTTCACATGCAAATAGTTTTTTGGCAAACTGTTTCCGCAGATTTGCAGCGACTTCTGAATATCTGGCAAAAAAAAATTGAAATTTGTGGTGAACATTCTACAGTTTGCTGCAAATTTGCTGAAAATTCAGGATGAATATTGTATGGCAAGGTATACACACAACACCAGTCCACGTGAAGAGTTAACACGGTTTATTACTATCAGGCTTTGGCAGCGTTCTTGATATACAAAACCCCAAACAAACAAAGTAAGCACCACATCACCAGTGGAAGGTCCTAAAAACATGGTCTTTAGGTGTTCAATCCTTGTTGAAATTAAAGTTAAATTCTTTAAAACCTCCTCCAGCATACGCTCTGTCTCTCCAATAACCTCCTACTCCTTCCGGGGTCAAAAATAAATAAATGAAAACCCAGGGCATGGATAAGTAGAGGAACTGATTGGTTTCACCTGTCTGCAGTTTGGCTCTGATTACGACTGGAGACAGGTGTCTCCATTCTTCTGCAGTCTAGAAGTTTCCCCTGAGCTGTCCTTGGTCCTGCCTCTGGGGACTACTTCACATTGCTGTCCGTGGTCCTGGCAGCCAAAAACAAAGGAACATCGCAGGCACATAACGTCCATCCACAACACAACCCCTGAATCCGCTACAATATGCAAATTAGATCAGGTAGTAACAACATTGAATTGCTGTATCTACATAAACCAAATAACAAATAACTTTAAATGATCTTGCCTCTCACAGAGAAAACTAAACTAAATATACTAAACAACATGCATTCAATGTCTTAATAGATAAAAATAAATCCAATATGAATTGAAATCATGAGCATGTTAATGAAAAAAAGAGTGAACGCTATGGGAATGTTTAAAGGGGCAACTACAGAATTTACATGAGCCAAGTGATAACTGAGCAATAGCCTAAGATAATTAACAAAATGTTAATAATTAAAACAACGCAGACTAAATTTAACACAGTACAGAACTATAGCCTTTTTGAGTGAACTTTGGAGATGGTGGCCCTGTGGAAGTCCTTCAGCCAAAGCCTGTTGAATGCATGCACTGGATAGTGAAAACAATTAATGAAAACATTTTCTATTTTGGCATCTTAAAAGGTAGACTCAGCAGCTAATGAGTGGGTTTGGCTTTTTTTTAAACAAGGTCAGATGTGTCATGGATCAAGTGAGAGAGACTTTGTCATTTCTTCAAACAATCATCTTTATTCAATATCGATTATATATTGCAATAATGAGGCTGGTCGACCCCACACCCTTCAGTGTTGGACTGAATAACCTAACCTTTACACAAATGCAGAGTACTATATATAGCTGACACTAAAAATGCTTAGTCATGGTTGGTTCCACCCATCCCATGCTGATTGGGGCATCATAAACCCCACCCTGACTTAGTTTCCCAGATGCAAGGATGATTTTGAGACAATGAGGGATTGTTCTACTCCTAAGCTATCCCTAGTAAAACACATTCTTGTCTATGTAATGCAGTCTTTAACAAATTTGTCAGCTCAAGCCATCTCTGGTGACCATACGCCCAGATTAGCTGCAGGGAACTAGAGTGGAAACCATTAAAACACAGACACTAGTAGGACAGAAATATCTTACTATTAGTTAAATATTAATTGTTAACCATTAATATCAAATAAATCAGGTAAATACGTAATTTTTCTCTCACATTCCCCTCTCAAGAAACTCAGATTCTTCTATAAAAATTCAAGATTGTTAAGTATACATTTAAACAAACAAAATACATCCTTCTGGTGCCTGGCATTTCATCCATGGTAAACAATCTTCCTCTGGGTTGCTGAGCTTAATGCCTTCTTTATCAAAACACAGTCAATTTGCAACATAATAAAACCCATAAAATTAACATCACACACAAGCTTCATTACAACTGATAGGACAGTCATCACGCTGGCACCACGCACAAAGATAAAAATGTCCACCCTGTTTAGAACCCTTCCTACACCAGTGACAGAGACCCCTCTCTTTGTACACTCAGATAGCTTCACAGTTCAAAGTGGATGACCCACAATAATATCCCAATTTCAATGTCTCAGGAATAATCAGATTTTCTCAAACAGACTGTCTCACTTGAGCCCCACCACAATGCCTATTATGTCTTGTCCATTTGCCAACCAGTATACCAGCAATATGAGAGACGTTTTGGAACAGATCTCTATTCATGCTCACTCCACCTGGCTGGGACTCGGGTCTCTCCATAGAAGTGGTACAGGACAGGGCCGTATCGAACTCCATTTCTTCAGCCGGTTAGAGGGGGTTTTGAGGTCCACACCGTTTGGTCAAATTATCCCTTCCATGCATCTAGATACCACCTGTAGTCACAATCCATAATGTCAACAAAGGACATATCATAACAACAGTTTAGTTCAGTTCATTTCTGATTCAGGAAATCCAGAAATTATTACTTTTACCAATATTCTTAACCCTCCCGTTGTGTTCGTTTCATGTTAATTAACCTCTCAGGGATCACTGCACAACTTGACCGTTTTGGAGAGCCTGGCGTGCCCAAAGTAAAATGCCTCCCATTCAGGCCCAGAAAATAGGATATGCACATATTTGGTACCATTGGATAGGAAACACTCTGGATAGGAAACAATTTGTAAAACTGTTAACCATTTGTCTGTGAGTAAAACAGAACGGATATGGCAGGCAAAACCCCGAGGAATTTCTGTCCTGGAGAAAGTGGTTTTCACAGAGTGCCTCATTTGGAACCCCTCCCTCATGAAAATGCCCATAAAAGGGCATATGAATGCAGTACCTATCGCTTCCTCTGGATGTCCTTAGTCTCTAGAAAGTGTTTTGATGCTGTTCAGATGAATTAGAGCAGAGAAGAAGAGGGAATAAGGAAGTGCCTCCTTGAAACTCTATAGTAGTGGGCGCGCGCTCTCGCCAAGCACGCACTGTGTTTTTCTTCGTCTGTAGAGCTCAGTTTATATTCCGGTTGATTTATTATAGTAANATATTTGGTACCATTGGATAGGAAACACTCTGAATTTTGTAAAACTGTTAACCATTTGTCTGTGAGTAAAACAGAACGGATATGGCAGGCAAAACCCCGAGGAATTTCTGTCCTGGAGAAAGTGGTTTTCACAGAGTGCCTCATTTGGAACCCCTCCCTCATGAAAATGCCCATAAAAGGGCATATGAATGCAGTACCTATCGCTTCCTCTGGATGTCCTTAGTCTCTAGAAAGTGTTTTGATGCTGTTCAGATGAATTAGAGCAGAGAAGAAGAGGGAATCAGGAAGTGCCTCCTTGAAACTCTATAGTAGTGGGCGCGCGCTCTCGCCAAGCACGCACTGTGTTTTTCTTCGTCTGTAGAGCTCAGTTTATATTCCGGTTGATTTATTATAGTAAATATACGTAAAAGTGTTCCTAAGGATACATTTAAAATGATGTTTGATTGTTCTTGGACAAGTTTATAGGTATAAGTTGAACGAGTTCTAGTCACGTTTCAATGGAGTAGTCGACGCTGTAGTTTCTGATTATAACGCGCGAACCAAATGGAGATTTATGGATAAAATACATGACTTTGTTTAACAAAAGAACCATGGATTGTCTTCGTTGGACACTTAGGATGACCTCAGCAGAAGTTCTTCAACAGGTAATTGATTTGTTTTTGCTGTGAAATGTGTTATGTGTGTGCCACGCTGGCCACGCTAGCGCCCCAATGATCCCTGAGAGGTTAATTCTGTGTTCCCGGTCCAAACCATCAAACAAGCAAAGCGTCAATACAGGATTAAGATTGAATCCTACTGCACCGGCTCTGACGCTTGTCAGATGTGGCAGGGCTTGAAAACTATAATGGACTACATAGGGAAACCCAGACGCGAGCTGCCCAGTGATGTGAGCCTACCAGACGAGCTAAATGCCTTTTATGCTCGCTTCGAGGCAAGCAACACTGAGGCATGCACAAGAGCACCATCTCTTCTGGATGACTGTGTGATAAACGCTCTCGGTAGCCGATGTGAACAAAACACAAAAACAGGTAAACATTCACAAAGCCGATGGGCCAGACGGATTACCAGGACGTGTACTCAAAGCATGCGTGGACCAACTGTCAAGTGTCTTCACTGACATTTTCAACCTCTCCCTGACTGAGTCTGTAATACCTACATGTTTCAAGCAGACCACCATAGTCCCTGTGCCCAAGTAAGCGAAGTTAACTTGCCTAAATGATTACCGCCCCGTAGCACTCACGCCGGGAAGCATGAAGTGCTTTGAAAGGCTGGTCATGGCTCACATCAACAGCATCCTCCCGGACACCCTAGACGCACTCCAATTTGCATACCGCCCCAACAGATCCACAGATGATGCAATCTCAATCACACTCCACACTGCCCTTTCCTACCTGGACAAAAGGAACACCTATGTGAGAATGCTGTTCATTGACTACAGCTCAGAGTTCAACACCATAGTGCCCACGAAGCTCATCACTAAGCTAAGGACTCTGGGACTAAACACCTCCCTCTGCAACTAGATCCTGGACTTCTTGACGGGCCGCCCCCAAGAGGTAAGAGTAGGCAACAACACGTCTGCCATGCTGATCCTTAACACTGGGACCCCTCAGGGGTGTGTACTTAGTCCCCTCCTGTAGTCCCTGTTCACCCACGACTGCATGGCCAAACACGACTCCAACACCATCATTAAGTCTGCTGATGACACAACAGTGGTAGGCCTGATCACCGACAACAATGAGACCGCCTATAGGGAGGAGGTCAGAGAACTGTCAGTGTGGTGCCAGGACAACTCCCTCAATGTGAGCTAGACAAAGGAGCTGATTGTGGACTACAGGAAAAGGCGGGCCGAACAGGCCCCTCATTAACATTGACGGGGCTGTAGTGGAGCGGGTCGAGAGATTCAAGTTCCTTGGTGTCCACATCACCAACGAACTATCATGGTCCAAACATACCAAGACAGTCGTGAAGATGGCACAACAAAACCTTTTCCCCCTCAGGAGACTGAAAAGATTTGGCATGGGTCCCCAGATCCTCAAAAAGGTTCTACAGCTGCACCATCGAGAGCATCCTGACCGGTTGCATCACCGCCTGGTATGGCAACTGCTCGGCATCTGCCCGCAAGGCTCTACAGTGCGTACGGCCCAGTGCTCATCTGGAGGCTTCCGATTCTCCTGTTCCCCAGGCTGGGGATGACAAGCCTGATCTTTCCTGCGTACCTCGGGATTACTGGGATCTGGGTCAGGTCTTCAGCAAACAAAGGGCCAGCGAACTGCCTCCTCACAAGTCCTACGATTGTGCCATCAACCTCCTGCTCGACACCACTCCTCCGGGAGGAGGGCTGTATTCTCTCTTAGGTCAAGAGACTGCAGCCATGAACAGTAAATGAAGGAGGCGCTGGCTGCTGGTTTTATTCGGCTGTCCACTTCACCTGCAAGAGCGGGTTTTTTCTTTGTTAGAAAGAGGGATGGGGGATTACATCCCTGTATCATTTACCGGGGTTTAAATAACATTACCATAAAGAACCGTTGTCCTCTTATGTTGTCAGCTCTTGAGAGACTCCAGAGAGCTACGGTTTTCTCAAAATTTGATTTACGGAACAAATCTGGTGCGCATCAGACAGGGAGACGAGTGGAAGACAGCGTTCAACACCCCGAATTATGAGTACCGTGTCATGTCGGTTGGACTTACAAATACTCCAACCATTTTCCAGGCCCTGGTTAATGATGTGTTGCATGACTTCCTTCACCAGTTCGTGTTTGTGTACCTGGATGACATCATCATCTTCTCCAAGTCCATGGTTGAACACATCCAACATGTTGCCAGGTTCTTCAAAGACTCCTCTCTCACCACTTGTGAAGGCCGAAAAGTGTGAATTTCACGTTCCTCAGATCTCCTTCCTGGGGTACATCATGTCTCAGGGCTGTGTGAACTGGCTGCGGCCCAGCACAGTCAAGCAAGTCCAGCGTTTTTTGGGTTTTGCTAATTTCTACCAGAGATTTGTGTGAGACTTTAGTTCGGTGGCTGCGCTCACCAAGGGCTCGGCTGGGCATGTAAGCTGGACCCTTGCTGCTGAGAAGACGTTCCAGGACCTGAAACGTTTGTTTTCTTCTGCACCCATTGTAGTTTATGCGGATCCTTCTCTTCCCTTCGTGGTAGAGGTGGATGCCTCTGACGGTGGCGTGGGTTCGGTTCTGTCTCAGCACTCGGGCTAACGACCAAAAGCTTCATTCCTGTGCCTTCTTCTCCAGGCGTCTTAACTCCAGCAGAGAGGAACTATTATGTCGGCAATCGGAAGCTTCTTGCGGTCGAACTTGCTTTGGAGGAGTGGCAGCATTGGTTGGAGGGTTTGGAACATCCCTTTACGGTGTCACAATGCGTAATGATAACTTGACTATATACACTGGGTACCAGTACCGAGTCGATGTGCAGGGGTATGAGGTAATTGAGGTAGATATGTACATATAACTAGGCAACAGGATAGATAATAAACAGTAGCAGCAGCATATGTGATGAGTCAAAAAAGTTAGTGCAAAAAGGATAAATGCAGGTAGTCCAAGTAGGTATTTGGTTAACTATTTAACAAGCTAGCTTCGGGGTAGAAGCTGTTCAGGGTCCTGTTGGTTCCACACTTGGAGCATCGGCATCGTTTACCGTGAGGTAGCAGAGAGAACAGTTTATGACTTGGGTGGCTGGAGTTTTAGGGCCTTCGTCTGACACCGCCTGGTATAGAAGTCCTGGATGGCAGGGAGCTTGGCCCCAGTGATTTACTGGGTCGTACGTGCTACGCCTTGTGGTCGGATACCAAGCGGTGATGCAGCCAGTCAAGATGCTCTCAATGGTGCAGCTATAGATCTGAGGGCCCATGCCAAATCTTTTTAGCCTCCTGAGGGGAAGAGGCATTTTTGTGCCATCTTCACAACTTCACAGCGACAGCAGAAAATGGTAGGTAGCTGTTTTATCTATTTATCCTCACAAATATGCAACACTGTAATAACATTTAGCTTAAAAAATGATTGGACAGCCACTTTTAGTACTACCAAGGGACTCATGACTGGACTCGTGACTCGAGTATAAAGGACTCTGACTTGGACTCGAACACCAGGGACTTGGGACTCGACTTGGACTCAAGGTTACGTGACTTGTCTACATCACTGCACCTGCCCAAAAGAGAGACTGAAATGAGTGCTTATTTCAAACAACTGTGAAATTTAAAATGGGGATCAGACTGAGGGATCATTCAATCAAAATCAACAGTGAGTATGTTTAAAAAAAAAAATATTAACCCATCCACCACTCCTCACTTCAGCGGACACATCTTTTTTTACAGCTTTTCTGCTACATATACAGTTGGAAGTTTACATACACCTTTGCCAAATACATTTAAACTCAGTTTTTCACAATTTCTGACATTTAATCCAAGTAAAAATTCCCTGTCTTAGGTCAGTTAGGATCACCAGTTTATTTTAAGAATGTGAAATGTCAGAATAACAGTAGAGAGAATTATTTATTTCAGCTTTTTTTCTTTCATCACATTCCCAATGGGTCAGAAGTTTACATAGCATTGCTGGTAGCATTGCTTTTAAATTGTTAAACTTGGGTCAAACGTTTCGGGTAGCCTTCCACAAGCTTCCCACAATAAGTTGGGTGAATTTTGGCCCAATCCTCCTGACAGAACTGGTGTAACTGAGTCAGGTTTGTAGGCCTCCTTGCTCGCACACGCTTTTTCAGTTCTGCCCACAAATTTTCTATAGGATTGAGGTCAGGGCTTTGTGATGGCCACTCCAATACCTTGACTTTGTTGTCCTTATGCCATTTTGCCACAACTTTGGAAGTATGCTTGGGGTCATTGTCCATTTGTAAGATCCATTTGCGAACAAGCTTTAACTTCCTGACTGATGTCTTGAGATGTTGCTTCAATATATCCACATAATTTTCCTACCCCATGATGGCATCCATTTTGTGAAGTGCACCAGTCCCTCCTGCAGCAAAGCACCCCCACAACATGATGTTGCCACCCCCGTGCTTCATGGTTGGGATGGTGTTCTTCGGCTTGCAAGCCTCCCCCTTTTTCCTCCAAACATAACAATGGTCATTATGGCCCAACAGTTCTATTTTTGTTTCATCAGACCAGAGGACATTTCTCCAAAAAGTACGATATTTGTCCCCATGTGCAATTGCAAACCATAGTCTGACTTTTTGATGGCGGTTTTGGAGCAGTGGTTTCTTCCTTGATGAGCGGCCTTTCAGGTTATGTCAATATAGGACTTGTTTGACTGTGGATATAGATACTTTTGTACCTGTTTCCTCCAGCATCTTCACAAGGTCCTTTGCTGTTGTTCTGGAATTGATTTGCACTTTTCGCACCAAAGTACTTTCATCACTAGGAAACAGAACGCGTCTCCTTCCTGAGCGGTATGATGGCTTCGTGGTCCCATTGTGTTTATACTTGCGTACTACTGTTTGTACAGATGAACGTGGTACATTCAGGCGTTTCGAAATTGCTCCCAAGGATGAACCAGACTTGTGGAGGTCTACAATCTTTTTTCTGAGGTCTTGGCTGATTTCTTTTGATTTTCCCATGATGTCAAGCAAAGAGGCACTGAGTTTGACGATAGGCCTTGAAATACATCCACAGGTACACCTCCAATTTACTCAAATTATGTCAATTCGCCTGTCAGAAGCTTCTAAATCCACTACATCATTTTCTGGAATTTTCCAAGCTGTTTAAAGGCACAGTCAACTTAGTGCATGTGAACTTCTGACCCACTGAAATTGTGATACAATGAATTATAAGTGAAATAATCTGTCTGCAAACAATTGTTGGAAAAATTACTTGTGTCATGCACAAAGTAGATGTCCTAACCGACTTGCCAAAACTATAGTTTGTTAACAAGAAATTTGTGGAGTGGGTGAAAAATTTGTTTTAATGACTCCAACCTAAGTGTATGTAAACTTCTGACTTCAACTGTATGTCCCAGGATGAGCTAAATGCTTAGAGACTGGGCGTAAGCGACAGACCTCCCCTCAAAACGTCATACAGTGCCTTTGGAAAGTATTCAGACCCCTTGACTTTTTCCACATTTTGTTACGTTACAGCCTTATTGTAATTTGGCGCGGCAATCTACACACAATACCCTATAATGACGAAGCAAAAACAGGTTGTTCGATTTTTTTGCAAATGTATTCAAAATAAAAAACAGATACCTTATTTACATAATTATTCAGAACCTTTGCTATGAGACTCGAAATTGAGCTCAGGTGCATAGTTTTTCCATTGATCATCCTTAAGTTGTTTCTACAACTTGATTAGAGTCCACCTGTGGTAAATTCAATCGATTGGACATGATTAGTAAAGAAACACACCTGTTTATTTAAGGTCCCACAGTTGACAGTGCATGTCAGAGCAAAAATCAAGCTATGAGGTTGAAGGAATTGTCCATAGAGCTCTGAGACTGGATTGTGTCGAGGCACAGATTTGGGGAAGGGTACCAAAACATTTCTGCAGCATTGAAGGTCCCCAAGAACACAGTGGCCTCCAACATTCTTAAATGGAAGACATTTGGAACCACCAAGACTTTCTAGAGCTGGCTGCCGGGCAAACTGAGCAATCAGGAGAGAAGGACCTTGGTCAGGGAGGTGACCAAGAACCCGAAGGTCACTTTGACAAAGCTACAGAGTTCCTCTGTGGAGATGGGAGAAACTTCCAGAAGGACAACCATCTCGACAGCACTCCACCAATCAGTCCTTTATGATAGAGTGGCCAGAAGGAAGCCACTCTTCAGTAAAAGGCACATGACAGCCCGCTTGGAGTTTGCCAAAATCAAGATTGAACTCTTTGGCCTGAGTGCCAAGCGTCACGTCTGGAGGAAACCTGGCACCATCCCTACGGTGAAACGTGGTGGCAGCATCATGCTTTGGGGATATTCTTCAGCGGCAGGGACTTGGAGACTAACAGGGACTTGGAGACAGAACTACAGAGTTTATTCTACTTCTACTACGCTCTGGAAGATGCTTCTTTGAAGATAGGCTAGCCAGCCGTGTCGATGGTTCCCAGTGGAGTGATAAGAGTAGTGTAATACGATGGTTTGAAAAGAGTAGTAGAATGGTCCCACTTAAGTTCACTTTTCTAGATACTTTACTTAGGACAGCTAATCAGCCGGCAAAGATGAATGGAGCAAAGTACAGAGAAAGATCCTTGATGAAAACCCTCTCCAGAGTGCTCAGGACCTCAGACTGGGGTGAAGGTTCACCTTCCAACAGGACAACTACCCTAAGCACACAGCCAAGACAATGCAGGAGTGGCTTTGGGAGAAGTCTTTGAATGTCCTTCAGTTGCCCAGCCAGAGCCCGGACTTGAACCCTATCAAACATCTCTGGAGAGACATGAAAATATTTGTCTAGCAACGCTCCCCATCCAACCTGACAGAACTTGAGAGGATCTGCAGAGCGGAATGGGAGAAACTCCCCAAATACAGGTGTGCCAAGCTTGTAGTGTCATACCCAAGAAGACTTTTTGCAAAAAAGTCTAAAAACCTGTTTTTTTTTGTCATTAAGGGGCATTGTGTGTAGATTGATGAAGAGGGAAAAAAACGATTTAATACATTTTAAAACAAGGCTGTCAGTTCTCCCACCCCAAATGGCTTGGTCACTGTTTTGGGGATGGGGTATCCCACAACCCTCAGTGTTGTCGCTTCTACCAGGCTGCTTTTAGCAAGTCAGTCCAGATAGATGTGGGAAACGGCCCTATCGGGACAAAGCAGCTTTCAGCATGACATAAGATGTCAGGCAATGTAGCCAAAGGAAGAAGGAAACTATTCCTAATTCCTATTCTTGGGCATTTGGAAAGCTGCGTGACTGGTGTTGGCCCTGCTCTTGGCCCCTGCTCCATGGAGGAGGAATGTCAAGAGCAAGATATATCCTCAGTCACTTGCTCCCGTAAGATGTAGGCAGTGGCCCGGAAAAACATGGACAAAGCTTTGTGGACTTGGGAGTACCAGATAGCTGTCGTCGGCATCGGCGCCGGCTTGACTGTGAATTGCTCGCACAAGAAGTGAAGAGGTCATAGGCTCAGCCTGATAAGCCAACAATAAAGATGTCACATTTAAAGCTCTGATTACTTTAAATGTTACACAACAGGACAGTTAACCCACGCTGCCCTCAAACCAAGGCACGCTGTCTGCTAATAATCAACTTGTCAATTTGTAATTATTTCTAAACTCATTAATTCACATAGAAGTAGCCCATTTTCCTGTTGACAACAATTTATTTTTGAGACATTACTGAGCGGGACAAACTTCTATCTTTGATGAGAGCCCAAGCACTTCCCCAGTGTTTCCCCAGATCAAGTATGCAGATATTTGCTCATCTCCACTCCGAACAGAACTTCAGCACTTGCACAAACCTTTTCCAACCTGGCACATTTTCCGGCTGGTGCCCGCATTGCCTTCATTGTGTGCGTTCCTATCAAAGTAAGTGCGTTATTACGTTATCATTATAGTTTTTGTATATCGTGTTGTCGTTTCTACTGTGGCACACAGTATGTACAGTACCAGTCAAACGTTTGGACACACCTACTCATTCAAGGGATTTCTTTATTTTTACTATTTTCTACATTGTAGAATAATGGTTGTCGTGACTTGACTTTTAACATTAATCTGAAGACTGTTATTTATCTAAATCAACTAACTATGTTTAACTGTTACCCGATTAAATGAATCATGTAACAATTAACTCATTAGGATCAGTGGCACAACAAGAGCGGTTCTTTAAAGAGTTACCATCTCCCGAATTACATCTATAAACAATCAACTTATTAATCATAACCTCGTATCATATCATCATTCTGAACAATCGTAACCTTCTTGCATCTGCAAAAACCTGAGCCTTACTTGTGATCCAGTACTACACAAATTGGTTTCATTATTTATTTACTAGCTAACTAAATGGTAACACAAGATAAACATACTTAATACATTAAACACAGGTCCCTAGCGGACTGACAACAATATGGCTGCTTGTTACAAAAGACATGGAGAGGGAGCGAGAGAGGGAGAGGGACAGAGACACTTAAAACTACTTAGGGATCAGCAGCAGTGGTGTCGGTTTTGGAGAGTCTGGCATGCCCAAAGTCAAATGCCTGCCACTCAGGCCCAGAAACTAGGATATGCACATAATTAGTACTATTGGATAGAAAACACTCGGAAGTTTTTAAAACCGTTAAAATAATGTCTGTGAGTATAACAGAACTGATATAGCAGGCGAAAACCCGAGGAAAATCCATCCGGATTTGCAGTTTTTTTTTATGTTGACCTTTTTCTCCTGTCTGCCTATTGGATTCAATGTGATGTAGGACTTACACTGCAGTACCTATGGCTTCCACTGGATGTCAACAGTCTTTAGACGTTTGATTACGTTAGGTTGAATTACAAGCGAATAGAAGAAGAACTTAGACGTGGACACCGGAACTCAGTAAAATGACATGCGCGTTCACGGTCTCACGCGCTCTGTGGTTTTTTCCTTTCCTATCGTTCAGGCTACAATCCGGTTGAAATATTATAGTAAATATACATAAAAGTGTACCTAAGGATACATTAAAAATGATGTTTGATTTGTTTGAAGAAAAATGATAGGTATAATTTGAACGCGTTCTCTTCACGGGTCAATGGGCGACTCGACGGTGGATTTTCTAAACATAACGCGCCAACCAAACGGAGATTTATGGATATAATAAATGACCTTTTCTAACAAAAGAACCATTGGATGTCTTCGTTGGACACTTGGGAAGCCCTCAGCAGAAGTTCTTCGAAAGGTAAAGGATTTATTTTAGCTCTTATATGGGTTTTGTGTGACCCGCGCTGGATATGAATTTATGCTAATGTGGAAAATATATGAGGTGCTATCCTCAAACAATCAAATGTTGTGCTTTCACCGTAAAGCCTTTTTGAAATCTGAATCAGAGCTTTTGATGACTATGCAACACTTGTATATTGATGAATATTTAATAATTCAACTTTTGGATTTTGAATTTGGCGCCTTACATTTCACCGGGTAGTGTCGGGAACGGGGTGCTAGCGCCCCAGCCCTCCTTAATTATCCCCAAGAGGTTAACGTTGGTACATTTAGAAACTACTCTCAGTTATAGTACTCCTATACTTTGCACACGAACCACCGGCTGCTTGGAGTAATAAATCATTAATGTATTTACGTGAAAATGCCTTTGTTCGCCGTGCATCTCTCGAAACCGAGCCGTCTTGGAAAGGGGATTGGGCGTTTTCGCGGCACGCTTGTAAGACTCTGATTGTCCAAAAGGGGTTTCTCTGTTCTTCTCTTCTGCAGTCGTCCGGTATCCGGTGACTGGTCATGTAGTCCTGAACAGAACTACAGAGTTTATTCTACTTCTACTACGCTCTGGAAGATGCTTCTTTGAAGATAGGCTAGCCAGCCGTGTCGATGGTTCCCAGTGGAGTGATAAGAGTAGCGTAATACGATGGTTTGAAAAGAGTAGTAGAATGGTCCCACTTAAGTTCACTTTTCTAGATACTTTACTTAGGACAGCTAATCAGCCGCACCAGTGATTGTCCGGGAGGTGACTTTATCGTCTCTACCTCGTGTTGAGATTCAAAGTTCAGACCACTTTAAATGTGAGCTGCAGCTCTACGTCTCTCTGGTCTGATATGCTAATTGCGTTACCCATCATATATGTAGTTTGTTCGAGAGGGCCGGTTCTTTCAGGCTGACACCCTCTCTGACCTCACTCGGGGGCATGACTTCTACAAAGTTATGTAAAACTATTATCTCTTATGGCTCCTAAAATCATGCCCCTCTCTTAACAAAAACCCTTTCATAATTTTTCATATTTCATGCACAATGCATCGGATGGAAACTTCGTACATGTAGTGGGTATACTTTCCAAGTTACATTATTTCCTTTATAACATTTTTTATGACATCACAAAAAAACACACAATACGTCATTAGTGTTCTCTAGATCACCTCTGACCATTCCCCACGTTCTATGTTAGAAATATTGTTCCAGTATTCGCTTTAGAACGTGTTAGAGTTTTGGCAGGAAAAGTATTCGTAAAACAAAGGCACATTCCTCTGGTGAACATTGGAGAGGGAGATGCTGAATGTTCTGTCCTTGATTTACAACAGGGTGTGAGTTGTTAACCCCCCCACCATTTCCCTCCTCCCCCCGCTGCGGGTGAAAGGGGGTCTGGTTGAAGTTATTTATTGCAAAGCTTATCTGACCGATTTGGATCCTTACAGGACAGTCATGACATAGTGAAGATATCAAAACTATGAAATAACACATATGGAAACAAGAAGGAGTTCCCACATAGGCTGAGCACTTGCTGGCTGCTTTTCCTTCACTCTGTGGTCCAACTCATCCCATGATTGTGGAGACCAGGTCATCTGATGCAGCTCTACATCACTCTCCTCTTTGGTCAAATAGCCCTTACACAGCCAGAAAGTGTGTTGGGTCATTGTCCTTTTGAAAAACAAATGATAGTTCCACTAAGCGCAAACCAGATGGGATGGCGTATCACTGCAGAATGCTGTGGTAGCCATGCTGGTTAAGTGTGCCTTGAATTCTAAATCACCGTTAGTGTCACCAGCAAAGCACAATCACACCTCCTCCCTCATGCTTCACGGTGGGAGCCACACATGTGGAGATCATCCGTTCACCTACTCTGCATCTCACAAAGACATGGCGGTTGGAACCAAAAATATCAAATTAAGAACCGATTTACACCGGTCTAATGTCCATTGCTCATGTTTCTTAACCTAAGTAAGTCTCTTCTTATTATTGGTGTCCTTTAGAAGTGGTTTATTTGCAGCAATTCGACCATGAAAGCCTGATTCACACAGTCTCCTCTGAACAGTTGATGTTGAGATATGTCTGTTACCTGAACTCTGTGAAGCATTTATTTGGGCTGCAATTTCTGAGGCTGATAACTCTAATTGACTTATCCTCTGCAGCAGAGTTAACTCTGGGTCTTCCTTTCCTCTGGCGGTCCTCATGAGAGCCAGTTTCATCATAGCGCTTGATGGTTTTTGCGACTGCATTTGAAGAAACTTTCAAAGTTCTTGAAATTTTCCACATTGACTGACCTTCATGTCTTAAAGTAATGATGGACTGTCGTTTCTTTTTGCTTATTTGAGCTGTTCTTGCCATAATATGGACTTGGTCTTTTACCAAATAGGGCTATCTTCTGTATACCACCCCTACCTTGTCACAACACAACTGATTGGCTCAAACGCATTAAGGAAAGAAATATTAACTTTTAACAAGGCACACCTGTTAATTGAAATACATTCCAGATGACTACCTCATGACGCTGGTAATTGCAATTGGCTAATTCATATTATGGTTTCTGTCACCCGAGAGTTCGCTAAATATGACCGCTTGTGTTAAGTTACTCTTTCCTCAGTTAGCACTATATGACTAGGGCTGTTGCGGTGACCTTATTACTGCCACACCTGCGATCACGAGTCATGAAGGCAGTCAAATTCCTGTTTAGTCACGGTAATTAGTATTCTCCAAGCTCTGATGCTGCTGCTAGGCTACTAATGACCATCAAACTTGCTAACTGCTTGGTACTCAGCACCCTATTGTCCCTCTAATCACTCTGACATCAATGCAAATGTAATCAAAAATCTAATCAAACACTTAATGAGAGCCCATGAGCTCATATTGTGCAACATTTCTATAGGCTATGAAATTGTGTGAGAAAAAAAACAAAAACAGAGGAGGATCCCATCAGCATTCTATAGGCTAGGCCTTCTATACTTATTTCTCAACTTTCCTAATATTATGCAAATATTAAGTCATTGCTTATCTTTACAACAGAGTATAGCCTACATGGCTGGCATGAAAATGAATCACAGGAAAAGCGTCCTCCATTCGCTATTTAAATGCAGATATGACATGCATTTTTTCCCCTGCCTCTGTTTCGAGACAGGTGCATGATAATGGTCCATTCTAAATCAAAACGAATTTCACACATATATTAGTTAGTATATGTAAAGACAAGATTAAATCAATAATATGAGTGACAATATTAGTCTGATGAGTGACAATATTAGTTTATCACTTGTGAATTATATATTATCACTTGTGAATGATGCCCAGTTTAAGTCAAGAAACAATGCTTTTTTTTTTTTATCATAGTTGCACAACTCATGTAGCCTAGCCCATAGGCCTATATATTTTGGTAGGTTTGTATCACAACTAAAGTTTCCAAATAACTTCTTAAAATTAAGCACATTAATCCGCTTTCCAAGGGGTGTGGAGCCTAACTGGCATACATAAGCAGCGCATGAGTTTCAAGTTTGGGGAAGATAATTTTCCCTTAAAAATGCACCTTTATAATAAAAGCATTACATGCATAATTACATTTGTGGTCACTTTTGATAATGGTGTTTTCCGCTAATGGAACATTTGCGCTTATAGCATACTACCGTGTGCGCATTGCTGCGCTTATAATGTGAAGAAATAGTTCATCAACATTTTAAGCTAAATGTTCTGATCTGTTGCGTCAGCCTCATTGCATAAAAACAGTTTTTTTGATGCTAGAGGTTGTATTAATTTGGGATGTATCACATCCCACAACGGTCCCAGACAATGTTGGGAATTGTATTTCTCGAAAAGAATATAATAGGTCAACTTTTGTACTATGGGGGATAGTAGATTGACTAGTGCTTTTGCTGTTCGCTTTTGCTGTTCGCAGAGCTCATGCCTTTCAAGCTACTTTTTTCAAATCATCATTAGAGTCGCATCATGCAGCCTTACAATGTATAAAACATCTATTCATATTGCCCAATGTTTGTAGAACAACTAAAGTTACATTAACAACTCTAAATTAAGCATACAGGAGTACATATTTCTTTGATAACAGCTCAACACAGTGCATGTGTGCACTCCCTCAAATCATTTGGAGAAAATGTCCTTTCATTTTATTCAGCTTTGGAAAGGAAAGAGGGATACCTAGTCAGTTGTACAACTGAATGCATTCAACTGAAATGTGTCTTCCGCATTTAACCCAACCCCTCTGAATCAGAGGTACAGAGGGCTGCCTTAAGCGACATCCACGTCTTCAGTGCCCAGGGAACAGTGGGTTAACTACCCTGCTCAGGGGCAGAACAACAGATTTTTACCTTGTCAGCTCGGGGATTCGATCCAGCAACCTTTAGGTTTCTGGTCTAACGCTCCTACCCCCAAGGCTAGCTGCTGCCCCTGTCCAATTGTATTCTAAATACTACAATAATGCCATGGAATTCTAAGCAAATCTTGTCTGCTAAATGAACTAGTGTAGCCCACATCCATATGGCATAGCCAGATCAGGACCTAACATAAGGACAACTCAGAGTATGCTATTCTGTTCTTTTCTTCATATCATGTTTCTTTAGACCTGTCTAAAATAAATCATGGATTTATCGTGATGGTGTAGGCTATATTACATGGATTTATTAGACTGTCAAATGTTGATGTTCTAAAGGTCTGCATCAGTGGCTTGTAGGCTATGCGTGGAAGCCAGGATATGCTAAATGTGTTTATGTTAATTAACGGACAATTACTGCGAGACCGGCAGTTATTTGCTTGACCATCACCAGCTGACAAAATTTTGTGACCACGACAGCCCTAGCTACTACGAATGTAGCCTACATTTTCCGGTTTGGATGAGAATTGTGTTATGCTGTTGCTACTTCTGTGAATGTCTGAACATTGCATCCAAAAATAAGCTGCTCTAACCTTGAGGATACCTGCCACCCATGTGAGCAATTATGTGATTTGTGAGACATTGAAACAAGTATTTTAAAGATAACTAACGTTGTAGTGTAGTTCCCAAAGTTGTCTCGGTTGGTATTTGCCCACTTACACTGGGGTCCACTACAGTGTTTCTCAACCTCTGTTGTTCCCTGCTAGTATGATACTGTTTAGTCCCGGACATGACTTGCTGATTTAGTCAGTACCACAAAGAAACACACATCCCCTTTTCACTGAACGTGTTCAAATAAAATAAAATACAATTTCATTGGTCGTGTAAAGATTTCTGGCTCCCAGGTGTCTTTTATACATGTAACGAGCTGAGATTAGGAGCACACTCTTAAAGGGAGTGCTCCTAATCTCAGTTTGTTACCTGTATAAAAGACACCTGTCCACAGAAGCAATCAGATTCCAAACTCTCCACCAAGGCCAAGACCAAAGAGCTCTCCAAGGATGTCAGTGACAAGATTGTAGACCTACACAAGGCTGGAATGGGCTACAAGACCATCGCCAAGCAGCTTGGTGAGAAGGTGACAACAGTTGGTGCAATTATTCGCAAATGGAAGAAACACAAAAGAACTGTCAATCTCCCTCGGCCTGGGGCTCCATGCAAGATCTCACCTCGTGGAGTTGCAATGATCATGAGAACGGTGAGGAATCAGCCCAGAACTACACCGGAGGATCTTGTCAATTGATTTCAAGGCAGCTGGGACCATTGTCACCAAGAAAACAATTGGTAACACACTACGCCGTGAAGGACTGAAATCCTGCAGCGCCCGCAAGGTCCCCCTGCTCAAGAAAGCACATATACATGCCCGTCTGAAGTTTGCCAATGAACATCTGAATGATTCAGAGGACAACTGGGTGAAAGTGTTGTGGTCAGATGAGACCAAAATGGAGCTCTTTGGCATCAACTCAACTCGCCGTGTTTGGAGAAGGAGGAATGCTGCCTATGACCCCAAGAACACCATCCCCACCGTCAAACATGGAGGTGGAAACATTATGCTTTGGGAATGCTTTTCTGCTAAGGGGACAGGACAACTTCACCCCATCAAAGGGATGATGGGCGGGGCCATGTACCGTCAAATCTTTGGTGAGAACCTCCTTCCCTCAGCCAGGGCATTGAAAATGGGTCATGGATGGGTATTCCAGGTTTTGCCACCAAGTACTAAGTCATGTTTTGCAGAGGGGTCAAATACTTATTTCCCTCATTAAAATGCAAATCAATTTATAACATTTCACATGCGTTTTTCTGGACTTTTTTTGTTGTTATTCTGTCTCTCTGTTCAAATAAACCTACCATTACAATTATAGACTGATCATTTCTTTGTCAGTGGGCAAACGTACAAAATCAGCAGGGGATCAAATACTTTTTTCCCTCACTGTACATATTTTCCAGATGTAGCGAAATGCTTATGTTCCTTGCTCCAACAGTGCAGTAATACAAAACATGTTGACATGTCAAAACTGTCAACACTTTGTATTCAACACTTTTATAAGCCATAATGCATATTTCCACTCAGCGCTACAACAAGCAGTGCAGCAGTAACGAATGAGTAGGCTTGCGTTGTTGTTAATATTATGCGGTGCAACTGGAGTTTCCCCATCAGCTGGAAGACTGTGTCCCTTTTTGGTCAGTCGGAACGGGAGAGTGGAGGGATGTTGAGAGGCGGACCCTCAGTCTGCTGCTTTCTCCCTACGCTGAGACGGAACATCAGATGCAGGCACCATCAGCCCAGTAAAATAAAAATAAAAAGCAAATGACTTAAATGTGTTCTCACTCAGCTGTGCTTCGCAATTAATACAACAACGGACCTATTACCGGTGTGATCATATAGCCTACCTCAAATTTTGAAATATATTTTTTTTTAATTGACCAAACAACAATTCATTGGTAGGGCAATTCAAGCAAAGCCAATATGCGGTGATAATCAAATCAAATGTGATTTCTCACATGCGCTGAATACAACAAGTGTAGACTTAACAGTGAAATGCTTACTAAACTTTTTTAGACTGTTTTCTCCACTACAACGCCGGATTCCTGGCATAAGCCCTGGACCATTACTCCTGATCATCACAACTAGCTAGCTGTCACCGAGTGACCCAGGCCCACCTCCCGGCTTACTCAGTGATCATTCGGCTACACAGCTGATGCCTCCCGGACTCTACACCAACACCGCTAGAAACCACTACTCCACCGGATCCTTGCCGTAAGCTCTGGACCTTTCCTGTCCCTCCCATTATTGTACAGGTGCCCTCACCACTCTCTCTCTCTCTCTCTCTCTCTCTCTCCGGAGCTTTGCTCACCTACATCATACGCATACATCACGGACTTTTTATTGATCAGCGGTTGGACTATTTGATTAGTGACTTTTAGGGCAATTAACAAACATGATGCTGTTGTTCATTTTGCTGGTATCTACCCTTGGCTTTTACAATGTTGGCGATACTTTTAGAGCCCGTTGCACTGGGAATGAGGAAATATATGATTGTTTCTCCCTCGAGTATTGTGAGAAACCCCACGCTTGCTCCGGAAATGCACGTGAGAACTATGCACATTTCTCCCAAACAATATGGGAGAAATCGGACTCTTGCGCCTACATGTCAGGACTGTTCTCTTGGTACTTAACCATGTCTCTGGACTTTACACATCTCCTGAAATATGTGGTGTTGAAGACTCTGGTGACTGTGGATTCTCGTTCAAGTGCTGTCTGTAAATCCACATGTTGTAACCCTCGATCTAGACTTTCCATTATCTTGCTACTTCTAAATGTCTGGAAATGTGCAATCTAACCCAGGTCCTGACATTCTTACCCCTGCCGAATTAAGTAGTCAGAGTGGCCTGAAGGTTTTGCATATGAATGTAAGAAGTCTTCTGCCGAAGCTTGATTTTTGTGAATGTATAGATAGAAACAGCCGACCCTGATGTATTTATGCTTTCTGAAACCTGGCTTAAAAAATCTATTACAGACAAAAATATTGGCATAAATGGTTACAATGTGTTTCGTACAGATCGTAAATCTAAGGGTGGTGGTGTTGCTGTATACATTAAAGACAAGTTCTCGGTGGTCATTCTTACTTCTGTTACTAAACCTAAGTAATTTAAATATCTGTCTTTGAACCTAAACCTTGGCTCATCTTTAAATATTGTTGTATCTTGTTGTTATAGACCTCCATCTGCTACTGTTGGCTCACTGGAATGTATTTTCGAATTGTTATCGCAGAATGTCAATTCTGAGTTTGTCCTGATGGGTGATCTGAATCAGGACTGGCTAACATCTAGCTCTGATCAACTCAGAATTCTATGCAATACCTATAATCTCACCCAGATTGTCATCAGTGTAACTAGGTTGAATATAAAATATCCTCTTTGATTGATTTGATCTTAACTAATACTTCTCATCGTTTTAATGCTTCTGGTATTTTTGCAAATGACATAAGTGATCACTGTGCTATTGCCTGTGTAAGAGATGGTACAATTCCTAAGAAATCTCCATGTGTTATTATGAAAATAAACTGGAAGCGGTTTGATATTCAAGTTTTTTTACATGATGCATCTAGCATTGAATGGAATAGAATGGAATTAATCCCTGATGTTGAACTAGCCTTTTCTTACTTCCACAACGCATTCCAGGATGTATTCAATAGGCATGCCCCTTTAAAAAAATCATGATTAAGGGCAGAGAGAACCCTTGGAGGGTTAGAACTTAGAAAAATCATAAGGGAACGAAATGCTATGTGGGTTAAAGCAAGAGGGACTGGTTTGGCAGATGATTGGATGGCTTTTAAACGTCTTCGAAATGTATTTTTTTTAACCTCACGCTTGATGTTAAAGAAATCCCCAAGTTATGGAAATCTGCTTTTGTACTGCCTCTCCTGAAAGGTGGAGATCCTTCACTACTTGACAACTATCGACCCATATCAAAATTGTCTGTACTGTCAAAGGTACTGGAGTCCTTAGTTAGTAGGCAGCTAAAGGCCTACTTCCAAGAAAACAACATCTGAAGTGGAATTCAATCAGGTTAAGTCTGGCCACAGCACTGTTTCAGCAACATCAAATCAAATTTATTTATAAAGCCCCCCTTACATCAGCTGATGTCACTGAGTGCTGTACAGAAACCCAGCCTAAAACCCCAAACAGCAAGCAATACAGGTGTAAAAGCACGGTGGCTAGGAAAAACTCCCTAGAAAGGCCAAAACCTAGGAAGAAACCTAGAGAGGAACCAGGCTGTGAGGGGTGGCCAGTCCTCTTCTGGCTGTGCCGGGTGCAGATTATAACAGAACATGGACAAGATTTTAAAATGTTCATAAAACAGGCAGAACAGTTGAAACTGGAGAAGCAGCACGGCCAGGTGGACTCGGGACATCAAGGAGTCATCAGGCCAGGTAGGCCTTGAGGAATGGTCCTAATGCTCAGGTCCTCCGAGAGAGAGAGAGAAGAAGAAAAAAGAAAGAAAGAGAGATAATTAGAGAGAGCATACTTAAATTCGCACAGGACACCAGATAAAATAAATACTCCAGATATAACAGACGGACCCTAACCCCCCGACACATAAACTACTGCAGCATAAATACTGGGGGCTGAGACAGGAGGGGTCGGGAGACACTGTGGCCCCGTCCGACGATACCCCCGGACAGGGCCAAACAGGCAGGATATAACCCCACCCACTCTGCCGAAGCACAGCCCCCACACCACTAGAGGGATATCTTCAACCACCAACTTACCATCCTGAGACAAGGCCGAGTATAGCCCACAAGATCTCCGCCACGGCACCAGTAAGCCAGTGACTCAGCCCCTGTAATAGGGTTAGAGGCAGAGAATCCCAGTGGAGGGGAANCTTCCAAGAAAACAACATCTTAAATGGAATGCAATCAGGTTTTAGGTCTGGCCACAGCACTGTTTCAGCAACATTGAAGGTTTTAAATGACATTCACTGTGCTCTTGATAAGAAGTTACATTGTGTGTCTGTCTTTATTGATTTGTCGAAGGCTTTTGACACCGTGGACCATGCTGTGTTAGTGCAAAGGTTAAAATGTTGTGGAATTACTGGTCATGCTCTAGATTGGTTTATAAATTACCTATCAAATCGTACACAATGTGTAATGGCGGATGGTTGTAAATCTGAGTCCATAGAGGTGTGCTCAGGTGTTCCGCAAGGTTCTATTTTGGGCCCACTGTTGTTAATTTTGTATATCAACAACATTGGGGATCTTATTGAAACAGCGGATGTTCATTTTTATGCAGATGATACTGTTCTTTATTCAAGTGGTAGTAGTTTATCTTTAGCTTTTGAAAATGCCCAAAGAGCATTTAACATCATACAACAGAATCTGTATGATTTAAAGCTGGTTCTAAATGCGGGTAAAACAAAATGCATGGTATTTTCAAATGCCAGGCATGTTACTAATCATGTCATTGCTACATTGTCTGGACATACTATAGAGGAAGTTAAAGTGTACAAATATTTGGGTGTGTGGGTTGATGATAAGCTGAGCTTCACTGTGCATGTAGAGAACTTGATAAGGAAGCTCAAACTGAAAATAGGTTTTTATTACCGGCATAAGGCTTGTTTTTCTTTTGAGGCCAGGAAGGAGCTGGTACGATGTACATTACTGGCGGTTTAAAATTTTAGTGATGATTATATATATATATATATATATATATATATATATATATATATATATATATATATATACAGGCCTCAGCCACTACCCTGAGAGCACTTGATTCAGTGTATCATGCAGCCCTCAGGTTCATTTCAAATCAAAACGTCTAACATCATTGCGAACTCTACAGCGCTGTTGGCTGTTCATCATTGACCTTGCATAGGCTTAAACACTGGTATACACTGATTTATAAGGCCATATTGGGTAAAATGCCATTTTATCTCTGTCCTTTTTTTAGTCAGGTCAGTAAATAAATATAAATTACAGTCCCATTCTCATTTGCTTCTAACAGTACCAAAAATTAGAACAGTTCATGGTAGAAATAGTTTTAGTTACTTAGCTCCGTGGTCCTGGAATTCTCTCCTGAACATTTTAAAATTTGATGATCTAGTTTCATTGGTGGAGTTTAATAACTTGATCGATGTATATATCATAGAAAAGTGTAATTGTTTTTAGGCCAGCTGTTTTTAGTCAAGACGTAAAATGTTTTTGTTGTACTGTATGTGTGTTTATAGTTTTGTTTAACATTGTGTTAGTGTATGTAAGTTGTTTTGTCTGAAACGTTGTTCCCCCTGCTGCTATTGGACCAGGTCTCTCTTGAAAAAAGAGATGTTATCTCAATAAGAAGAACCTGTATAAATAAAGGTAAAATATATATATATTTTTAAAACAAGCCCTTAACCAACAATGCAGTTTTAAGAAAATATATATTTTTTAAAAGTAAGAGATAACAAAAACAAATAATTAAAGGAGCAGCAGTAAATATATAGAGGGGGTACCGGTACAGAGTCAATGTGTCAATATGCGGGGGCACCATTGTCGAGGTAATTATGTTCATGCAGGTAGGGTTATTAAAGTGGCTATGCATAGATAACATCAAGAGAGTAGCAGCAGCGTGGGGGGGGGGGTGCAAAATAGTCTGGGTAGCCATTTGATTAGCTGTTCAGGAGTCTTATGGCTGCCTCTCAGACCTAGACTTGGCACTCCGGTACCACTTGCCGTGCGGTAGCAGAGAGAACAGTCTATGACTAGGGTGGCTGGAGTCTTTGACAATTTTTAGGGCCTTCCTCTGACACCGCCTGGTATAAAGGATCCTGGATGGCAGGAAGCTTTGCTCCAGTGATGTACTGGGCCATACGCACTACCCTCTGTAGTGCCTTGCGGTCGGAGGCCGAGCAGTTTTCATACAAGGCAGTGATGCAACCAGTCAGGATGCTCTCGATAGTGCAGCTGTAAAACCTTTTGAGGATCTGAGGACCCATGCCAGATATTTTCAGTCTCCTGAGGTGGAATAGGTTTTGTCGTGCCCTCTTCACAGCTGTCTTGGTGTGCTAGGACCATGACAGTTTGTTGGTAATGGAGACACCAAGGAACTTGGATGGTACTATGGTGTTGAAGGATGAGCTGTAGTCAATGAACAGCATTCTTATATAGGTATTCCTCTTGTCCAGATGGGATAGTGAAGTGTGCAGTGCGATGGTGATTGCATACCACATCATTTGTGGTATGCAAATGGAAGTGGGTCTAGGGTGTCAGGTAAGCTGGAGGTTATATGGTCCTTAACTAGCCTCTCAAAGGATTTCATGATAACAGAAGTGAGTGCTATGGGGCGATAGTCATTTAGTTCTGTTTCCTTCGCTTTCTTGTGTACACTACCGGTCAAAAACACCTACTCATTCAAGGGTTTTTCATTTTGGTTACTATTTTCTACATTGTAGAATAATAGTGAAGACATCAAAACTATGAAATAACACATATGGAATCATGTAGAACCCCCCAAAAATGTAACAAATCAAAATATATTTTATATTTGAGATTCTTCAAATAGCCACCCTTTGTCTTGATGACAGCTTTGCACGCTCTTGGCATTCTCTCAACCAGCTTCATGAGGTAGTCACCTGGAATGCATTTCAATTAACAGGTGTGCCTTGTTAAAAGTTAATTTGTGGACTTTCTTTCCGTCTTAATGTGTTTGAGCCAATCAGTTGTGTTGTGACAAGGTAGGGGGTATACAGAAGATAGCCCTATTGGGTAAATGACCAAGTCCATATTACGGCAAGAACAGCTCAAATAATCAAAGAGAAACAACAGTCCATCATTACTTTAAGACAAGAAGGTCAGTCAATACGGAAAATTAAGAACTTTGAACGTTTCTTCAAGTGCAGTTGCAAAAACCATCAAGCGCTATGATGAAACTGGCTCTCATGAGAACCGCCACAGCAATGGAAGACCCAGAGTTACCTCTGCTGCAAAGGATAAGTTCATTAGAGTTACCAGCCTCAGAAATTGCAGCCCAAATAAATGCTTCGGTGTTCAAGTAACAGACACATTTCAACATCAACTGTTCAGAGGAGACTGTGTGAATCAGGCCTTCATGGTCGAATTGCTGCAAAGAAACCACTACTAAATGACACCAATAAGAAGAAGAGATTTGCTTGGGCCTAGAAACATGAGCAATGGACATTAGACCGTTGGAAATTTGTCCTTTTGGTCTGGAGTCCAAATTGGAGATTTTTGGTTCCAACCGACGTGTTTTTGTGAGATGCGATGTGGGTGAACGGATGATCTCCGCATGTGTATTTCCCACCGTGAATCATGTAGGAGGACGTGTTAAGGTGTGGGGGTGCTTTGCTGGTGACAGTGTCAGAGATTTATTTAGAATTCAGCACACTTAACCAGCATTGCAACCACAGCATTCTGCAGCGATATGCCATCCCATCTGGTTTTCGCTTAGTGGGACTATCATTTGTTTTTCAGCAGGACAATGACCTAATACGCCTCCCAGACTGTGTAAGGGCTATTTTACCAAGAAGGAGAGTGATGGAGTGCTGCATCAGATGACCTGACCTCCACAATCCCCCGACCTCAACCAAATTGAGATGGTTTGGGATGAGTCGGACCACAGAGTGAAGGAAAAGCAGCCAACAAGTGCTCAGCATATGTGGGAAATCCTTCAAGACTGTTGGAAAATAATTCCAGGTGAAGCTGGTTGAGAAAATGCCAAGAGTGTGCAAAGCTGTCATCAAGGCAAATGGTGGCTACTTTGAAGAATCTCAAATATAAAATATATTTTGATTTAACACTTTTCTGGTTACTACATGATTCCATATGTGTTAATACATAGTGTTGATGTCTTCACTATTATTCTACAATGTAGAAAATTGTAAAAAATAAAGAAAAACCCTTGAATGAGTAGGTGTTTTAAAACTTTTGACCAGTAGTGTACAGAAACAATGGTGGACAATCTTGAAGCAAGTTGGGACAACAGACTTGGATAGGGAGGGATTGAATATATCCGTAAATACTCCAGCCAGCTGGTCTGCGCATGCTCTGAGTACGCGGTTAGGGATGCTTGCGAGGGTTAAAACGTTTAAATGTCTTACTGACGTCGGCCACGGAATGAGAGCTCACAATCCACGGGAGCAGTGGTGGCCCACGTCGGCGGCACTGTGTTTACCTCAAAGCGGGCAAAGAAGGTGTTTAGCTTGTCCGGGAGCAAGACGTTGGTGTCTGCAACGTGGCTAGTTTTCCCTTTATAATCCGTGATTTTCTGGAGTCCCTGCCACATAACGTTCGTGTCTGAGCAGTTGAATTGTGACTGTCTCTATACTGACATTTTGCCTGTTTGACTGCCTTACGAAGTGCATGACTGGACTGTTTGTACTCAGTCACCATATACCCAGTCACCTTGCCGTGGTTAAATGCGGTGGTTTGCAAATGCTGCCATCTATCCACGGCAGTGGAGGCTGGTGACTTGAGGAGGATGGGAGACCCACAGTATAGAGGCGGCACGTTCAGAGGCTTGACCAGAGCAGGACAGGATTTGACTGGGAAGACAAAAACAATAACACAACACACTACACAGTTAGACAAAAGAGCTAAGAATGAGTTGCTCCAAGAAATGAGTAATAATGTGATTTATGTTTAATAATGTGATTGTGTATGTGATTGACTCTACATAAGGTAATGGGAGACAATTAATAGGGGTACTCACAGTGCTTGGAGGGGAACATTCAATGTGCCAGTGGATGAGCGGGCAAATGAGACGTGACTTCAGTTCATGTCAGGAGAAAGTTGACAATGGTAGTGGAGTAGAGTAGTCATCATCTGTTAAATCAGAGAACAGGAGGGGACTTAGCTGTAAATACAAATAGCAGATTCATTCCATTACAGCTGCGCCATCATAGGTTTGGACAACAAGTTTCTCTGTGAAGTTAAACTCAGACATTTCAAAATTCCTAAAGTCAAACACAAACTGCACATCTAGCCCACTTGACATATCAAAGCAGACGAAGAAACGTTCCTGACTAAAGCCCAAATCATCCACATACCTGACGATAACTGACAACTGCAAGCAGGTCCCAGAGCAGTGGGGCAATTTTTACCCCCTGGGGCCTGGAGTTTTTCCTTATGTGTTAACCTAACTAGGAAAACTCTGGACCCTATAAAAGGTATGACAGTGATTAATCAGCTGTAAAAAGGTTTTATATGGGCTGTGATGGGACCAGTCTTTTCTAATCAGGTCACATGGTTTAAAAAAACTCCTGGCCCTGAAGGGATGAAAACCCTGTCAAACTACAGCTACCTTATATTTGTTAATATAAATTACATTTAGACTAGATTAGGAGGGGGATTTCCTCTACCCATGCATCATGCAGGCCTATGCAACTGTTGGCCTTATACCTTTTTTTTTACTCATCTGTCATCACTATTATGTTGATTGATTAATTCCAGCTAATACTTTTGGATACAAATAATGAATAGGCAGCCTAGCCAGCCCAATTTTGAATATAAACTAAATTTGATCACATTCACATTTTTTGCTGACACTCAAATGTACTATAAATACATAACGTTACCAATTAGTTTACCCTGACCAGATGGACAGGTCGCATAGGCAGTATGAAGCTGCTCTTATTAGTACCCTACAGTTGATCAGACTGAAAAATGGTCTCGTTTTCATCCCATACAGCATGTCAGATTTCTAATGTTTAGGTTTAGGCTGCTGCAACATTTGTCATGAGTTTTTGCTTGGGTCTGTCCGGAGTGATTATGTGTTATCATCTTTGCTAAATAAATACCGGAGGAAAGTGGAAAGCCTACCTGCGCGCACACAAAGCAATGCGCTGCGTCAACCTCTCTCTTTAATCTAACTTGTCATGGATGATGCGATGGGCGTTATCAAATCATTCTGAATTATTTTCGACATGCCAGAAAAGACAGTCAAAAGTTCGATATGTTCAGCAAGTAAAGCATCGTAACGTGAAATTACCTCTGTAAGCTCCTCGTAGTTTCCCTCTCGTCGTGTCCTCTAAAAGCAAATTATTGCATGCCCCAAAACGCAGTGGTGTTGATAAACCGCTTGAGAACATCCGTTTCTTCTTACTTTCTCGTTGTGTTGCAGAGTTTGAATATGCAGACCTTCGTCATAGTCGATGCAGATTTTTTCCCAGAAGCTTGAATATGCTCCCTGTTTTGTTTTGCCATTTATCTGAACGATTGATGTTCTTCAGATCACTGTACCCACCTTTTAACCAAGGCTCAGACTTTCCAAGAAGCAGGCAGCAATACAGGTGGCTTGATGAAAGGCTCCCCGTTAACCAGCTATACTTTTGATACCAGTTGGTATTGAATGCCCTCACCTTTTCATCCTTCTTGAATGAAACTGATCTCAGGCAGAGGTCAACCGTCGCTATTAATTCACACCTTGTTCGTATAACCCAGAGAATGAAAGGGGTTCTTCAACAAAAAGTCCACAACATTTTTGGCATTCTGGGGGACAAAACTGCACACTCTTGCTGGTAGCTAGCTAGCAACTGAAGTTAGCAAGGCACGTTTTTAAAAATTGCAGTAACTGGACACAAAAATAAAGTTCTAAAACCAAGAAAACTATTTATAATATACCTCCTCCGAGACGGAGTCAAAAGTTGTAATTTGAACAAACTAATTTGAATTGAATAATATCCAAAGAAATGCTAAACTATCACTCTTAATCTCTATCCAAAAATGTCACCAAGCTTCTTAACACATACAACCCCCATAATGTTCTGTGGCACAATCCCAATAAAACCCACTAGGTTCATTCTCTGATACTAATTCTATTGGATGGACAACATGTCAGTTCATGCTGCAAAAGCTTGGATTTGTTGGAGGAGGTCCTCCGGAAGTGGTCATAATTACCATGTATGTCTATTAAAGGGGATGCCTACGAGCCTCCTAGGTTTTGTATTGAAGTCAATGTAGCCTCCTAGGTTTTGTATTGAAGTCAATGTAGCCTGAGGACGGAACCTAGCTGTGTTCCGGCTACACCATGGTGCTACCCCAGACAGTGCTGTTGAAGTTACTGTAGACCTTCATTGCAAAACAGTGTATTTTAATCAATTATTTGGTGACATTAATATATTTAGTATAGTTTTATCTAAAAAGTATAACTTTAATGTTTCACTATTTACATTTTTTGAAATTTCACTGAGGAGGATGGTCCTCCCCTTCTTCCTCTAAGGAGCCTCCACTGATCCACGGTTTTGGTTTGGTTAGGTTTTAATCGTCATAGTGGGAATAACATCCCCTATACACTTCATGATGAACTCAGTCACCGTGTCAGTGTATACGTCAATGTTATTCTCAGATGCAACCTGGAACATGTCCCAGTCCACATGATCAAAACAATTTTGAAGCATGGATTCATATTGATCAGACCAGAGTTGAACAGTCCTTACCATGGCTACTTCCTGTTTGAGTTTCTGCCTATAACAAGGGAGGAGCAGGATGGAGGCATGATCTGATTTGCTGAAGTGATGGCGAAGGAGGGCCTTGTAACTGTCCCGGAAGGGAGAGTAGCAATGGTCGAGAGTTTTTGATGCAAGAGTGGCGCAGCAACTTCGGTAGCGTTTTCTTAAGATTTGCTTTATTAAAGTCCGCTGCTAAAATAAATGCTGCCTCAGGATATGGGGTTCCCAGTTTGCACAAAGTCCAGTGTAGGTCCTTGAGAGCCATCGTGGTATCGGCTTGAGGGGGAATTTACAGTACATGGCTGTGACGATGACCGAAGAGAATTCTCTTGGGATGTAATGCGTTCGCCATTTGATTGTGAGGTATTCTAGGTCGGGTGAGCAAAAGCACTTGAGTTCCTGTACGTTACCACAATCATAACATGAGTAGTTAATCGTGAAACATAGACTACATGACCAAACGTATGTGGACACCTGCTCGTCGAACATCTCATTCTAAACTCATGGGCATTAATATGGAATTGGTACCCCCTTTACTGCTATAACAGCCTCCACTCTTCTGGGAAGGCTTTCCACTAGATGTTAGAACATTGCTGCGGCGACTTGCTTCCATTCAGTCACAAGAGCATTAGTGAGGTCGGGCACTGATGTTGGGCGATTAGGCCTGGCTCGCAGTTAGCATTCCAATTTATCCCAAAGGTATTCGATGGGGTTGAGGTCAGGGCTCTGTGCAGGCCAGTCAAGTTCTTCCACATCGATCTTGACAAAACATTTGTGACCCGTTTCAGGAAACTAGACGTATGTCGCGGGTCACTACTTTACACGAGAGCCATTTGAATGTAAGATCAAAATGCATTTTTTTGCAGAAATGCTTTCTGGAACATGTGAACTTGTATGTGCCTTAATAACAAACTTGTATGCCATCTGTAAATACGAATAAAATTGAAAATTACCAGCCTAGTTGGGTTATTCACAGAAAAAGTATCAACCTTCCCTCTAGCCATGATTGGCTGAGATAATGAGTGGGCTGGACATGCAGAGAGATGAGTTTGGATTTGTCTACCATATAGCACCCTTCTGTCTATTTGAGCTGGTTAGTATGTGTAGGTAATCCTGTCTAACTCGACTTGAATATTTTTTATTGCTTAGTAGAACTGCATAAGTGCTCTCCACTTTCTGGAGGGCTGAGTTTTGACATCAGTGGAATTAGAGTATGATAGCTAAGGAGATGGAGAAAATACCTGTCTCCGGATTACATCTTAAAACTAAGGGCAACCATGGCATCAGTGACAGGGAGAAGCGTCCATCCATGATGTACAGTTGAAGTCGGAAGTTTACATACACTTAGGTTGGAGTCATTAAAACTTGTTTTTCAACCACTCCACAAATTTCTTGATAACAAACTAAAGTTTTGGCAAGTCGGTTAGGACATCTACTTTGTGCATGACACAAGTACTTTTTCCAATAATTGTTTACAGACATATTATTTCACTATCACAATTCCAGTGGGTCAGAAGTTTACATACACTAAGTTGACTGTGCCTTTAAACAGCTTGGAAAATTCCAGAAAATTATGTAATGGCTTTAGAAGCTTCTGATAGGCTAATTGACATCATTTGAGTCAATTGGAGGTGTACCTGTGGATGTATTTCAAGGCCTACCTTCAAACTCAGTGCCTAATTTGCTTGACATCATGGGAAAATCAAAAGAAATCAGCCAAGACCTCTGAAAAAATTGGAGACCTCCAGAAGTCTGGTTCATCCTTGGGAGCAATTTCCAAACGCCTTAAGGTACCACATTCATCTGTACAAACAATAGTATGCAAGTATAAACACCATGGGACCACGCAGCCGTCATACCGCTCAGTAAAGAGACGCGTTCTGTCTCCTAGAGATGAACGTACTTTGGTGCGAAAAGTGCAAATCAATCCCAGAACAACAGCAAAGGACCTTGTGAAGATGCTGGAGGAAACAGGTACAAAAGTATCCATATCCACAGTAAATCGAGTCCTACAGTGAGGGAAAAAAGTATTTGATCCCCTGCTGATTTTGTACGTTTGCCCACTGTTGTCACTGACAAAGAAATGATCAGTCTATAATTTTAATGGTAGGTTTATTTGAACAGTGAGAGACAGAATAACAACAAAAAAATCCAGAAAAACGCATGTGAAAATTTTTATAAATTGATTTGCATTTTAATGAGGGAAATAAGTATTTGACCCCTCTGCAAAACATGACTTAGTACTTGGTGGCAAAACCCTTGTTGGCAATCACAGAGGTCAGACGTTTCTTGTAGTTGGCCACCAGGCTTGCACACATCTCAGGAGGGATTTTGTCCCACTCCT
>QNTS01000489.1:108436-131120 GCA_003317085.1 Hucho hucho
AACTCCACGAGGTGAGATCTTGCATGGAGCCCCAGGCCGAGGGAGATTGACAGTTCTTTTGTGTTTCTTCCATTTGCGAACTGTTGTCACCTTCTCACCAAGCTGCTTGGCGATGGTCTTGTAGCCCATTCCAGCCTTGTGTAGGTCTACAATCTTGTCCCTGACATCCTTGGAGAGCTCTTTGGTCTTGGCCATGGTGGAGAGTTTGGAATCTGATTGATTGATTGCTTCTGTGGACAGGTGTCTTTTATACAGGTAACAAACTGAGATTAAGAGTGTGCTCCTAATCTCAGCTCGTTACCTGTATAAAAGACACCTGGGAGCCATAAATCTTTCTGATTGAGAGGGGGTCAAATACTTATTTCCCTCATTAAAATGCAAATCAATTTATAAAATTTTTCACATGCATTTTTCTGTTGTTATTCTGTCTCTCACTGTTCAAATAAACCTACCATTTAAAATTATAGACTGATCATTTCTTTGTCAGTGGGCAAACGTACAAAAGCAGCAGGGGATCAAATACTTTTTTCTCTCACTGTATCTCAACATAACCTGAAAGGACGCTCAGCAAAGAAGAAGCCACTGCTCCAAAACCGCCATAAAAAAGCCAGACTACGGTTTGAAACTGCACATGGGGACAAAGATCGTACTTTTTGGAGAAATGTCCTCTGGTCTGATTAAACAAAAATAGAACTGTTTGGCCATAATGAACATCATTATGCTTGGAGGAAAAAGGGGGAGTTTTGCAAGCCGAAGAACACCATCCCAACCGTGAAGCACGGGGGTGGCAGTATCATGTTGTGGGAGTGCTTTTCTGCAGGAGGGACTGGTGCACTTCACAAAATAGTTGGCATCATGAGTCAAGAAAACTATGTGGATATATTGATGGAACATCTCAAGACATCAGTCAGTTAAAGCTTGGTCGGAAATGGGTCTTCCAAATGGACAATGACCCCAAGCATACTTAACTTCTTAGGGAGCAGCTCCCGAGGTGACGGTTTTGGAGAGCCTGGTGTGCCCAAAGTAAAATGCCTCCCTCTCAGGCCCAGACAATAGTATATGCACATATTTAGTACCATTGGATAGGAAACACTCTGAAGTTTCTAAGAGTGTTAACATTCTGTCTGTGAGTATAACAGAACGGATATGGCAGGCGAAAACCCGAGGAATTTCTGTCCTGAAAAAGTGACACATTGCCTCATTTTGAACCCCTCCCTTAGGAAAATGACCATATAAGGGAGTATGAATGCAGTACCTATTGCTTCCTCTGGATGTCAACAGTCTCGAGACACTGTTTTGATTCTGTTTAGTTGCTTTAGATGCGAGAAGAAGAAAAATTAGGAAGTGGTCACACAGAAGTCAACAGAAGAGAATGCGCGTTCCCGGCTTGCGCGCACTGTGGTTTTTTCCTTCCTATCGAGCAGTTTATATTCCGGTTGAAATATTATACTGAATATACATTAAAGTGTTCCTAAGGATACATTATCAATTATGTTTGATTGTTCTTGAACAAGTTTATAGGTATAGGTTGAACAAGTTCTCTTCACGTTTCAATGGGCGAGTGGACGCTGTATTTTCTTATCATAACGCGCCAACCAAACGGAGATTTATGGATATAATAAATTACTTTTTCTAACAAAAGAACCATGGATTGTCTTCGTTGGACACTTGGGAAGCCCTCAGCAGACGTTCTTCAAAAGGTAATTGATTTGTTTTCACTGTGAAATGTGTTTTGTGTGAACCGTGATTGCTTATGAATTTATTGTAATGGAAAAAATATTGGAGGTGCTACCCTCAAACAATCAAATGTAGTGCTTTTGCCGTAAAGCCTTTTTGAAATCTGACAACGCTGTGATATTGCCAAGAAGCAGAGCTTTTGATGACTATGCAACACTTGTATATTGATGAATGCTTAATAATTCAACTTTTGGATTTTGAATTTGGCGCCTTGCATTTCACCGGGAAGTGTCGGGAGTGGGGCGCTAACCAATAGTGCAGAAAAAGGTATTAGGTGAACAATAGGTAAGTAAAGAATTCAGAACAACAGTAAAAAAAGACAGGCTATATACAGTAGCGAGGCTATATACAGTAGCGAGGCTATAAAAGTAGTGAGGCTATAAAAGTAGCGAGGCTACATACAGACACCGGGTAGTCAGACTGATTGAGGTAGTATATGTACATGTAGTTATGGTTAAAGTGACTATGCATATATGATGAAAAGAGAGTAGCAGTAGCGTAAAAAAGGGGTTGGCGGGTGGTGGGTGGCGGGACACAATGCAGATAGATAGCCCGGTTAGCCAATTTGCGGGGGCACTTGAGGTAGTATGTACATGAATGTATAGGTAAAGTGACTATGCAGATATGATAAACAGAAAGTAGCAGCAGCAGGGGGGGGCAATGCAAAAACTCCAGATGGCCATTTGAATACCTGTTCAGGAGTCTTATGGCTTGGGGGTAAAAACTGTTCAGAAGCCTTTTTGTCCTAGACTTGGCACTCCGGTACCAGAGTAGAGAGAACAGTCTATGACTGGGGTGGCTGGGGTCTTTGACAATTTTTAGGGCCTTCCTCTGACACCGCCTGGTGTAGAGGTCCTGGATGGCAGGCAGCTTAGCCCCAGTGATGTACTGGGCCATACGCACTACCCTCTGTAGTGCCTTGCGGTCAGAGGCGGAGCAATTTCCGTACCAGGCAGTGATGCAACCAGTCAGGATGCTCTCGATGTTGCAGCTGTAGAACATTTTGAGGATCTCAGGACCCATGCCAAATCTTTTTAGTCTCCTGAGGTGGAAAAGGCTTTTTCGTGTCCTCTTCACGACTGTCTTGGTGTGTTTGGACCATTCTAGCTTGTTGTTGATGTGGACAGCAAGGAACTCGAAGCTCTCAACCTGCTCCACTACAGCCCCGTCGATGAGAATGGGGGCGTGCTCGGTCCTCCTTTTCCTGTAGTCCACAATCATCTCCTTAGTCTTGGTTGCGTTGAGAGAGAGGTTGTTGTCCTGGCACCACACGGCCAGGTCTCTGACCTCCCCTACAGGCTGTCTCGTCGTTGTCGGTGATCAGGCCTACCACTGTTGTGTCGTCTGCAAACTTAATGATGGTGTTGGAGTCATGCCTGGCCATGCAGTCGTGGGTGAGCAGGGAGTACAGGAGGGGACTGAGCACGCACCCCTGGGGATCTCCAGTGTTGAGGATCAGCGTGGAAGATGTGTTGCTACCTACCCTCACCACCTGGGGGCGGCCCATCAGGAAGTCCAGGATCCAGTTGCAGAGGGAGGTGTTTAGTCCCAGGATCCTTAGCTTGGTGATGAGCTTTGAGGGTACTATGGTGTTGAACGCTGAGCTGTAGTCAATGAATAGCATTCTCACATAAGTGTTCCTTTTGTCCAGGTGGGAAAGGGCAGTGTGGAGTGCAATAGAGATTGCATCATCTGTTGATCTGTTTGGGTGGTATGCAAATTGGAGGGGTCTGGGGTTTCTGGGATAATGTTGTTGATGTGAGCCATTACCAACCTCTCAAAGCACTTCATGGCTACGAACGTGAGTGCTACGGGTCTGTAGTCGTTTAGGCAGGTTGCCTTTTTCTTCTTGGGCACAAGGACTATGGTGGTCTGCTTGAAGCATGTTGGTATTACAGACTTAATCAGGGACATGTTGAAAATGTCAGTGAAGACACTTGTCAGTTGGTCAGAACATGCCCGGAGCACACGTCCTGGTAATCCATCTGGCCCCGCAGCCTTGTGTATGTTGACTTGTTTAAAGGTCTTACTCACGTTGGCTACGGAAAGCGTGATCACACAGTTGTCTGGAACATCTGATGCTCTCATGCATGCCTCAGTGTTGCTTGCCTCGAAGCGAGCATAGAAGTGATTTAGCTTGTCTGGTAGGCTCGTGTCACTGGGCAGCTCTCGGCTGTGCTTCCCTTTGTAGTCTGTAATAGTTTGCAAGCCCTGCCACATAAGACAAGCGTCAGAGCCGGTGTAGTATGATTCAATCTTAGCCCTGTATTGACGCTTTGCCTGTTTGATGGTTCGTCGCAGGGCATAGCAGGATTTCTTGTAAGCTTCCGGGTTAGAGTCCCACACCTTGAAAGCGGCAGCTCTACCCTTTAGCTCAGTGTGAATGTTGCCTGTAATCCATGGCTTCTGGTTGGGGTATGTACGTACAGTCACTGTGGGGATGACGTCCTCGATGCACTTATTGATAAAGCCAATGACTGATGTGGTGTACTCCTCAATGCCATCAGAGGAATCGCGGAACATATTCCAGTCAGCGCTAGCAAAACAGTGCTGTAGTTTAGCATCTGCTTCATCTGACCACTTTTTTATAGACCGAGTCACTGGTGCTTCCTGCTTTAATTTTTGCTTGTAAGCAGGAATCAGGAGGATAGAATTATGGTCAGATTTACCAAATGAAGGGTGAGGGAGAGCTTTGGACACGTCTCTGTGTGTGGAGTACAGGTGATCTAGAATTTATTTTCCTCTGGTTGCACATTTAACATGTTGATGGAGATTTGGTAGAACTGATTTAAGTTTCCCTGCATTAAAGTCTCCAGCCACTAGGAGCGCCGCCTCTGGGTGAGTGGTTTCCTGTTTGCTTATTTCCTTATACAGCTGACTAAGTGTGGTCTCAGTGCCAGCATTTGTCTGTGGTGGTAAATAAACAGCCACGAAAAGTATAGCTGAAAACTCTCTAGGCAAGTAGTGTGGCCTGCAAATTATCACAATATACTCTACTTCAGGCGAGCAAAATCTAGAGACTTCCTTAGATTTCGTGCACCAGCTGTTGTTTACAAATATGCACAGACCCCCCCCCCATCCCCCCCCCGTCCTACCGGAGTGTGCTGTTCTATGTTGCCGGTGCAGCGTATATCCCGCTAGTTGAATATCCATGTCATCATTCAGCCACAATTTCGTGAAAGATAGGATGTTGCAGTTTTTGATGTCCCGTTGGTAGGATATTCGTGATCGTACCTCGTCTAATTTATTGTCCAATGATTGCACGTTGGCGAGTAATATTGACGGTAACGGCAGCTTTCCCAATTGCCTTCTCCGGGTCCTGACGAGGCACCCGGCTCTTTTCCCTCTGTACCTGCGTCGCTTCCTCTTGTAAATAGCGTGGATGTCGGACCTGTGGGGTGTTTGTAGAATATCTTTTGCTTCCTCTTTGTTGAAGAAAAAATCTTCATCTAATCCGAGGTGAGTGATCGCTCATGTACAAAATAATTTACAAATAACGCGAAAAAAAACACATAATAGCACAATTGGTTAGGCGCCTGTAAAACGGCTGCCATTTCTTCCGGCGCCATTTTGTCTCTTGGAGTGGCCATCACAAAGCCCTGACCTCAATCCTATAGAACATTTGTGGACAGAACTGAAATAGTGTGTGCGAGCAAGGAGGCCTACAAACCATTAGCATAAATTCATAAACCATCGCGGTTCACACAAAACACATTTCACAGCGAAAACAAATCCCTTACCTTTTGAAGAACCTCTGCTGAGGGCTTCCCAAGTGTCCAACGAAGACAATCCATGGTTCTTTTGTTAGAAAAAGTCATTTATTATATCCATACATCTCTGTTTGGTTGGTGCGTAATGTTCAGAAAATCCAACGTCGAATCGCCCATAGAACCGTGAAGAGAACGCGTTCATATATACCTATAAACCTTTCCTAAACAAATCAAATACCAGTTAAAATGCATCCTTAGCTATCCTTTTATGAATATGAGCGATAATATTTCACTCGGATGGTCACCTAAACGTTATATAAGTAAAATAAAGTGGGGCGCACAGCCAGACTAGCGCACGAGAAACCTTGTTGACATCTGAGCTACCTTGGCCATTTCCTGTACCTATTCTTCCTGCTTCCTCCAATCTCTCTGAGGCTTTATATATAGACTGTTGACATCTAGTGGAAGCCATAGGTACTGAAATCTCGGAGCTGCTTGCCATAGAACTCAATAGGGAGACTGGCTCTGTTTGACAATGTGACAAAAAACAGTAATTCCGGATAGTAATTCCTAAGAAGTTAACAATTTAAAGGCAATGCTATCAAATACTAATTGAGTGTATGTAAACTTCTGACCCACTGGGAATGTGATGAAAGAAATAAATGCTGAAATAAATCATTCTCTCTACTATTATTCTGACATTTCACATTCTTAAAATAAAGTGGTTATCCTAACTGACCTAATACAGGGAATTTTTACTAGGATTAAGTGTCAGGAATTGTGAAAAACTGAGTTTAAATGTATTTGGCTAAGGTGTATGTAAACTTCCGACTTCAACTGTATATGGGTAAGATAGTCTAGCTAGCTATATTTTCAGATATTACAAGTTTCTAATTTTGACAAAGTCGTTTTCATTTCAAGTTAACTTCACAGGGAGCGGTGGGTCGCTAGCCACTCCCGACACCACCAGGTAAAATGTAAAGCGCCAAATTCAAAATCCCAAAGTTGAATTATTAAACATCCACCAATATACAAGTGTTTCATACTCATCAAAAGCTCTGTTTCTTGGCAATATCACAGCGTTGTCAGATTTCAAAAAGGCTTTACAGCGAAAGCACTACATTTGATTGTTTGAGGGCAGCACCTCACATACTTTCTCATAGCCATGAATTCATTAGCCAGCGTGGCACACACATAACACATTTCACAGCGAAAACAAATCAATTACCTGTTGAAGAACTTCTGCTGAGGTCATCCTAAGTGTCCAACGAAGACAATCCATGGTTCTTTTGTTAGAAAAAGTAATGTATTATATCCATAAATCTCCATTTGNCTCGAGGCTGTTGACATCATAAGGAAGCGACGTGTACTGCATTCATATGCCCTTATATGGTCATTTTCATGAGGGAGGGGTTCCCAAATGAGCAATGTGTCAAAATCACTTTTTCCAGGACAGAAATTCCTCGGGGTTTTGCCTGCCATATCCGTTCTGTTTCACTCACAGACAAATGGTTAACAGTCTTGGAAAATTCAGAGTGTTTCCTATCCAATGGTACTAAATATATGCATATCCTATTTTCTGGGCCTGAATGGGAGGCATTTTACTTTGGGCACGCCAGGCTCTCCAAAACCGTCACCTCGGGAGCTGCTCCCTGAGAAGTTAAAGTGTACTGTTAGCTAGCTAGCTAACGTTAGCTGGTTGGCTCACTAGCTAATGTTATGTGTATGATCTTACTATTCGTATCTCAGAGCCATTTGCTTGGCTAGTTATAGCCTAATGTTAGCTAGCTAACATTGAACCTGGTTGGTTAGCTACCTGTAGATTCGTGCAGGGTAGTAATGTCATGAGTTGTGATTATGGTTCATTTTATACCTAGCTAACTAGCTACATGTCTTAACAAAAGACTCCACTATGCAAGTAACCATTTCGGGTGAGTTTGTAAATTCATTCTGGTCATCTACTCCAATTTCAGAGCACTCTCATCTGAGTGTGCCAGAGCACAGAATAACTAATTAATTTACGAATGCTCAACACCCGTTGAACATGGCTGGTGTCAGTAAACGTTGGCAAAAAAGCGTAATTCAATTGTTACCAGCAGCACAGTTGTAGTCACCAACGCTCTGGATAACATGAAAACAGCCTAACCAGCTCTGCTAGAGCGAGTAAAATAGTCAGAGTGGGGTGTTCTTTCATTTGTGTCTGGAAGTAGCTAGCAAGCTATCCAATGTTAGCCAGTTAGCTTGGGTGCTTGACTGCCGTTGTGAGGTCAGAACGTTCAGATCAATCCTACTTATCGGCGAGAGCGTCCAGTGTGCACTCTGAATGCTCCGAATTTACAATCTGAGAGCAAAGTTGCAGTCACCAAAGCTCTGGATAACATAACAGCCTAACCACCTCTGCTAGGGCAAATAATGTTCAGTGAGCTGTTCTCTCATTTGTGTCTGGAAGTACCTAGAAAGTTAGCTTGGGTGCTTTTTAATTATTCTTTTTTTATTTCACCTTTATTTAACCAGGTAGGCTAGTTGAGAACAAGTTCTCATTTACAACTGCGAGCTGGCCAAGATAAAGCAAAGCAGTTCGACACATACAACAACACAGAGTTACACATGGAATAAACAAACATATAGTCAATAATACAATAGAAAAAGTATATATACAGTGTGTGCAAATGAGGTAGGATAAGGGAGGTAAGGCAATAAATAAGCCATAGTGGCGAGATAATTACAATATAGCAATTAAACACTGGAGTGATAGATGTGCAGAAGATGAGTGCGAGTAGAGATACTGGGGTGCAAAGGAGCAAAATAAATAAAATAAATAACAGTATGGGGATGAAGTAGTTGGATGGGCTATGTACAGGTGCAGTGATCTGTGAGCTGCTCTGACAGCTGGTGCTTAAAGCTAGTGAGGGAGATATGAGACTCCAGCTTCAGTGATTTTTGCAGTTCGTTCCAGTCACTGGCCGCAGAGAACTGGAAGGAAATTGGCATTGGGGGTGACCAGTGAAATATACCTGCTGGAGCGCGTGCTATGGGTGGGTGCTGCTATGGTGACCAGTGAGCTGAGATAAGTCGGGGCTTTACCTAGCAAAGACTTATAGATGACCTGGAGCCAGTGGGTTTTGAAACGAATATGAAACGAGGGCCAGCCAACGAGAGCATACAGGTCGCAGTGGTGGATAGTTTATGGGGCTTTGGTGACAAAACGGATGGCACTGTCATAGACTGCATGGAAGCTATTTTGTAAATGACATCACCGAAGTCAAGGATCGGTAGGATAGTCAGTTTTACGAGGGTATGTTTGGCAGCATGAGTGAAGGATGCTTTGTTGCAAAATAGGAACCGATTCTAGATTTAATTTTGGATTGGAGATGCTTAATATGAGTTTGGAAGGAGAGTTTACAGTCTAACCAGACACCTAGGTATTTGTAGTTGTCCACATAATCTAAGACAGAACCGTCCAGAGTAGTGATGCTGTACGGGCGGGCAGGTGCGGGCAGCGATCGGTTGAAGAGCATGCATTTAGTTTTACTTGCATTTAAGAGCAGTTGGAGGCCACGGAAGCAGAGTTGTATGGCATTGAAGCTCGTCTGGAGGTTAGTCAACACAGTGTCCAAAGAATGGCCAGAAGTGTACATAATGGTGTCGTCTGTGTAGAGGTGGATCAGAGAATCACCAGCAGCAAGAGCGACATCATTGATGTATACAGAGAAGAGAGTCGGCCTGAGGATTGAACCCTGTGGCACCCCCATAGAGACTGCCAGAGGTCCGGACAACAGGCCCTCCGATTTGACACACTGAACTCTGTCTGAGAAGTAGTTGGTGAACCAGGCGAGGCAGTCATTTGAGAAACCAAGGCTGTTGAGTCTGCCGATAAGAATGTGGTGATTGACAGAGTCGAAAGCCTTGGCCAGGTCGATGAATACAGCTGCACAGTATTGTCTCTTATCGATGGCGGTTATGATATCGTTTAGGACCTTGAGCATGGCTGAGGTGCACCCATGACCAGCTCGGAAACCAGATTGCATAGCGGAGAAGGTACGGTTGGATTCGAAATGGTCGGTGATCTGTTTGTTAACTTGGCTTTTTAAGACCTTAGAAAGGCAGGGTAGGATAGATATAGGTCTGTAGCAGTTTGGGTCTAGAGTGTCTCCCCCTTTGAAGAGGGGGATGACCGCGGCAGCTTTCCAATCTTTGGGGATTTCATATTATACGAAAGAGAGGTTGAACAGGCTAGTAATTTGGGTTGCAACAATTTCGGCTGATTGTAGGATGGCCGGGGTGTTAACCATGTCCCAGTTTAGGTCACCTAACAGCACGAGCTCTGAAGATAGATGCGGGGCAATCAATTCACATATGGTGTCCAGGGCACAGCTGGGGGCATAAGGTGGTCTATAGCAAGCGGCTTGTTTCTGGAAAGGTGGATTTTTAAAAGTAGAAGCTCAAATTGTTTGGGCACAGACCTGGATAGTAAGACAGAACTCTGCAGGCTATCTCTGTAGTAGATTGCAACTCCGCCCCCTTTGGCAGTTCTATCTTGTTGGAAAATGTTATAGTTAGGGATGGAAATTTCAGGGTTTTTGGTGGTCTTCCTAAGCCAGGATTCAGACGCGGCTAGGAAACTGCTGTTAGTACAGAATGCTCGGATCAACCCTTAAAGAGATGGGTGCGACTAAAGCTTAAGAGGGTGTGAACGATGCTAAATGGGTGTAGACAAAGAAGGGATCTCCAGTAGTAGTACCAAAACATTCAAAGGCTATTTTCTCAAAAGTGAGTTTACAAGTTTATCAACTTTCAAAGCAGAATTACTTTCCTATTGTTCCTCAACTGTAGTGTATGATATACCATGTTCTAGCTCTGAGTATTTACTTTTATACAATGTAAAAAACACAATTTCAAATTTTGCTACATAAGACCGATTTGAGCTGATCGGTCACATTTCTTTATGGACCTCGCTTTATCATGCTGAAACAGGAAAGGGCCTTCCCCAAACTGTTGCCACAAAGTTGGAAGCACAGAATTGTCTAGAATGTCATTGTATGCTGTAGCTTTAACATTTCCCTTCACTGGAACTAAGGGGCTGAGCCCAAGCGATGAAATACAGCCCCAGACCATTATTCCTCCTCCACCAAACTTTACAGTTGGCACTATGCATTGGGGCAGGTAGCGTTCTCCTGGCATCCGCCGAACCCAGATTAGTCCATTGGACTGCCAGATGGTGAAGCGGGATTCATCACTCCAGATAACAAGTTTCCACTACTCCAGAGTCCAATGGCGGTAAGCTTTACACCACTCCAGCCAACGGTTGGCGTTGCTCATGGTGATCTTAGACTTGTGTGCGGCTGCTCAGCCATGGAAACCCATTTCATTAAGTTCCCGACGACCATTTCTTGTGCTGAAGTTGCTTCGAAAGGCAGTTTGGAACTTGGTATTGAGTGTTGCAACCGAGGACAGATGTTTTTTACGCACTTCAGCACTCAGCGGTCCAATTCTGTGAGCTTGTGTGGCCTACCACTTTGTGGCTGAGCCGTTGTTGGTCCTAGACGTTTCCACTTCACAATAACAGCACTTACAGTTTACCGGGGCAGCTCTAGCAGGGCTTTGATGAACTGACTTGTTGGATGTGATGAGATGTACTGAGAACCCAGCTGGCTGTATGGACAGGGACAGTATATCCTGAGAGAGCCATGATTCCGTGAAACAGAGTATTTTACAGTCCCTGATGTCTCTCTGGAAGGAGATCCTCGCCCTGAGCTTATCTACTTTATTGTCCAGGGACTGAACATTAACAAGTAATATGCTCTGAAGCAAGGGATGGTATCCACACCTGAGTCGGACTAAAAGTCCACTCTGAATATCTCTACTCCGCCGGCGGCGTCTTGCAGCAGTCTGTTATAAGTGGAATTGCCTTGGGGGTATGAACAAAGGGTCCAATTCAGGAAAGTTGTATTTCTGGTCGAAATGCAGGTGAGATACCACCGCTCTAATATCCAACATTTCTTTCCGCCTTATGTAATAGTGCAAAGGACGTTCTTAGCTAATAATATGAGAAATAACACACACACACAAGAAAAAAGCCATGAACAGGGCTACCATCTCTATCAATGCCATCTTGTGAATTAACTATCTGAGAACATTCCCAATGTCAAACCAGTTGGATAATGTTCCTAGAAAATTACTTAAAAACCACGTAACCACGTTTGAACTTTTAGGAAACGTTCTGTTTAAGTTTTGAAATACCAAGAAAATTTCTTTATTTTGTCAAGTTCCTTAAATATGCTAAGAAAGCAAATATCCTGCATCATTCACATAATGTGGTGCGAAGGTTGTATGCAAAATAACCATAGGACAACCACACTCTCACCAAGCTCTAACAAACGGTTCTCAGAACGTTATGTGCTATCTGGAATGCGCACCATAAGCAAGTAATCAAGTTAATCTTGCAAGTTTTAAATAACATTCTCAGAATGTTTTGTGAACGATAATAATGTTTTCTTGTGGTCTTCATGGAAGGATTTAATATTCTGAGAACGGAATGAATATGTTTTTATATAACATTCTTAGGACATTCTCTGAATGTTATTAAAGTTTTCAGAAATTCCCACAGAATAACTTTGTTGTCTATGCCTGCAACTTAATTTGGTGGCCTAACCATATAGATGTAACCCAGTACAGACACAACCCACACACAGGCCAATCAGAAATCATGTCTGCATACTGTTTGCAATGTAATCAGACACATTAAGCATGCCTATCAAAGGCATGATTATAAATGTGACTGTCAAACCTGGTCCAGAAATTGTGTCTGTGTGATTGCAGCATCTCATATGGAGATGGGAATCTCCAACCAAGACTCATACAATATAGGAATGGGTCCATTTGCAATACAGGAACAAGAGACGAGGAAAACACATCAACACCATCCTTTGATTTCTATTCAAATGAGCTGGACACAAGAACATTTGATTAGATTTTTTCTTCCAAAGGTCTCGTTCTTTCTATGTTATTATTCATCTATGTGGATAAGAGTCGATTCCTCATTTTGCAGCACAATACATCCACAAAAGAACATCATCCACCAAAATTAACATCTGCTTCATCATCAAAACTTCATCTAATTGTCTCCTAGAAGGAATTGCTAAGCTAACACAATAACTCATGGCCCTTTTAAGAAATCTCTTTCTTATACATTTACACATGAAAGACACTCTTCTTAAGGACAGACTTAAACATTAAAACTTTCCATAAAAACCACAAGAAAACATTAATAACGTTCAAAGAAGGTTCTAAGAATGTTATTTAATGGATACATAGAGGTCCATAGTAGCAATAGCACATTGTAGCCTACACCATGTAGTGCACTAAATGTTGTAACATTTCATCCAATGCAACCCAACTTATCAAGGAGAGATCCATATTCTGTATTTCCTTGTGTTATGTCACCACAGTACCTAGTATAAGCAAACTTATAGAATAGACTGGGAGCAACCAGAAATGTTTTATTTTTAAGATATGGCACACAAAACAAGATTAGTCATAGGGAAATGTTGTGATAGACAATTAGAGAAATGGCTCTTGTTGGTAACTAGCCGCTATGATGGGGTTTTCCTCGGTTAACAACACAATCTGAATGGTATTCTTCTTTCCTCCTGTGATTAATCATTAGAATTGACTGTATGTGTCAGTGGGGAAAAGGTAGGATAGTTCAGATTTCTGTTGTTGACATTCAGGTCGGTGTTCTCTCTCTCGCTCTCTCCATCTCCCTCTCTCCATCTATCTCTGTACAGCAACTACAGTAGCTCCTTTTTGTAGTTGACATACAGGGCAGAACTCTCTCTCTTGCTCTCCCTCTCTTCCTCTCGCTCTCCCTCTCGCTCAGCTAACACCTCTCAAAAACAAAATCCTTGACAAGATGTGGTGATGGATTTTCCATGTCCAAAATGCCACTTGATTTAAACCAAATCTAACAGGGGACCATAAGTCAGCTTTGTGACATTTTAGTTCTTATACCTGCAAGTGGGGACCATGTTTTTATTTAGAACGGTGGTGATTGCCCTTGACATCCTTTGTCAACACCTGATTTTCATGTCACCGTTTTCTGCTTCCCCGTCTCTCTGCTGGTTCGTTCTGCGCCTTGCTGTGTCCCGACACAACGCAGCAGCCCTCCAGCGATCTGAGCAGGGACCTGCTTCCAAACACAAATAAGAAATCACAAACTGGTTTGGTTTCCCACCGCGCTAATGCCACAAAGTAGGGAGCAGTGTGGGGGAAATGGAGGGAGAGGAGATGTGAGACTCTCTCTGTCCGGGTTAGGGGAGGGTTTAGCCGGCAGGGATGTCCTTGTCCCATTGAGCACTAGCGACTCCTGTGGCAGGCTGGGTGCAGTGCACGCTGACACGGTTGCCAGGTGTAAGGTGTTTCCTCTGACACATTGGTGGAGCTGGCTTCTGGGTTAAGTGGGCATTGTGTCAAGAAGCAGTGTGGCTTGGTTGGGTTGTGTTTCAGAGGACGCACAGCTCTTGACCTTTGCCAGTTATTTGTTTTTGTCTATATTGCATTTGTCAGCGGAATGAATACACCCCTGATCACCCAAATAATCAACTAATCATCAAGCTTTGATCATTTTGAATCAGCTGTGTAGTGCTAGGGCAAAAACCAAAATGTGCAACCCTTAGAGGACCGAGTTTGGGAAACTATGTCCAACATTGTTGTCACCATAGCTACTAGAACTAACGCGTTAATAAACCCGCTACAATCGTGCTGTACAATGTACAGCAAGCAATTTAGCAGTTACAATGAATTATAGCTAGCTCTCTCTCTGTCACTTGCTTCTCCTTCATTTTTGAATGCATTTGTTTGTATTGTCTTTCTATTGTCTTTCTCTCTTTTTGAGTCAACTACTCATCACATTTTATGCACTGCAGTGCTAGCTAGCTGTAGCTTATGCTTTCAGCACTAGATTCATTCTCTGATCCTTTGATTTGGTGGAAAACATGTCAGTTCATGCTGCAAGAACTGATAAGTTGGAGGGCGTCCTCGGGAAGTTGTCATAATTACTGTGTAAGTCTATGGAATGTGGTGAGAACAATGAGCGTCTAGGTTATTTATTGAAGGAGGATGGAAACTAGCTGTCCTCTGGCTACACCATGATGCTACCTCAGAGAGCACTGTACTGTAGACCTTCATTGCAAAACAGTGTGTTTAATAAATTGTTTAGTGACCTGAATATGTTTATTATGGTTTTATCTAAAAATGATAACTTTTTACATTTTTTATGAGATTCACTGAGGAGGATGGTCCTCCCTTTCCTCCTCTGAGGAGCCTCCATTGGTGTGTGTGTGTGAGTGAGAATGTGTGTGTGTATGCAGGGATTGTAAATGTGTGTGTGCAGGAAGGGAGTCCTGATGAGGGAGCCCACAAAGGCCTTCTGCTTTGGCAGCTGATGATTTACTGAGAGAGCTAGATAGAGAGAGAGAGAGAGAGAGCTTGCAGCCTCACAGGCAGTGACTCAACTTCGTGCTCTGCAGCTAACAACCTCAAATACATAAATGTCAAACTCTCCTGACTGCCTCACTAATGAAACAGGTCTTAATTGACTTGTAACAGCATCTCTAGACTAGCACAATATCTCAGTTCCATATTTTTATTGCAGGGTTACCTCACACATAATACCTGCTCAGATAGCTTTTAATTGGCTATAGCTTTGAGTTCTCCTGTCTCCTCTTGTCTTCAAGTCAAACATCGTAGATGTGATGTCAAGCTACAACTAATTAAACATGAAAAGCCAGTAGAGGGCTCCAAATTAAATACTGTAAAACTACATGAACCGAGGGCAGAGTCCTAGGCAGAGGGGCTATTGAATTTAACTTTCTGGTCAGACATACGTTTGCTAAGCATTCACCAGCACTTTCCAAAGTATTGCAGAATATTTCCACCATGTAGATCAAATTATTTGTCACATGCGCCGAATACAATGGGTGTAGACTTTACAGTGAAATGCTTAATTAACCAACAATGCAGTTAAGAAAATAAGTGTTAAGTAAAAAATAGACAAGTAAGAAATTTAAATAACAAATAATTAAAGAGCAGCAGTAAAATAACAGCGGCGGGGGGTATATACAGGGGGTACCGGTACACAGGTTAGTTGAGGTAATTGAGGTAATATGTACATGTAGGTAGAGTTAAAGTGACAATGCATAGATAATAAACAGAGAGTAGCAGCACCATAAGGGGGGGGGGGGCGACGACGACAATGCAAATAGTCTGGGTAGCCATTTGATTAGCTGTTCAGGAGTCTTATGGCTTGGGGGTAGAAGCTGTTAAGAAGCCTTTTGGACCTAGACTTGGCGATTCGGTACCGTTTGAGAGAACAGTCTATGACTAGGGTGGCTGGAGTCTTTGACAATTTTTAGGGCCTTCCTCTGACACCGCCTGGTATAGAGGTCCTGGATGGCAGGAAGCTTGGCCCCAGTGATGTACTGGTCCGTACGCACTACCCTCTGTAGTGCCTTGCCATACCAGGCAGTGATGCAACCCGTCAGGATGCTCTCGATGGTGCAGCTGTAGAAAGGATCTGGGGACCCATGCCACATCGTCTCCACAACAAAATAGGCTTTGTTGTGCCCTCTTCACGACTGGTGTGTTTGGACCATGATAGTTTGTTGGTGATGTGGGCACCAATGGAATTTGAAGCTCTCAACCTGCTACACTACAGCCCTGTCAATGAGAATGGGGGCTTGCTCGTTCTTCCTTTTCTTGTAGTCCACAATCATCTCTTTTGTCTTAATCACGTTGAGGGAGAGGTTGTTGTCCTGGCACCCCACGGCCAGGTCTCTGACCTCCTCCCTATAGGCCAGGTCTGGGCAACTCCAGTCCTGTTGGGTGTCACACTTTTTCCCCAGCCCCAGCTAGCACACCTGACTCCAATAATCAACTAATCACGATCTTCAGTTAAAAATGCAATTAGTTTAAATCAGCTGTGTTTGCTAGGGACAGAGGAAAAGTGTGGCACCAATCAGGTCCCCGAGGACTGTAATTGCCCAGACCTGCTATAGGCTGTTTCATCGTTGTCGGTGATCAGGCCAACCACTGTTGTGTCGTCGGCAAACTTGATGATGGTGTTGGAGTCGTGCCTTGCCATACAACACTGAAGCATGCATGAGAGCATCAGCTGTTCCGGACGACTGCGTGATCACGCTCTCCGGTGCCGATGTAAGTAAAACTGATTTACCAGAACGTGTACTCCAAGCATGCACTGACCAACTGGCAAGTGTATTCACTGACATTTTCAACCTGTCCCTGTCTGAGTCTGTAATACCAACAGATGTCAAGCAGACCACCATAATCCCAGTGCCCAAGAACACTAAGGTAACCTCTTTAAATGACTACCGACCCGTAGCACTCACGTCTGTAGCCATAAAGTGCTTTGAAAGGCTGGGCATGGCTCACATCAACACCATTATCCCAGAAACCCAAGGCCCACTCCAATTTCCATACCACCCTAACAGATCCACAGATGATGCAATCTCTATTGCACTCCACACTGCCCTTTCCCACATGGACAAAAGGAACAGTATACAGAGAGGCACCCCGACCTACGTCCCCAATATCTTTGTCTCTTTCTCATACAGGTGTCTGAAGTAAATCCTTCGCATCCCACTTGTTAAATAAAAAATCTCTGTCCAGTTTGAGGTGAGTAATTGCTGTCCTGATATCCAGAAGCTCTTTCGGTCATAAGAGATGGTGGCAGAAACATTATGTACATAATAAGTTGTGGAAAAAACACACACAATAGCACAATTGGTTAGGAGCCCAAAAACGTCAGCCATCTCCTCCAGCGCCATTCTCTCTGCTATGATGGTGTGTGACTTTCATATACTCTAGGTAAAGAGACAGGCCTTAACAAATGAGAGTGGTAAATGTCATGGAGAGTTTCACCCAACTGGAACATCCTTTAGGGTTCTACTCTCACTGAGAAAATGGGTTTGAATCAGCTCTATTCACTGGTGCAAAGACATGAAACAATCATATCCTAGAGCTTCTAGGTTGCAGTTTGTTGGAATTGATACTGTAAAAAGTTTAGGTTAGATTTCTTTTTTTAGGTTAGACACCTGCCTGAATGCACTCCAACTGTAATGAGATACCAACAAAAAGTTGGTAACTTACACCTAAAAGTTCACATTTTATATGACCAAAAAATGTAATATCTTGGCTAATTTATGCAGATGTTTTCAATCAACTACTGTAGGCTACATCAGAGGAAATGTCTAACCTTTATTTAACTAGGTAAGTCAGGACTAAATGGAAAAATCATGAAGTGACCTGAAATTAGGAGATTTATTTATATTCCATCTTAACGAGTGTAGGCTACACAGGAAATATTACTATTTTCAACAGGACATTACATCTTAGCTCTCAGCATAGAGGGGAACACTGAGTATACAAAAACCTTTCCATGACATTGACTGACCAGGTGAAAGCTATGATCCCTTATTGATGTCACTTGTTAAATACACTTCAAGCAGTGTAGATGAAAAGGAACAGACAGGTTAAATAATTATTTTTAAACCTTGAGAAAATTGAGACGTGGATTGTTTATGTGTGTCATTCAGAGGGTAAATGTGCAAGACTTTGAACAAGGTATGGGTGCCAGGCGCACCAGTTTGTGTCAAGAACTGTAATGCTGCTGGTTTTTTCCCCCTTGTCTATCAAGAATGGTCACCCACCCAAAAGACATCCAGCCAACTTGACACAATTGTGGGAAGCATTGGAGTCAACATGGGCCAGCATCCTAATATTTTGTACACTCAGCGTTGCCATTCTAGGATATGGAGTGAAAAGTTATGACCAGCAGTAAAACCTAGTTGCATGTCAAACAGGGTTAGAGATCCAATGGTTAGATCCTTCGGCCACGGCAGCAGTCTAAGTCTTTGGTTGCCATGCTGTCTTGGCCTGGCTACCATTCCACCAACCTCCAGCAATCCTCAATCGATACGGACGGATACAGACGGTAAATAAGCAAGGCCCTCTGGGAAGGAGGCAGAATCACATGATCTCAATCAATACACTGGCCAGCGTATTTCCCCTCAGTTAGCACACCCATCCACCATGTTTGTGGTCTGTAATGCAGAATCCGTATACGGGTGTAGTTACTGATATCTTCCCATTAATTGAATGATTGGACAATTAATACTTCATGATGTGTCTTCTTCTGCATTAATAATGTACTAACAAGCATTTTGTTTTCGTTCTCTCTGAGGGTTTGAGGAAAATACTTCAAAGATGTCAGTGTGTTCCTGCAGGCATACATTTTTTCAGCAAAAACAACACTAAAAGAGAAGAATAAGGGTATGTAAATGTCTGATGTTTTAAAAGATGTCAATAAGATAACAAGTCCAGAACAGAAAATGTTATCTTCTGAGAGACAAATCAATAGAGCCAATCTCACACCCAGGAGAGCTTACTGCTCAAGCCTTTATTGATGCTTTTTCAGGCGCCACCACCCCGCCACCCCTCTGCCTCGCCTCGGCTCCCTCTCTGCCCCCACCACACACACACAGAAACACACACACACACACGGCTATAGATTGAAGAAAACCTTCAAGACATAATTGACTGTATATCATTTCCGTGGAGTCTTCTTAAAATTTCAACAACAAAAAATATTGTTTTCCTTTGAAACCACCAAACCTTTAAAAACATGTTTTTACATCAATCGAAGCATGGAGTTTAGCGATAGATTAAATGTGAAATTGGCTTTCTGTTCACTTGGGGCCTGATTCCGACTAAGGAAATTACGCCTTTCTTATGCACTTCTAAGTAGTTGGTATTCTCAGACACCTTCTGAAAGTATTCAGACCCTTTGACTTTTTCCACATTTTGTTACGTTACATTCTTATAAAAAAATTGGTTAAATAAAAAATTAAATCAGCAATCTACAAACAATACTCCATAACGACAAAGCGAAAATACAAATTTTCGCAAATGTATTAGAAATAACAAATAGAAATACCTTATTTACATAAGTATTCAGACCCTTTGCTATGAGACTCGAAATTGAGTTCAGGTGCATCCTGTTGCCATTGATCAACCCGTGAGATGTTTCTGTAATCGCTGCCAAAGGTGATTCAACAAAGTACTGAGTAAAGGGTCTGAATATTTATGTAAATGTGATATTTCTGTTTTTTATTTTTTATAAATTAGCAAAAATATCTAAAACTTGTTTTTGCTTTGTCATTATGTGTTATTGTGTGTAGATTGATGAGGAAAGATAATGATTTAATACATTTTAGAATAAGGCTGTAAGATAACAAAATGTGGCAAAAATCAATAGGTCTGAATACTTTCCGAAGGCACTGTAACAGGCGGGGTTCCCTTGCGTGCTAAATAAATATAATTCAACGTCTGACAACCTTCTCACTTTCTGGCCAACAGATTTTCTCTGACTTTTCAGTACATTTATCTTAAGCCATCCCTTTAAATACAGTGCACCTTTTAGTTCTAATTTTGTCAACAGACTCAAAAGAATATATTGAGAGATCGGGTGCAGAATATTAGGGATCAACTGTTACGGCTTAGTCTGCGCACCGCCCTTAACGATTTAATTAGCATACATGCATTTAAAAATAAGATTAGCAACTGTTACTAATAATCCTCAGCAACAACCACAGGACGGCGTTTACAGAGGAAGCAATGAAGGTTAAAACAAAACAATGTTTTTAAATGGAATATTAAAGTAGTCTATATAGTGAGGGAAAAAAAGTATTTCATCCCCTGCTGATTTTGTATGTTTGCCCACTGACAAAGAAATGATCAGTCTATAATTTTAATGGTAGGTTTATTTGAACAGTGAGAGACAGAATAACAACAAAAAAATCCAGAAAAACACATGTGAAATGTTATAAATTGATTTACATTTTAATGAGGGAAATAAGTATTTGACCCCTCTGCAAAACATGACTTAGTACTTTGTGGCAAAACCCTTGTTGGCAATCACAGAGGTCAGACGTTTCTTGTAGTTGGCCACCAGGTATGCACACATCTCAGGAGGGATTTATGGCCAGGCTGACGTTTGGCAACTCGAACCTTCAGCTCCCTCCACAGATTTTCTATGGGATTAAGGTCTGCACAGCTGTTTAACACTTTTTTTGGTTTCTACATTCCATACGTATTATTTCATAGTTTTGATGTCTTCACTATTATTCACTACAATGTAGAAACAGCAGCACGTCAGGGGGTGGGGTACTGTCATGGATTTCCCCGGTACTGCTGCCAATTTCGTGCACTAGCTCCGGAGGTCGACTCACCGGCCTCTAGGTGTCACTGAACTGTTTCATTATGCACACCTCTCAAAAGTCTCCCGGTTAATTGAAACAACAATTTAAGACCCATTCGATGGGAAAGAAGAGTACAGGATGACAGAATATTATACAGTATGTCTGTGGAAAATGTTACAAAAGGGAGCCGTGATTGGACACTGGTGTAATTTGTGCTTAATTGTAGTCAGAGAAATTGTAGTAGTAACAATCACTCTTCTTGTGAGGTACAAGCGTCCTCTTTTTCTTCAAGAGCGAATAAATAGATGAGAGACCCCTGTCTTGTTCCTCTTGACAAGTTGAGAGGCTGAGTTGCGAGGAATGGGAGGTTCGATACAGTCCATTTTTTTAACTACTTGTATTAGGTAGTGTCACATCCAACTCTATTATCTGTAGCCTGGTCACAGATCTAAATTAGTTGTGCACAGATCTAGTTGTGCTGTCTTGCCAATTCCTATGGTCATTGTCATACGCTAGCCCGTCTCTCTGCAGCCAGACTCTGAGTCAGGTTGCCTCCATGAGGCAGGATTTAACTGCAGGGAGAGGTGGATGTTTATCAGACGACCTGGTATTTAACTTTGTAGGACACATTTGTATTGATTGGTCTTTGTCATTTTCTCTGCAGTAGATTGAGCCCCTCTTCACAGGCTGGCTGTGTACATTAAAACTAACACGCAGAGCTGGGAGCTTCGCTGTCGCTGAGTCATTTGGGCCTTGGAGATCCACTTCACATTATCATCGCAATGGTTTAGTTGATAAGGGGGGCCTCAATATACTACCAAAATGGGGGTTTGTTTAGTTGAAGAGACACACATTACATGTTGGCCTATCCAGCAGTGTATAACAAAGCAATAAGGCCAGAGGGGGTGTGGTATATAGCCAATATACCATGGCTAAGGGCTGTTTTTACGCAAGTCGCAATGCGGAGTGCCTGGATGCAGCCCTTAGCCATTGTATTTTGGCCATATACCACAAACCCCCGAGGTAACTTATTGATATTATGAACTGGTTACCAATGTAATTAGAGCAGTAAAAGTAAATGTTTTGTCATACCCGTGGTATACGGTATGATATACCATGACTGTCAGCCAATCAGCATTCAGGACTCGAACCACCCAGTTTATAATTGAAATTGCGGGGCCAGTCTTTCAGCAGTATAACCACACATTTATACAAATCTTGTGTTAAAATAACAGATTTTTACTATGCCAAAACATGATTCCTTGTACAGTCGTGGCCAAAAGTTTTGAGAATGACACAAATATTAATTTCCACAAAGTTTACTGCTTCAGTGTCTTTAGATATTTTTGTCAGATGTTACTATAGAATACTAAGTATAATTACAAGCATTTCATAAGTGTCAAAGGCTTTTATTGGCAATTACATGAAGTTGATGCAAAGAGTCAATATTTGCAGTGTTGACCCTTCTTTTTCAAGACCTCTGCAATCCGCCCTGGCATGCTGTCAATTAACTTCTGGGCCACATCCTGACTGATGGCAGCCAATTCTTGCATAATCAATGCTTGGAGTTTGTCCGAATTTGTGTTTTTTTTTTTGTTTGTCCACCCGCCTCTTGAGGATTGACCACAAGTTCTCAATGGGATTAAGGTCTGGGGAGTTTCCTGGCCATGGACCCAAAATATCAATGTTTTGTTCCCCGAGCCACTTAGTTATCACTTTTGCCTTATGGCAAGGTGCTCCATCATGCTGGAAAAGGCATTGTTCGTCACCAAACTGTTCCTGGATGGTTGGGAGAAGTTGCTCTCGGAGGATGTGTTGGTACCATTCTTTATTGATGGCTGTGTTCTTAGGCAAAATTGTGAGTGAGCCCACTCCCTTGGCTGAGAAGCAACCCCACACATGAATGGTCTCAGGATGCTTTACTGTTGGCATGACACAGGACTGATGGTAGCGCTCACCTTG
>QNTS01000489.1:134238-185894 GCA_003317085.1 Hucho hucho
GGGACAGGACGTGCTGGGCTCTCTATGCGCACATGGGGCCTGGTGCGCGGAGCAGGGACAGGATGTGCTGGGCTCTCTATGCGCACATGGGGCCTGGTGCGTGGAGCAGGGACAGGACGTGCTGGGCTCTCTATGCTCTCTCGGGTGGGTCTCCTTGATCTAGGTGGCGGCTCTGGTGCCGGTCGTGCTGGTCCGAGAAGTCGCATCGGAGGCCCGCGGCTAGAAGCCGGAACAGTTCGTACTGGACTCAGGAAGCGCACAGGGGACCTGGTGCAGGAAGCAGGAGCAGGCTGTGCTGGACTCGCGATGCGCACAGGGGACCTGGTGCGGGGAGCAGGAACAGGCTGTGTCAGGCCTGGACGTGACACTCAGTGATATCTTCAGTAATATAGGCGTAACATGACTCATTATGTAACACAATATTGAGTTTACTAAACTTGTTTCCCCCATATAAAAAGAGCAATAGTTTGACATCCGTTCCACAATTATAATTTTTTAAATAACAATTAAGTCTTATTAAAATACCTATTTAAAGTAACACCTAACATGTCATCTTGCTAAAATACTGTATCTGACAGTGTTTGTGTGCGCATGTGTCTGTTGTTCAAACAGCTTGTATGTGTTCAAGCTAAAGGTCACACAGATTTTTAAAGTCACACATGATACTCCAGCGGGTCACTAAATCAGATTAATCTTTCCACTTCATCCTCATTGACTGAGGCTCCTTTCGTTGAGCACCAGCGACGTGTAGGCAACAAAAGATTAGGCTTTTGTCTGAAGAACAAAGGTACTGTATTTTTTGAGGCCAAGAGAAGATTTTGGAGTGTTATCTATTAAAACCTTTTACTGCAGTGGGCTAAATCAGGGTAACCTTAAACAAATCAACTTTGAAACAAAAGTACACACCTCACACACATGGTTATGGGCTTAAAAATAAAACACCTGTACCATATCAGATATAGAGATGAAATGTTTTCAATTCATCCCATTGCTACACTTTAAATACAGTACCAGTCAAAAGTTTGGTCACACCTACTCATTCAAGGGTTTTTCTTTATTTGTACTCTTTTCTACATTGTAGAATAATAGTGAAGACATCACAACTATGAAATAACACATATGGAATCATGTAGTAACCAGAAAAGTGTTAATCAAATCAAAATAGATTAGATAATTCAAAGTAGCCACCCTTTGCCTTGATGAGAGCTTTTCACACTCTTGGCATTCTCATAACCAGCATCATGAGGTAGTCACCTGGAATGCTTTTCCAACAGTCTTGAAGGAGTTCCCACATATGCTGAGCACTTGTTGGCTGCTTTTCCTTCACTCTGCGGTCCAACTCAACCCAAAACATCTCAATTGGGTTGAGGTCGGGTGATTGTGGAGGCCCGGTCATCTGATGCAGCACTCCATCACGCTCCTTGGTCAAATAGCCATTACACAGCCTGGAGGTGTGTGTTGGGTTACTGTCCTGTTAAAAACAAATGATAGTGGGACTAAGTGCAAACCAGATGGGATGGCGTATCATTGCAGAATGCTGTGGTAGCCATGCTGGTTAAGTGTGCTTTGAATTCTAAATAAATAACCAACAGTGTCACCAGCAAAGCACCCCTACACCATCACACCTCCTCCATGCGTCACGGTGGGAACCACACATGCGGAGATCATCCGTTCACCTACCCTGCGTCTCACAAAGACACGGTGGTTGGAACCAAAAATCTCAAATATGGACTCCAGACCAAAAGGGCAGATTACCACAGGTCTAATGTCCATTGCTCGTGTTTTTGGGCCCAAGCAAGTCTCTTCATATTATTGGTGTCCTTTTAGTAGTGGTTTCTCTGCAGCAATTCGACCACGAAGGCAGGATTCACGCAGTCTCCTCTGAACAGTTGATGTTGAGATGTCTGTTACTTGAACTCTGTGAAGCATTTATTTGGGCTGCAATTTCTGAGGCTGGTAAATCTAATGAACATATCCTCTGCAGCAGAGGCTACTCTGGTTCTTCCTTTCCTGTGGTGGTTCTCATGAACCAGTTTCATCATAGTGCTTGATGGTTTTTGCAAATGCACTTGAAGAAACTTTCAAAGTTCTTGAAATGTTCTGCATTGACTGACCTTCATGTCTAATTTGGACTTGGTCTTTTACCAAACAGGGCTATCTTCTGTATACCACCTCTACCTTGTCACAATACAACTGACTGGCTAAAATGCATTAAGAAGGAAAGAAATTGTACAAATTAGCTTGTATTAATTGAAATGCATTCCAGGTGACTACCTCATGAAGCTGGTTGAGAGAATGCCAAGAGTGTGCAAAGCTGTCATCAAGGCAAAGGGTGGCTTCTTTGAATGATCTAATTATCTAATCATTTGTAAATTGGGGGTAATATTGAATTGGGAATTTAATTATTGGAATTTACCTAACATTGGAATCGAGAGGAAATTAATTATCTCCAAATTCAAAGACTGACCTGGAATTTTACACCAATTAAATGGAATTTACAGGGAGAGGGATTTGAATTAGAATTAAATTTGGGGAATTAACCCCAACCCTGGTGTTAACCTCCCTTCAAGTGGTAATCAACTATTTGCAACGCTGTGGATTACAAAGATGAAACATGATTTTGTCAACTTTTCTGTGCTTGACACAAGCTTTAAAGTAAATGAAAACAGTCTGACAATGTACCCAGCAAGTCTACCTTGCATTTCTTGCATTTACATCACCCTCTTAACTAGCCTAAATAGTTCATTAGTATTATGCTGTATTTATATGCTGTATTACATAGACTATTGGTGAAACACCAGCTGAACAGAATGACTAAACAACTGTGAAACAAGTGTTTTCCCTCAGTGTGGTGAAAGTTACAGTATCTCCTGGGTACAGTGAGTCAGAAACAGAATCCCGGTGGTGACTATCTGGGAACAGTGTCTGTCTCCACAGACAGACAAATACCGGTTGGTTTTGCGGGTGTTTGCTTGAATTATTTTTATCAAATGTATATCAGTCTCCTTTTAAATGTAATCAAGCCTGGCTGTAATTATCTCACACGGAGGACCTTTCAACATACCTTCCAGGCACTTATTGGGAATTTGCATTTATAATCGCTTCCCCTTCTTGCTGGCTGCTGTAGCCGCTCCACTGATTTGGAGAACGGTTAAAAACAAACTACAGTAGCCTACAGAAGTATTGGGACAGTGACAATTTTTTGTTGTTTTGGCTCTCTACTCCAGCACTTTGGATTTGAAATTATACAATGACAATGAGGTTAAAGTGCAGACTGTCAGCTTTAAGTTTAGGGTATTTTCATCCATATCGGGACCCCCCATTTTATGGGACCAAAGGTTTTGGGACAAATTCACTTACTATGTTTATTAACTTCTTAGGGATGAGCACACGAGGTGACCGTTTTGGAGAGCCTGGCGTGCCCAAAGTAAAATGCCTCCCATTCAGGCCCAGAAAATAGGATATGCACATATTTGGTACCATCTGAATTTTCCAAAACTGTTAACCATTTGTCTGTGAGTAAAACAGAACGGATATGGCAGGCAAAACCCCGAGGAATTTCTGTCCTGGAAAAAGTGGTTTTCACAGAGTGCCTCATTTGGAACCCCTCCCTCATGAAAATGCCCTTATAAGGGCATATGAATGCAGTACCGATCGCTTCCTCTGGATGTCAACAGTCTCGAGAAAGTGATTTGATTCTGTATAGATGCTTTAGAGCAGAGAAGAAGAGGGAATAAGGAAGTGTCTCTTTGGAACTCTATAGGAGTGGATGCGCGCTCTCGGGAAGCGCGCACTGTGTTTTTTTTCCGTCTTNTTCAACAGGTAATTGATTTGTTTTCGCTGTGAAATGTGTTTTCTGTGAATCGTGGAGGCTTATGAAATTATGGTAATGGCAAAAATATGTTAGGTGCTACCCTCAAACAATCAAATGTTGTGCTTTCGCCGTAAAGCCTTTTTGAAATCTGACAACGCTGTGATATTGCCAAGAAACAGAGCTTTTGATGAGTATGGAACACTTGTATATTGGTGGATGTTTAATAATTCAACTTTTGGATTTTGAATTTGGCGCCTCACATTTCACCGGGTAGTGTCGGGAGTGGGGCGCTAGCGCCCCAGCAATCCCCAAGAGGTTTTTAAAGTAGTCAAAAGTTAAGTATTTGGTCCCGTATTCGTAGCACGCAATGAACACATCAAGGTTGTGACTACAAATTTGTTGGCTGCATTTGCTGCCTGTTTTGTTAAACACTTCTACATTAACGTGGATGCTACCATGATTACGGATAATCCTGAATGAATCGTGAATAATGATCAGTGAGAATACAGATGCACAAATACCCCCCTCCCCCACTCACAAAGGCATAGGGAATAGGGTGCCATTTGGGGCACAATCTAACTCTGACCCCTCTCATCAGTGTGCTGCAGGGGTTGCATTGCCTCATGATCATCTCAAAGGCATCACATCACCTGCACTCTAAACATCTATTATGTCCCATCTGTTCTAATGTAGCTGTGGTCTGACATCATCATTTATGGTTCAGAACAACCTTGGTTGAGGTTACAGTATTCCCAATGGGGTGTGTGTGTGTGGAAACTGTCAAGCTGTGGGTACTGGTGAAAAGGAGTCAGGCACAGGAGAGCAAAGATGCGTGGACAAGGTATTTTAATAACAAAGCACCAGTACAAACTATAATACTCAGGTGCGGGAAAAATACCGGTCACACGAATAAACAGGCGTTATACAAAACCCGGCAACAAAATAACCAGCCATCAGTAACTGCCTGAACAATCAAACAAACACGCACACAAACATGGGGGAAACAGAGGGTTAAATAATGAACATGTAATTGGGGAATTGAAACCAGGTGTGAAAAAAACAAAGACAAAACAAATGGAAAATGAAAAGTGGATCGGCGATGGCTAGAAAGCCGGTGACGTCGACTGCCGAACGCCGCCCGAACAAGGAGAGGGACCGACTTCGGCGGAAGTCGTGACATTACCCCCCTTTATGCGCGGCTCCAGCAGTGCGCCAACACCGACCTCGGGGACGAGCCAGAGGACGAGGTGCAGGGCGATCCGGATGGAGACGGTGGAACTCCCGCAGCATCGAAGGGTCCAAAACGTCCTCCACCAGCACCCAGCATCTCTCCTCCGGACCATACCCCTCCCACTCCACGAGGTACTGAAGGCCCCTCGCCCGACGCCTCGAGTCCAGTATGGCTCGAACTGCATACGCAGACTCCTGGAGTGGACCAGCCACCACCACCTCACTGTGGTGGCGGTCTGCGTTTGTTTTCTGACGCCTCACGGCCCGCTGAAGGTGCACATGAGCGGCGTCCCATGTCTCCTCCGAGTGCCTAAACCAGTCGCCACCGCAGGAGCCTCGATCTGGCTCTGATGCCACGGCGCCAGTACCGGCTGGTACCCCAGTACGCACTGAAAAGGGGAGAGGTTAGTGGAGGAGTGGCAGAGCGAGTTCTGGGCCATCTCTGCCCCGGGTATGAACTCCGCCCACTCCCCCGGCCGGTCCTGGCAATAAGACCGCAGAAACCTACCCACATCCTGATTTACTCTCTCCACCTGCCCGTTACTCTCGGGGTGAAAACCTGAGGTAAGGCTGACCGAGACCCCCAGACGTTCCATGAACGCCCTCCAGACGCTCGCACACCGAGCAGGAGGAAACATAAACCCTCACGTCCTTGGCCAAGGTGGACCACCAGTACTTCCCACTAAGACAGTGCACTGTCCGACCGATGCCCGGATGACCAGAAGAGGGTGAAGTGTGGGCCCAATAGATCAAACGGTCGCGGACAGCAGACGGAACGTACAGACGCCCAGCTGGACACTGGAGGGGAGTGGGCTCTGTATGTAACGCCCGCTCGATGTCCGCGTCCAGCTCCCACACTACCGGTGCCACCAGGCAAGAGGCCGGGAGTATGGGAGTGTGATCCATGGACTGCTCCTTTGTGTCATACATCCGGGACAGTGCGTCTGCCTTCGCGTTCTGGGAACCTGGTCTGTAGGACAGGGTGAAGACAAAACGGGTAAAGAACATGGCCCACCTTTCCTGGCGAGGGTTCAGTCTCCTCGCCGCCCGGATGTATTGCAGATTGCGGTGGTCAGTCCAGATGAGAAAAGGGTGTTTAGTCCCCTCAAGCCAATGTCTCCACGCCTTCAAGGCCTTGTCGACAGCCAACAGCTCCCGGTCCCCCACGTCATAGTTTCGCTCCACCGGGCTGAGCTTCTTTGAAAAGAAGGCACAGGGGCGGAGCTTTGGTGGCGTACCTAAGCGCTGAGAGAGCGTGGCTCCTATCCCAGACTCCACTATGAACGCCAAAGAGGGATCCGGATGTGCCAGCACGGGAGCCGAGGTAAACAGAGCCCTTAGGTGACCAAAAGCCCTGTCCGCCTCAGCCTGTCTAGGGCCCTATAAAATCTGCGATGTGGAGAATGCAGACGGAATTACGGAATCCAGACATTAAAACGGAATGGTCATGGCTCACATCCACAATATACAAAAATGTATTGAACTTAGTAGGAAATAAAATAAATGTATTAATTTGCATAAGTTTATCATAAGACAACAGAATGCATCAGTGATTCGTATTTCCTGCAACTTTCTGAAGAGGCAATGAGAATTCCCAGTCTGTATGTGCGGTGCGAGCGTCTACCACTTTGTGTAGCCACTAGCGATGATGGTTGTAGTCTTCTCAATTAAATGTTAACTACAAAGTAGCTTATGCTTACCTGGCAGATTGATATCATGATTATTTTCATCAATCCAGTGGGTATTTGTTTCACAAACTCTACCATCATATGTGCACTACAAAAACACCAAAAAAACAACAGCCTCTCGCTACAGTAGGTGCACACTGGAACTAAAGGGTAATTACACTCAAAAATTGAAATATTCAACTAAAAAATCAGACCTCAAAAGTGGTGTACTGATGTGGTGTAAGCATTGTTGTGGACTTGCAACATTCAATTGAGTTGTTTTTCTATTAATAAAGTGTGGTTTTGAAAAACCCAGGGGAAACGGAAACCTGGGAAAACAAAACAGAAAAAACAGAAAATGTAAGGCCTTACCTGTCGTCTCTGCAGGCTCTCTTCCAAGCTCTGCTGACCTTGAGCAGGGCTCTTACAATATGATATGCCCAGCCCTTACATGCGCTGTGCCTGGAAGTTGGAGAAATAACGTATAAACCATTCCATAAATCATGCAACTCCTGGGTCATTAAGTCTCCTCTTCCTGAGCACTAGCTAGCTTGCTCCATCTGACTTACAGACACGTTCAATATCTCCCACAATGGCCAGGAGTTGTGACACCGCTCTTAATAACATGCCGCCATCCGAAAATCGTACTCCCTAAAGCCATCTCTCTTTGGGAGTAGTAGGTTAGACTGCCTGAGTGATACGCCACTAATATTTTGAGACATGTAAATCAGAGGGTAATGAAAAGATGAAGTCTCTTCTGTCAAACTCCCAGTGTAATGCCTTAACGTTAACACCTCGTTATGTCACGGAGGAGCACCTCTGCTCTTTAATTTCGTTTCACCCTTTCGTTTTTACCATCCCGTCATGTTGTTAAACAGCAGATCAAAGGCTTAAAGGAGAATTAGCAGTCTTTTTCCATCTTGATTTAACTTGATAGGACATCTAATTGGATTAGTATTATCATTACTTTTACTTCTTTCAAGAGGGTTAACCCATCAAATTGTCTTTTGATACATTTTTTGAGCGGAAGAATGGTGCGTCCATCAATGGAGAGACTAGTGCGATGTGTGCTGAATTGTGGGACAGCCAGGCTAGCTGGTGGGTGCTGCTGGGGAGTTGGTGTGTGACAGGAGTGACACAAGAGTTCTTCAGGGGCTTTTGGGGGAATCTCGTTCCAAGCACAGCTCCTCAAGGTTTGAATTAGCCTTTTGATCTGCTAATCAATTTGGAGAGGGAGAATAAATTAACTGTGGATTTTCCACCCCTTCGCTCTCAGCCGACGAGCAAATGAATCACTCTTGCTGCATATAATTCAATTTCTAGGGAAAAGATGTTGGTAAAAAATATAACGTTTTTTTTTTATGTAATACTTTTAATATGAGCAGGTCTATTGTACACATTAGATTAGAAAGCAGGCAAAACGGTGATTCTCTTTACTGGTTACAGAGGTAGGCCAGAAAATCTGAATATATGACAAAGAAATTTACAATTCACAATTAATGTTGGGGAGTAGTGAACTACATGTAGTTCAACTAGTCATTTAATTACATTTTGCAGTTGCTTGGTTGTCTTTGAACTAAATTCAAATCTAGGCAGTTTTTTCAGTAGTTAATTACTTTTTAGCATTTTAGCAGTGTAGCATACTACTGGAACTACACATTTGCAAAATTATAAAAAATTGTATTTGTCATGTGCTTTGTAAAGTTGTAGACTAACAGTAAAATGGTTACTTCCCAACAATGCAGAGAAAAATATTGAAAAATAATAACATGAGGAATAAATACACAATGAGTAACGATAATGTGGGTATATACACAGGGTACCAGTACCAAGTTGATGTGAAGGGGTACGAGGTAATTTAGGTAGATATGTAAATATAGGTAGAGTAAAGTGACTAGGCAACATGATAGATAATAAACAGTAGCAACAGCATGTGTGATGAGTCAATGCAGCTAGTCAAGATAGCTATTTGTTTAATATTTAGTAGTCTTATGGCTTGGGGGTAGGAGCTGTTCAGGTCATGTTGGTTCCAGACTTCCAGGTGCATCGGTACATCTTACTCTGCGGTAACAGAGAGAACAGTCTATAACTTTGGTAGCCGGAGGCTTTAACAGTTGTTAGGGTCTTACTCCAGCACTTCCTGCTATAGAGGTCCTGGATGGCAGGGAGCTCGGCCCCAGTGATGTACTGGGCCGTACGCACTACCCTCTGTAGCGTGTTGCAGTCGGATGCAAAGCAGTTTCCATACCAAGCGGTGATGCAGCCAGTCAAGATGGTCTCAGTGGTTCAGCTGGATAACTTTTTCAATCTTTTCAGCGTCCTGAGGGGTAAGAAGCATAATCGTGCCTTCTTCACGACTGTGTTGGTGTGTGTGGACTATGTTAATTCCTTAGTGATGTGGAAACAGAGGAACTTGAATCTCAAAATCCGCTCCACTACAGCTTTGTCGATGTGGATGGGGGCGTGCTCAACCCTCCGTTTCCTGTAGTCCACAATCAGCTCCTTTGTCTTGCTGACATTGAGGGAGAGGTTGTTGTCCTGGCACCACATTGCCAGGTCACTGACCTCCTCTCTATAGGCGGTCTCATTGTCGTTGGGGGATCAGGCCTACTACCGTCGTGTTGTCAGCAAACTTAATGATGGTGATGGAGTCATGCGCGGCCACACAGTCATGGGTGAACAGGGAGTATAGGAGGGGACTAAGTACGCACTCCTGAGGGACCCCCGTGTTGAGGGTCAGCATGGCAGATGTGTTGTCCACCCTCACCACCTGGGTGGCCCGACAGGAAGTCTAGGATCCAGTTGCAAATGGAGGTGTTCAGTCCCAGGGTCCTGAGCTTAGTGATGAGCTTGGAGGGCACTTTGTTGTTGAATGCTGAGCTGTAGTCAATGAACAGTTTCTCTTGTCCAGCTGGGAGAGAGCCGTGTGGAGCGCAATAGAGATTGCGTCATCTGGATCTGTTGGGGCGGTTTGCGAATTGGAGTGGGTTCAGGGAGTCTAGGATGATGGTGTGGATGTGAGCCATGACCAGACTTTCAAAGCATTTCATGGATACAGATGTGAGTGCTACGGGGAGATCGTCATTTAGACAGGTTACCTTGGCGCTTTTGGGCACAGGGACTGTGGTGGTCTGCTTGAAACATGTAGGTATTATAGACTGGGTTAGTGAGAGGTTGAAAATGTCAGTGAAGAAACCCACCATGCTCTGAGTATGCATCCTGGTAATCATTCTTGCTCCGCGGACTTGTGAATGCTAACCTGTTTGAAGATCTTACTCACATCGGCTGGTTCTCTCATACATGGTTCAGTGTTGCTTGCCTCAAAGCAGTATAGAAAGTATTTAGCTTGTTTGGTCGACCCACGTCACTGGGCAGATCACAGCTGGGTTTCCATTTATAATCCATGATAGTTTGCAATCCGTGCCAAGTTCGATGTGCGTCAGCCGGCGTAGTAGTATTGGATCATAGTCCTGTATTTTTCAGTTTGATGGTTCATCGGAGGTCTTAAAGGGATTTCTTAAGTGTTCGGATTAATGTTCCGCTCCTCAAAAGCGGCAGCTCTAGCCTTTAGCTAAGTGCAGATGTTGCCTGTAATCTATGGCTTTTGGTTGGGATATGTACACTACCGTTCAAAAGTTTGGGGTCCTTGTTTATAAAATAAAATAAAAAAACTTTTGTCCATTTAAAATAACATCAAATTGATCAGAAAAACAGTGGAGACATTGTTAATGTTGTAAATGACTATTGTAGCTGGAAACAGCTGGTTTTCATTGGGATATCTACATAGGCGTACAGAGGCCCATTATCAGCAACCATCACTCATGTGTTCCAATGGCACGTTGTGTTAGCTAATCCGAGTTTATAATTTTAAAAGGCTAATTGATTATTAGAAAACCCTTTTGCAATTATGTTAGCACAGCTGAAAACTGTTGTCCTGATTAAAGAAGCAATAAAACTGGCCTTCTTTAGAGCATCAGCATTTGTGGGTTCGATAACAGGCTCAAAATGGCCAGAAACAAAAACCTTTCTTCTGAAACTCATCACTCTATTCTTGTTCTGAGAAATGAAGGCTATTCCATGCGAGAAGTTGCCAAGACACTTTAAATCTCATACATCGCTGTGTACTACTCCCTTCACAGAACAGCGCAAACTGGCTCTAACCAGAATAGAAAGAGGAGTGGGAGGCCCCGGTGCACAACTGAGAAAGAGGACAAGTACATTAGAGTGTCTAGTTTGAGAAACAGATGCCTCACAAGTCCTCAACTGGCAGCTTCATTAAATAGTACCCTCAAAACACCAGTCTCAATGTCAACAGTGAAGAGGCGACTCCAGGATGCTGGCCTTCTAGGCATAGTTGCAAAGAAAAAGCCATATCTCAGACTGGCCAATAAAAATAAAAGATTAAGATGGGCAAAAGAACAGACACTGGACAGAGGAATCCCAGAGTCGCCTCTTCACTGTTGACGTTGAGACTGGTGTTTTGCGGGTGCTATGTTTTGTAAATTTATTACAAATAAAAAAAAAAACGAAATACCTTATGTACATAAGTACTCAGATCCTTTACTATTAGACTCGAAATTGAGCTCAGGTGCATCCTGTTTCTATTCATCATCCTTTAGATGTTTCTACAACCTGATTGGAGTCCACCTGTGGTAAATTAAATTGATTGGACATGATTGGGAAAGGCACACCTGTCTAAATAAGGTCAAACAGTTGACAGTGCAAGTCAGAGCTTGTATTCATGAGGTCAAAGGAATTGTCTGTAGACCTCAGACAGGATTGTGTCGAGGCACAGATCTGGGGAACGGTACCAAAACATTTCTGCAGCATTGAAGGTCCCCAAGATCACAGTGGACTCCATCATTCTTAAATAGAAGAAGTTTGGAACCACCAAGACTCTTCCTAGAGCTGGGCACCTGGCCAAACTGAGCAATTAGGAGAGAAGGGCCTTGGTCAGAAACAGAAGGTCACTGACAGAGCTCCAGAGTTCCTCTGTAGAGATGGGAGAACCTTCCAGAAGAACAACCATCTCTGCAGCACTCCACCAATCAGGCGTTGTGGTAGATTGGCCAGATGGAAGCCACTCCTCAGTAAAAGGCACATTACAGCCCACTTGGAGTTTGCCAAAAGGCACCTAAATACTCTCAGACCATGAGAAATGAGTCTCTGGTCTGATGAAACCAAGATTGAACTCTTTGGCCTGAATGTCAAGATTCACGTCTGGAGGAAACCTGGCACCATCCCTACGGTGAAGCATGGTGGTGGCAGCATCATGCTGTGGGATGTTCTTCAGGGACTGGGAGACTTAGTCAGGATGGAGGGAAAGATAAACGGAGCAAAGTACAGAGATCCTTAATGAAAACCTGCTCCAGAGCGCTCAGGACCTACAGGACAGCCAACAGGACAACGACGCTAAGCACACAGCCAACACAATGCAGGAGTGGCTTTGGGACAAGTCTCTCAATGTCCTTGACTGGTCCAGCCAGAGCCCGGACTTGAACCCGATCGAACATCTCTGGAGAGACCTGAAAATAGCTGTGCAGTGATGCTCCCCATCCAGCCTGACAGTGCTTGAGAGGATCTGCAGGGAAGAGTGGGGAAAACTCCCTGAATACAGGTTTGCCAAGCTTGTAGGGTCATACCCAAGAAGACTTGATGCTGTAATCGCTGCCAAAGTTGCTTCAACAAAGTACTGAGTAAAGTGTCTGAATACTTAAGTAAATGTGATATTTCAGCTTTGTAAAACATTAATTATAAAAAAATTCTAAACCTGATTTTACTTTGTCAATTATGCTGTATTTTGTGTAGATTTGATGAGGGAAAAAAACTATTTAATACATTTGAGTAAGGCTGTAACGTAACAAAACGTGCAAAAAAATCAAGGGGTCTGAATACTTTTCGAAGCACTGTATATAAACTGAACAGTAACAAACCAAAAATCGAACCTTGTGGAATGCCACATGTGATTTGTATTTTCTCTCAGTTACCAATGGTGACAAAAAAACTCTTGACCAGTTAAGTAGGTCCTAAACCAATTTAGAACTGGACTGGAGAGGCCAACCTCTCCAGTCTGTTCAGAAGGACATCATGGTCAACAATGTCGAATCCAAGAGTACAAGGACAGTGAGCTGTTTGGCATCTATGTTGGCTCAAAGATCATTTACCACTTTAACTATGGCTGTGGTGGGCACAAAATCCACATTGGATTATTTTCTTTAAATACAGTTGGCACTTAAACTATTTAGCTGTTTGAAAACCAATTAATTCAGAATTTTGCTTAAGAATGGAAAATTGGAAAATTGCTAGGAACTGAAGAATCTAGATGACTTTTCTTCAGAATGGGGTTTCACCATAGCAGTCTTTAGTGCAGTGAAGAAAGTGCCTGTGACGAGGGAGTGATTAACAATAGCTTGCACTTCAGATATGCAATTAAAACTGTTTTGAAGAAGGTGGTGGGGACAGGATCCAGAAGGCAGGTAGAAGGCTTAAGTTGTGATATAAATTTCCTAAGCATCATCAAACTTGTCATCAGGTCTTGCTTGCCTGATACCCAGCTAGGGTTGAATGGCGGAACCCGGTTAACGAGATTCACTTTTCCAGGATAAATAACCGCAAGAAACCGGTAAACAGCATGGCGTTAAATGGAACTCTTAACTCTTATATGCAATGTCTAAATCTGGCTTCTCTACAGCCTCTGCATGATGAATCATCAACGCTCAGGGTGGGGACAGACAGCCCATCTCAGTATGGAGCGCAGTTCACAATGCACGTACAGTTGAAGTCAGAAGTTTACATACACTTAGGTTGGAGTCATTAAAACTCGTTTTTAACCACTCCACACATTTCTTGTTAACAAACTATAGTTTTGGCAAGTCGGTTAGGACATCTACTTTGTGAATGACACAAGTAATTTTTCCAACAATTGTTTACAGACAGATTATTTCACTTATAATTCACTCTATCACAATTCCAGTGGGTCAGAAGTTTACATACACTAAATTCACTGTGCCTTTAAACAGTTTGGAAAATTCCAGAAAATTATGTCATGGCTTTAGAAGCCTCTGATAGGCTAATTGACATAATTTGAGTCAATTGGAGCTGTACCTGTAGATGTATTTCAAGGCCTACCTATGTGCTTGATCATGGGAAAATCAAAAGAAATCAGCCAAGACCTCAGAAAAAAAACTGTAGACCTCCAGAAGTCTGGTTCATCCTTGGGAGCAATTTCCAAATACCTGAAGGTACCAACGTTGATCTGTACAAACAATAATAAGCAAGTATAAACACCATGGGACAACGCAGCCGTCATACCGCTCAGGAAGGAGACGTGTTCTGTGTCCTAGAGACGAACGTACTTTGGTGCGAAAAGTGCGAATCAATCCCAGAACAACAGCAAAGGACCTTGTGAAGATGCTGACGGAAACAGGTACAAAAGTATCTATATCCACAGTAAAACAAGTCCTATATCGACATAACCTGAAAGGCCACTCAGCAAGGAAGAAGCCACTGCTCCAAAACCGACCTAAAAAAAACAGACTACGGTTTGCAACTGCACATGGGGACAAAGATCGTACTTTTTGGAGAAATGTCCTCTGGTCTGATGAAACAAAAATATAACTGTTTGGCCATAATGACCATCGTTATGTTTGGAGGAAAAAGGGGGAAGCACGGGGGTGGCAGCAGCATGTTGTGGGGGTGCTTTGCTGCAGGAGGGACTGGTGCACTTCAAAAAATAGATGGCATCATATATTGAATATTGAAGCAACATCTCAAGACATCACTCAGGAAGTTAAAGCTTGGTCCCAAATGGACAATGACCCCAAGCATACTTCCAACGTTGTGGCAAAATGGCTTAAGGACAACAAAGTCAAGGTATTGGAGTGGCCATCACAAAGCCCTGACCTCAATCCTATAGAAAATTTCTGTCCAGAACTGAAAAAGCGTGTACGAGCAAGGAGGCCTACAAACCTGACTCAGTTACACCAGCTCTGTCAGAAGGAATGGGCCAAAATTCACCCAACTTATTGTGGGAAGCTTGTGGACGGCTACCTGAAATGTTTGACCCAAGTTAAAGAATTTAAAGGCAATGCTACCAAATACTAATTGAGTGTATGTAAAGTTTTGACTCACTGGGAATGTGATGAAAGAAATAGAAGCTGAAATAAATCATTCTCTCTACTATTATTCTGACATTTCACATTCTTAAAAAAAAGTGGTTATCCTAACTGACCTAGGACAGGGAATTTTTACTAGGATTAAATGTCAGGAATTGTGAAAAACTGAGTTTAAATGTATTTGGCTAAGGTGTATGTAAACTTCCGACTTCAACTGTAATAAGCTTCTAACTTATAGCCTCTGTCTCTTGCGCAATATACACACACACCTGTGCATGCGTATTTCGAGAAAAGCTAGACTAGAATAGCTTGCTGGACATTTCTTATACCAATAGACCAGGTAATCCAAAACTTTTTTTACATTTACATTTTCCAACGGGGCTATACATTTGGGTGAGTTTTTTTCCGCCTAAGTAGCCTCGTTTCACTGCCAAAAATAAAATTAAACCATCTAATGTTCAGTGAAATAACAGCACAGTGTCAAATATAGGTAGCCTAGTCAAATAATTAACATCCAATCACCATTTCACTCTTGCACAGACATTTAGAAACGAAACGTGACAATTTGAAAAACAAGCCACAGGAGTTTTTTGAGCGAGAATTAAGACGACTTTCAAGTAGTAAGACATGTATAAAAGCAACAGATACCATTATTAAGAAGGGTCTGGAAGTGTCTTATATGGTGAGCTACCAAGTGGCTAGTACAGGCTATCCCCATAAAAATAAAAAAAGGCCCCAAAAACTATACAGACAGTTATTTCATCAAACAACACTGTTTCACGATGCATCAGTGACATGGCAGGAGATGTTTTGAAACAATTACTGCTTCGCAAACAAGCCAGTGAATTGTATGCGTTACAGCTGGATGAGTCAACAGATGTGGCGGACCTGGCACAGCTCCTGGTATATGTCCGTTACGTTTATGGGGGGGTCAACATCCTCTTCTGCAAACCACTGGAAACCAGGACATGAGAGTATATTTTTTAAGTACTTGACAGCTTTGTGACATCAATTGGACTTTGGTGGTCAAGATGTTTTGGTATCTGTACTGATGGTGCAAAAGCCATGACAGGGAGACATAGTAGAGTGGTAACGCACGTGCAAGCAGTTGCTCCCGACGCCACTTAGGTACACTGCAGCATCCACCAAGAGGCTCATGCTGCCAAGGGAATGCCTGACAGCTTGAAAGACGTTTTGGCCACTACAGTGAAAATGGTTAACTTTGTTAAAGCAAGGCCCCTGAACTCTCGTGTATTTTCTGCATTATGCAATGATATGGGCAGCGACCATTAACGCCTTTACAACATACAGAAGTGCATTGGTTATCAAGGGGCAAAGTATTGACACGTTTTTTTAATTGAGAGACGAGCTTAAAGTTTTCTTTACTGACCATAATTTTCAGTTGTCTGACCGCTTGCATGATGATGAGTTTCTCACACGACTGGCCTGTCTGGGTAATATTTTTGCCTGTCTGGGTGATTGTGGACTTCAGGAAAAGGAGGACCGAGCACGCCCCCATTCTCATCGACGGGGCTGTAGTGGAGCAGGTTGAGAATCTGTTCCGGAGCCTTTTGATCCCAGACTGGTCGTATCCTTTTCACAACTGTATTGGTGTGTTTGGAACTTGAAGCTCTCGACCCGCTCCACTACAGCCCCATCGTTGCTAATGGGGGCATGCTCGGCCCTCCGATTTGTGTAGTCCATGATCAGATCCTTTATCTTGCGGACGTTGAGGGAGAGGTTGTTGTACTGGTACCACACTGCCAGGTCTCTGACCTCCTTACTGTAGACTGTCTCATTGTCGTCGGTGATCAGGCCTACCACTGTTCTGAAGTCGGCAAACTTAATGATGGTGTTGGAGTCGTGCACGGCCACACAGTCATGGGTGATCTGGGAGTACAGGAGGGGACTAAGCAAGCACCCCTGAGGGGCCCCGGGGTTGAGGCTCAGCGTGGCAGATATGTTGTTGTCTGCCCTCACCATCTGTGGGGCAGCTCATCAGGAAGTCCAGGATCCAGTTCAGAGGGGTGTTTAAAGGTCTTACTCACATTGGCTACAGAGGGTGTGATCACACAATCATCCGGAACAGCTAGTGATCTCATGCATGTTTCAGTGTTGCTTGCCTCAATGCAAGCAAAGAAAGCATTTAGCCCATCTGGTAGGTTTGCGTCACTGGCAGCTCGCAGCTGGGTTTCCCTTTTGTAATCCGTGATATTTTGCAAGCCCTGTCACATCCGACGAGCGTCAGAGCCGATGTAGTAGGTTTTGATTGAAGCTTTGTCGGCGAGTGTAGCGGGATTTCTTAAGCGTCCAGATCCGTGTCCCATTCCATGAAAGTAGCAGCTCTAGACTTTAGCTCAGTAGGATGTTGCCTGTAATCAATGGCTTCTGGTTGGGATATGAACGTACGATCACTGTGGCGACGTCGTTGTCGACTAACTTGTTATAGAAGCCGGTGACTGATGTGCTAAACTCCTCAATGCCATTCAGATGAATCACGGAACATATTCCAGTCTGTGCTAGAGAAACAGTGCTGTAGCTTAGTATCCACTTCTTCGGACCACTTCTGTATTGAGCACGTAACTGGTACTTCATGTTTAAATTTTAGCTTGTAAACTAGAGTTATGGTAGATTTGCCAAATGAGGTTGTGTCATTTTGTCTAATGACTGGAGTGGGAGGCTAGGGTGCAGAGAAGCATGCTGCAGCGGTTCCAAAGCAAAGCAGAGGGAATATAACTGAATAGAATATATTTTAAATGAGGGAAAGTAGGGTCAGAGCTCCGGTGTCTACGTTGGGCAATTGAATATTCATCATTCTCACCCTAAACACTGCTATGATTAATTGCACCGCTGGTGTGATTAAAATATGAATTCCTTTAAAATTCTGAACTTTTGTAAGAGGTGTGCTACTCAAATTGAGAACCACTCTAATGTTTAATTTATGTTGCACTTATTGTTTTGGCTTGGGTAGACAGCCTCTGTTTGGCAAGTAGGACTTCCTTTTGAAATTTCCATGGTCGGTTACCTCTGAGGTCAAAGTCATCACGACTGAAGTTTGAGTCTTCACAGACCAACTGACAACTGAGAATGTATTTTAAAATATAGTTTCTGTTTAGTTGAGTTTTCCGTTTGTAATAGTTCATATGAGTCACAATTGTTGACAGAGCTGTTGGCCTGGTCTCAGCAATGTTAATTAATCAACATTTGGTGAAGAGGACTCAGAACATAGGATTGTTCTGGGTTTTGTATCTCAGCCCAGTTCTGCAGCCAACGTGTGGTTTTGACCCACTTTCTGCCCTCATCATCAGTCATGCAGAGGGTTGGTGCGGCTCAGATTAATTTCCCATGAATCACATTTATTCCTTGAATGGTTTTATGTCATTGTTACAGAATTACCTGTTCCATTCTACTGCTTGCCCTCACACATCTGAATATTTCATTATCAGTATGATAATACCTTAAATATGCCATAGGATATGATTTATATAGGTTGTAGAAGATGTGTAGATGTTTAGGAAGCTACTCTGAAAGGAAGATACTCTGAAAATATAGTTTACTAAGCTAACAATTACTTCACAATGGAAGAAGATAAGCTACACTAAAGCTTCCCTAAAGAAAAATATAGTTTACTTAAAAAAAAAATAGTTCAATACATCGAAACTATTTCCTGAAAAATTGTCATATGTAAGTCTGAAATGTCATACAGGTCACTTTGGGTCATTGGTGAACAGAATGTGTAACTTAAACACAAACTGTTTTAAGTAAACATTATTGCCTACTTCACCCATCATGTCGAGAAGGCACTGCAGTGGATAGCTGCCATCTTACGGGCTCCTGACCAATTAACTTTTTTTGTACATAATGTTTCCACCTTGATTTGGATGAAAATTTCTGGATGCTATGCTTACCCTGGACCAGGCCCTGATCCCCAGGTCTCGAAAAGAGGAAGTGGTGAAAGAGAGGCAAGCATACTGATAATGAAATATTCAGATGTGTGAGGGCAAGCAGTAGAATGGAACAGGTAATACCGTAACAATGACATAAAACCATTCAAGGAATAAATGTGATTCTCAGGAAATTAATCTGCGCTGCACCAACCCTCTGCATGACTGATGATGAGGGCAGAAAGTGGGTCAAAACCACACGTTGGCTGCAGAACTGGGCTCAGATACAAAACCCAGAACAATCCTTTGAAATCTGAGTCCTCTTCACCAAAGGTTGATTAATTAGCATTGCTGAGATCAGGCTCTGTCAACAATTGTGACTCATATGAACTAAAAGAAATGGAAAACTCAACTGAACACAAACTACATTTTAAATTACATTCTGCAGACCATTTACCAAGAGTTTTAATCTATATTTTTTGTAGCTGTCTATTTACCGCCACAAACTGATGCTGTCACTAAGACTGCACTCAACCAGCTCAATCATAAGCAAACAAGAAAATGCACATCCAGAGGCGGTGTTTCTTATGGCCGTTCATTTTAATACAGGGAAACTGCAATAATTTTTTCCTCATTTATTCCAGCATGTTACCTGTGCAACTAGAGGCAACAAAACTCTAGATCAACTTTACTCCACACACAGAAATGCATACAAGGCACTACCTTTGACAAAATCTGACCATAACTGTATCCTCCTGCTTACCAGAAAAAACTCAAGCAGAAAGGACCAGTGACGCGCTCAATACGGAAGTGGCACAATGAAAAGGATGCTAAGCTACAGGACTGCTTCACTAGCACAGACTGGAATATGTTCCGGGATTCATCAGATAACATTGAGGAGTTTACCACGACAGTCACCGGCTTCATTAATAAGTGCATTGACGACAACGTCCCCACAATGACCTTACGTACTGTATATATACACAGTACCAGTCAAAAGTTTGGACAGCATTACCGGATCAAGCATAAATCAGCTATTAGTTTGGCCACTTTTCAGAACAAGAACAATTACACACAACATTCAATCTGATTACCCGCAAAAACTCCTTCACTTTTTGCTTACATGACTTGATCCACCCTTTTTTTCACTCTTCTCTGCCCTTACCCCAGGCTAAAACCTACCCAAACAATAATACGTACCGCATTTGATTGTTGTGAAATATCTTCCTCGCTTAAACTAATCAAAATTTATTTTATATTTGAGATTCTTCAAATAGCCACCCTTTGCCTTGATGACAGCTTTGCCCACTCTCGGAATTCTCTCAACAAGGTTCACCTGGAATGCTTTTCCAACAGTCTTGAAGGAGTTCCACATATGCTGAGCACTTGTTGGCTGCTTTTCCTTCACTCTGCTGTCCGACTCATCCCAAACCATCTCAATTTGGTTGAGGTCAGGGGATTGTGGAGGCCAGGTCATCTGATGCAGCACTCCATCACTCTTCTTCTTGGTAAAATAGCCCTTACACAGCCTGGAGGTGTGTTTTGGGTCATTGTCCTGATGAAAAACAAATGTTAGTCCCACTAAGCCCAAACCAGATAGGATGGCGTATTGCTGCAGAATGCTGTGGTAGCCATGCTGGTTGAGTGTAAATCACAGACAGTGTCAACAGCAAAGCACCCCCACACCATCACATCTCCTCCTCCATGCTTTACGGTGGGAAATACACATGTGGAGATCATCCGTTCACCCACAGCGCATCTCACAAAGACAGAGTTTAGAACCAAAAATCTCCAATTTGGACTTCAGACCAAAGGACAAATTTCCACCGGTCTAATGTCCATTGCTCGTGTTTCTTGGCCTAAGCAAGTATCTTCTTCTTATTGGTGTCCTTTAGTAGTGGTTTCTTTGCAGCAATTAGACCATGAAGGCCTGATTCACAATCTCCTCTGAACAGTTGATGTTGACATGTGTCTGTTACTTGAACTCTGGGAAGCATTTTATTTGGGCTGCAACTCTAATAAAGTTATCCTCTGCAGCAGAGGTAACTCTGGGTCTTCCATTCCTGTGGCGGTCCTCATGAGAGCCAATTCCATCATAACGCTTGATGTTTTTTGCGACTGCACTTGAAGAAACTTTCAAAGTTCTTGAATCTTCTGTATACCCCCCCTACCTTGTCACAACCTAACTGATTGGCTCAAATGCATTAAGAAGGAAAGAAAGTCCACAAATTAACTTTCAAGAAGGTACACCTATTAATATTGAAATGTATTCCAGGTGACTACCTCATGAAGCTGGTTGAGAGAATGCCAAGTGTGCAAAGTTGTCATCAAGGCAAAGTGTGGCTATTTGAAGAATCTGAAATATAAAATATATTTTGGTTATATATTTTAAATAATTTATTTTCCAGAGCCTCATTGGGCCACTGAAAAGCTCTGTGATCGTGTGGGCGTTATGAAACAAAATTCATTATGACACTTTATATTAACATACGCAGCCTGGTCGGCTAAAAGGATGGTCTAGAGCCCACCCCTTACCCCTTAAAAAAACAACAACAAAGACACATGGTATTCAATCTGTCAGTTGGAGCTGGAGTTCCACAGGTGTGTAGTCTACATTGTTTTGTCATCAAAACAAAAGGCATACATCCTTTTTATTTAACTAGACAAGTCAGTTCAGAACAAATTCTTATTTACAATGACGGCCTAACCCGGCCTAACCCGGCCGAACCCGGGCGACGCTGGTCACCTTATGGGACTCCCAATCACAGCCAGATGTGATGCAGCCTGGATTCAAACCAGAGACTGAGATGCAGTCTCTTAGACCACTGTGCCACTCGGGAGCCCACATAATGCATCTTAATTCGCTATATCATTGTTGTACTGTTTTCGATAGGTCACCAGAAGATGCAGAAGACGCAGGACTAGAAAAGCCTATTTGCATGGTGGGCCATCCTGGCCTATACCCTGTCTGCTGTCTATTCATTGCAGAATGCCATGATTATCTACAGGGTAGACAATAGGCTTCTGCGTCTAAAGCCAAACACAGTAAGCAATACTAAGTATACTTAGTATTACCTGCTGTGTTAGGTCTCAGATGCAATGGACCATGGTATAATCTTCATTATTATCACAAAGTCTATTTCATCATTTTGCGAAATAGACTTTGTGATGATACTGGAGATTTCACTTATTAACATTTTTCTATGAGTAGACACTTGAATAATTTTGTTCAAAAGTAAATAAAGATACCAGACTGCAATAAAGGGTTGTTGTCATTCTTCATATATTCTCTTGTCAGTTATTTACATAACATAATAAACAGATGCACTGCAATTCAGTTTTCTTTATTGTAAACTGCCAACTGATATATTGTGGCACATGCATTTGGGGATAGACCCCTTTTATTAAATTTTAGTCTAAAATGACATACCCAAATCGAACTGCCTGTAGCTCAGGCCCTGAAGCAAGGATATGCATATTCTTGGTACCATTTGAGAGGAAGAACTTTGAAGTTTTTGGAAATGTGAATTGAATGTAGGAGAATATAACACAATAGATCTGGTAGAAGAAAATAAAGAAAAAAACAACCGTTTTTTTTTCTACCACCATCTTTGAAATGCAACAGAAAGGTCCCACATCTAGCCATCACTCTGGTTGTAATTCCGATGGTTTCCACAATATGGCAGCAGTGTATGTGCAAAGACGGATAACTTGAATTTAGTGTGACATTCAGTGTGGTCACCCAGGTACATTTGGGCAAATCGTGAAGGAGACATTTACATTCACATTACATTTTTCTGCAAGAATATCGTCAAATTTGTATACTTGGAATTTGATTTAGCTTTTCCAGTAATAGTTGCCATATTATAAGTTTAACATTTGCAAAACACCAAGTTTTCATAACTCTCCATATTCTTATAATTTTTGTCCATAAGGAAAAGGCTTGCTGTTGCACAAGGTTAGCAGCTACATTTTGCGACAGATACGAGGTTTCCCGTAAAGCCCAGCTCATTGGCTATCTAGCTAGCTTTGTTTTACCACAATTGGTGCTTATCTGACAAAGATACAGTTGATCAAGTGAAGACTGCCCACATCATCGACGTGGTTTGAAGGCATCGCTCTCTGACCAAATTTGGTGTCCTATAGGATATACTACACCCCTAATGATATAGTGAAGTCTGGCTACGTTCTAGGATCTCTGAGGAATAAATACGAACGTGATTTGACTGGTTGAAACAACGTTTAGGGTTAGATTTTTGCAGATTCCTTTCTTTGCAAATTGAACGAGTGGAAATACAAAATTGATCGTGCATGCTATATGGACCTTTTTAGGATATGAAAAATGACTTTATCTAACAAAACAACACTTCATGTTATCTCTGGGACCCTTTGGATGATAAATCAGAGCAACATTTCAAAATGTAAGTACACATTTCACCTTCAGCTGTGAATTTATCAAACCTATCGCGGTCAAAAAAGTGTTTTGTTGTTAGGAGCTCTCCTCAAACAATAGCATGGCATTTTTTTGCAGTAATAGCTACTGTAAATTGGGCAGTGCAGTGATAGTAACAAGAATTTACGCTTTCAGACGATATAAGACACTTATATGTATCGACATTTGTTGTTTCTCTAAAATCTGCGATCGTGACACAAGGTGCTGCATGATTTAGAACTGTCCCGTCAGAAGATGCAGAACTATCCCTAAGAAGTTTTAAATAAAATCTATCTCAGATCGTAAACAAGGTTATAATGAAAGTAAAAATCATGGTGTATAAGTCAAGCTCTGGAAGGTATACAATGCCTTCAGAAAGTATCCATACCCTTTGACTTATTCCACATTTTGTTGTTACAGCCTGAATTCAAAATAGATTAAATACATTTTTTTCACACCCATCTACACACAATACCCCGTAATGCCGAAGTGAAAACATATTTTTAGACATTTTTGCAAACATATTTAAAATTAAATATCTGTATTCACACCACTGAGTCACTACTTTGTAGAAGCAGCTTTGGCTGTGATTACAGCTGTGAGTCTTTCTGGGTAAGTCTCTAAGAGCTTTCCACATCTGGATTGTGCAATATTTGCCTGTTATTCTTTTAAAAAAATTCTAAGCTCTGTCAAATTGGTTGTTCATCATTGCTAGACAACCATTTAGATATAGATTTAGGGAAAAACTGTAACTCGGCCTCTCACGGTCTTCTTGATAAGCAACTCCAGTGAGATTTAGCCCTTTAGGTTATTGTTCTGCTGAAAGGTGAATTCATCACCCAGTGTCTTGTGGAAAGCAGACTGAACCCGGTTTTCCTCTAGGAGTTTGCCTGTGCTTAGCTCCGTTCCATTTATTTTTTATCCTGAAAAACTCCCCAGTCCTTAACATACTCATGACTTGAAGCAGCCACCACTATGCTTGCAAATATGGAGAGTGATACTCAGTAATGTGTTGTATTGGACTTACCCCAAACATAACACTTTGTATTCAGGACAAAAGTGAATTGCTTTGCCACATTTTTTGCAGTATTACTTTAGTGCCTTGTTGCGAACAGGATGCATGTTTTGGTACAGGCTTCCTTCTTTTCCCTATGTCAATTAGGTTAGTATTGTGGAGTAACTACAATGTTGTTGATCCATTGTTACATATACGCCGGGAGGGAGTCAGGAAGCAGGTGCAGAAGGTGAGTTTAATAATGATAAATGCAGATAAACAAAACAAGAGGAGTGTACAGAACGTGAGTCAAAGCAATACTCCCTAGTGACTGATGGCTACTGAGGGCTAAATAGGTGTGTGTGTAGTAATGGGGAGTTGAGTTGCGTAATAATGGTTGCCAGGGCTGGTGGTTAGTAGATAGGCGATGTCGAGCGGGAGTAGGCATGACATCCATCCTCAGTTTTCCCCGATCTCAGCCATTAAACTCTGTAACTGTTTTAAAGTATCTTTGTAGTGACTTGGTCTATTGAGACACCATCCAAAATGTAATTAATCACTTCACCATGCTCAAAGGGATATTCAATGTCTGATTTTTTATTTATTTTTACCCATCTACCAATAGGTGCCCTTCTTTGTGAGGCATTAGAACACATTCCTGGTCTCTGTGGTTGAATTTGTATTTGAAATTCCCTGCTCGACTGATGGACCTTACAGATAATTGTATGTGTGGGGTACAGAGATGAGGTAGTCATTAAAAAATCACGGTAAACACTACTATTGCACACAGAGTCCATGCAACTTATGTGACTTGTTAACTTAGGTCTAGGCCCCTTTTTTCTCAATTTCCATTTATTTTTGAGAGACCATCCTCTTACAATGGCAAGTATAAAGGCATACTGAAAATAGGATGCAATTCCTATGGCTTCAACAGGGTGTCAGCAGTCTATGTTCAAGGTTTCAGGCTTGTAACTTCCAAAACGAATAAGAAATATCAGTTTTAGTACATGGACACAGTCTTGGAAATTCGTGTTTGCTCACGCCAAGAAGACAGGATGCACCTGCTAAAATAAGTTTCCTATTGAACATACTTCTTTCCGTAAGAAATATTATAGTTTGATTACATTTTAAAGTATCTGAGGAGTAAATAGAAACAGATTTTGACTTCTTTAGGGGTAGATTTTCAGATTCCTTTCTCTGCATGTTGAACGAGTGGATTACTCAAATCGATGGCGCCAACTAAACTGACTTTTTGGGATATAAAAAAAATAATTATCTAACAAAACAACACTAAATGTTATAGCTGGGACCCTTTGGATGACAAATCAGAGGAAGATTTTCAAAAAGTAAGTGAATATTTAATTGCTATTTGTGAATTTATGAAACCTGCGCCGGTGGAAAAATATTTTGATATGGGGCGCCGTCCTCAAACAATCACATGGCATGTTTTCGCTATAATAGCTACTGTAAATCGGACAGTGCAGTTAGATTAACATGAATTTAAGCTTTCAGCCGATATAAGACACTTACATGTACCTATGTTTAATATCCATAATGTTTATGATTATTTATTTTAATTGCGCGCCTGTCACGATCTTCTAAAAGGAGCGGACCAAGACGCAGCGATGCTTCCAGTATACATATTTATTTAATCACGTAACTGGGAAAATAAAGAACAACACAAACGAAGATCGCAACAACGGAACATAACATAAATTAAACACTTACGCTATGTCCAAACAAACATCAAACAATAACCCACAAAACCCTAGTGAACACTACAAACATATATATATGGTTCCCAATTAGAGGTAACGACAAACAGCTGCCTCTAATTGGGAACCATTTCCCCAACATAGAAAAACACCACCTAGAACAGAAAAAACCCTACACCAAAAACGAAACTAAACACGCCAGCCTGTAAAACTCAGGCCTGGACGTGACAGTACCCCCCCCCCAAAGGCGAGGACTCCGACCGCGCCAAAAGTCCATGGGGGGGTCTTCGGGTGGGCCTTTTAGTCTTAGGTGGCGGCTCCGGTGCCGGCCGTGCTGGCCCGAGGTCACGCACCGGAGGCCCTGGGCTAGAAGCCGGAACAGTTCGTGTTGGACTCACGATGCGCACAGGGGACCTGGTGCGGGGAGTAGGAGCAGGCTGTGCTGGACACACGAAACCTGGTGCGGGGAGTAGGAGCAGGCTGTGGTGGATTCGCGATGCACACAGGGGACCTGGTGCGGGGAGCAGGAACAGGCTGTGCTGGACTCGCGATGCACACAGGAGACCTGGTGCGGGGAGCAGGAACAGGCTGTGCTGGACTCGCGATGCGCACAAGGGGCCTGGTGCGCGGAACCGGCACCACTCCTCCAGGCAGCACACTCACCCTAGCCTGACAGATGAGTGGAGCTGGAATGTCGCGTACCGGGCTGTGGATACGCACTGGAGACACTGCACGCAGAGCCGGGGCAGGATATCTCCGTCCACGAAGGTGCACTGGAGACTTAGCGCGCAGAGCCGGCACCACTCTTCCAGGCAGCACACTCACCCTAGCCTGACAGATGAGTGGAGCTGGAATGTCGCGTACCGGGCTGTGGATACGCACCGGAGACACTGCACGCAGAGCTGGGGCCGGATATCCTGGTCCGAAGAGGCGCACCGGAGACCAGGAGCCTACCGGCCTATGAACGCGCACTGGAGACACCGTGCGCATCACACCATAGCACGGTGTCTTACCAGTGCGACGCTCCCTCCATAAAGCACGAGGAGTTGGCTCAGGAGTCCACTCTGAACTGGCCAACCTCCCCGTGTGCCCCCCCCAAAAAAATTGGGGGGCTGCCTCTCGGGTTTTCTAGCCAGGCGTGTTCCAGCATATCTCTCCTTATTATTGCTCCGCTCTGCCCTCGCTGCTTCCATCTCCTCCTTGGGGCGACGATGCTCCGCAGTCTTCTCCCAGGGTCCCCTTCCAGCCAATATCTCCTCCCATGTCCAGGATCCCTTTCCAGCCAGTATATCCTCCCATGTCCAGGACGCCTTGCTCTCTCGCTGCTTGGTCCTTTTCTGGTGGGTTATTCTGTCACGATCTTCTAAAAGGAGCGGACCAAGACGCAGCGATGCTTACAGTATACATATTTATTTAATCACGTAACTGGGAAAATAAAGAACAACACAAACGAAGATCGCAACAACGGAACATAACATAAATTAAACACTTACGCTATGTCCAAACAAACATCAAACAATAACCCACAAAACCCTAGTGAACACTACAAACATATATATGGTTCCCAATTAGAGGTAACGACAAACAGCTGCCTCTAATTGGGAACCATTTCCCCAACATAGAAAAACACCACCTAGAACAGAAAAAACCCTACACCAAAAAACGAAACTAAACACGCCAGCCTGTAAAACTCAGGCCTGGACGTGACAGCGCCCTCCAGTTTCACCGGAAGTTGTGCCGCTAGCGGGATGCCTAGCACATTTTTACTCCTGAACTTATTTAGGCTTTCCATAACAAAGGGGTTGAAAATATTTTTCATCTCTCTGTGTTTTATAAATGTCCTTCAATTCGCAAGAGGCTGAATGTATCTCACCAGAGAAATCCTCCAAGCAAACGAAACAGCGCCCGTCTGTCTCAGTATGTGTAGCCCATCTATCTGATTCTTTCTGGTCAAAAAGAGTATTACATTGTTGTCCCCCTTAGCATTGAATGCAAGGGAAGCCAGCAAGCATTTGGCCTCTTGAATTTTTTATAAAATAATAGCATTAAGCTTAACTGAGTGAGCTCAGCTGTGAATGGTCCTGGCTCACAAAAAAAAAGTGTTAAGGTAATCAAGTTTAGATTTGGCTTCACACCAAACACATTACATCAGAAGCCGAACGTCATTAATAGAAAAATAAATTAATTGTTGCATCTCGTTGTGTCGTTGTCCTCTGGTAACTAGCTAGATAAAATCGTCCCTTTCCTAAATTAGCCATGGATAGAGATAGGGATCTGGACTTGTGGTTTTACTTAATTATCTGTACTGGCCAATTATTATAATAATTGTAATCTGATCCAACCATAAATTAATACATTTTGCCCCTGGAAGTTCAACGTGTAGTAGGCTAATGTTAACTAGCTGGGCTGGCGAATCGAGCAAGCTTTTTAGCCAGGTAGCCTAGGAGGACAACAACTAAAAGCGTGTACTGTATGACAGAGTCATAGACTGTTTAGGCAACATGAAAGAGGATGGCATTGACTTTTCTCTACTTGCACACACACACACAGAAATCCGTAGGCTACCATGGACAGCCACATCATATTTAGCTAATGTTATTTGGACTAAAGAGTTTTTGGTATCTTTTAGCTGTCACTGTATTAGACTAAGCATAGGTGATTAGATGATGTTGAAATGGTGCTGGAATAGTAGAGGCAGGGCCGTTTTCTTGGTGACTTGCGGTAACTCTGTGGTTCTAAATCAATAAATCAAAATGCTGGGAAAACTGTACTTGCTTGAACCTGCTGTAGGTCATGTAACTGTTTATTACATTTAATATGTATCTTCTTATTGTATAGGACTTCTTATTGTATAGGCCTATATATTACGGTGTCAAGGCATATGAACTAACAGGTTACAGAGCAAACAATGCAATTACCACAACACATACACTATTATTCAAAAGTTTGTGGTCACTTAGAAATGTCCTTGTTTTTAAAAGAAAAGCATTTTATGTCCATTAAAATGACATCAAATTGATCAGAAATACAGTGTAGACATTGTTAATGTTTTAAATGACTATTGTAGCTGGAAACAGCATATTTTTTTATGGAATATCTACGTAGGCGTACAGAGGCCCATTATCAGCAACCATCACTCCTGTGTTCCAATGGCACGTTGTGATAGCTAATCCAAGTGTATCATTTTAAAAGGCTAATTGATCATTATAAAACCCTTTTGCAATTATGTTAGCACAGCTGAAAACTGTCGTGCTGATTTAAAGAAGCAATATAACTGGCCTTCTTTAGACATTCTTTAGAGCATCAGCATTTGTGGGTTCGATAACAGGCTCAAAATGGCCAGAAGCAAAATACTTTATTTTGAAACACGTCTATTCTTGTTCTGAAAAATGAAGGCTATTCCATGCAAGAAATTGCCATGAAACTGAAGATCTCGTACAACGCTGTGTACTACTCCCTTCACAGAACAGTGCAAACTGTCTCTAACCAGAATAGAAAGAGTGGGAGGCCCCGGTGCACAACTGAGCAGAGGACAAATACATTAGTGTCTAGTTTGAGAAACAGACACCTCACAAGTCCTCAACTGGCAGCTTTCTTAAATAGTGTGGTCAGAAATGTGCTTTTCCCATCCTGATGAGCACTTCCACAGTTTTCCCCTCCTGCTGAACTTTTCCTCCTGTGGACTGAATCCCTGTATGTCTTATATTTAATTGTGTGTGCATCTAAATGTAAGTGCCTTGAGATCTGTTAGCTATCTCCCGCTCCCGCTAGCGTTAGCACTACCGTTAGCATTTTGCATGACTGTTAGCGATTAGCCATTTATTAGCATTGCTCATTTATGGTGCTAGGCTATTTTCTATTCTATATACAGTATTTCACTCATGCTCATTTTAATTATATTATGTATATATTTCAATACTACTGCAATGTTTTGCCTTAGTTTCATTTGTACAAGTCCAATAGTGTCACAAGATGTGTGTGTAGCTGGTGCGTGTGAGTCAGGCGCAGGAGAGCAGAGATAGTGAACGAAAGCACTTTACTCATCTGTGGCACAGTACAAACACTGAACACAACAATTGCATCATAAAAACAAATGCCTACAGGGAAAAAGGTGCGGCAGCACAAAGTACAAATACAGTCTGGCGCAACCAGCCAGAACGTGCCCCTGACATAAAACAATCACACACACAGACATGGGGGAAACCAGAGGGTTAAATACAAGACAAGTAATGAGGGAATGACGATCAGGTGTTTGGGGAAACAAGACAAAACAAATGGAAAAAGAAAAGTGGATCGGTGATGGCTAGAAGACCGGTGACGTCGACCGCCGAACACCACCCGAACAAGGAGAGGCACCGACTTCGACTTCCAGAAGTCGTGACAAATAGGCTGTTTAGTCTTTTGCCATGTGACTAGGCCTTATGCCTGCTGTAGTGTATAGCCCTTGCTGTTATATACCTGTGCTAGCTTATACAGCCATGTCATTCATATTATAGCAGTGCTATAGCCTAAGTTTTCTTTCTCCTCTTTCCTTTCAGAACCACATAGTTAATGTCAGTTCTCACTGGACATGATTCTCAATTATCTGAACCATGAGTGGTCAGATGTGTGATGTGTGAATGTGTACAGTAGTGGCCAAAAGTTTTGAGAATGACACAAATATTAATTTCCACAAAGTTTGCTGCTTCAGTGTCTTTAGATATTTTTGTCAGATGTTACTATGGAATACTGAAGTATAATTACAAGCATTTCATAAGTGTCAAAGGCTTTTATTGACAATTACATAAAGTTGATGCAAAGAGTCAATATTTGCAGTGTTGACCCTTCTTTTTCAAGACCTCTGCAATCCGCCCTGGCATGCTGTCAATTAACTTCTGGGCCACATCCTGACTGATGGCAGCCCATTCTTGCATAATCAATGCTTGTCTTGCATAATCAATGCTTGGAGTTTGTCAGAATTTGTGGGTTTTTGTTTGTCCAACTGCCTCTTGAGGATTGACCACAAGTACTCAGTGGGATTACCACCATAGTTCCCTCCAAGCTCGTCATTAAGCTTGAGACCCTAGGTCTCGACCCAGCCCTGTGCAACTGGGTCCTGGACTTCCTGACGGGCCAGCCCCAGGTGGTGAGGGTAGGAAACAACACCTCCACCCCGCTGATCCTCAACACTGGGGCCCCACAAGGGTGCGTTCTCAGCCCTCTCCTGTACTCCCTGTTTACCCATGACTGCGTGTCCAAGCACGCATCCAACTCAATCATCAAGTTTGCTGACGACACTACAGTGGTAGGCTTGATTACCAACAATGACGAGACGGCCTACAGGGAGGAGATGGGGGCCCTCGGAGTGTGGTGTCCGGAAAATAACCTCTCACTCAACGTCAACAAAACAAAGGAGATGATCGTGGACTTCAGGAAACAGCAGAAGGAGCACCCCCCTATCCACATCGACGGGACAGTGGTGGAGAAGGTGGAAAGTTTTAAGTTTCTTGGCGTACACATCACGGACAAACTGAATTGGACCACCTACACAGACAGCGTGGTGAAGAAGGCGCAACAGCGCCTCTTCAACCTCAGGAGGCTGAAGAAATTCGGCTTGTCACCAAAATCACTTACAAACTTCCACAGATGCACAGTCGAAAGCATCCTGTCAGGCTGTATCACCGCCTGGTACGGCAACTGCTCCGCCCACAACTGTAAGGCTCTCCAGAGGGTAGTGAGGACTGCACAACGCATCACCGGGGGTAAACTACCTGCCCTTCAGGACACCTACACCACCCGATGTCACAGGAAGGCCAAAAAGATCATCAAGGACAACAACCACTCGAGCCACTGCCTGTTCACCCCGCTATCATCCAGAAGGCGAGGTCAGTACAGGCGCATAAAAGCTGGGACCGAGAGACTGAAAAACAGCTTCTACCTCAAGGCCATCAGACTGTTGTTCTCGGAGGATGTCTTGGTACCATTCTTTATTCATGGCTGTGTTCTTAGGCAAAATTGTGAGTGAGCCCACTCCCTTGGCTGAGAAGCAATCCCACACATGAATGGTCTCAGGATGCTTTACTGTTGGCATGACACAGGACTGATGGTACCGCTCACCTTGTCTTCTCCGGACAAGCTTTTTTACGGATGCCCCAAACTATTGGAAAGGGGATTCATCAGAGAAAATGACTTTACCCAAGTCCTCACCAGTCCAATCCCTGTACCTTATGCAGAATATCAGTCTGTCCCTGATGTTTTTCCTGGAGAGAAGTGGCTTCTTTGCTGCCCTTCTTGACACCAGGCCATCCCCCAAAGGTCTTCGCCTCACTGTGCGTGCAGATGCACACACCTGCCTGCTGCCATTCCTGAGCAAGCTCTGCACTGGTGGTTCCCTGATCCCGCAGCTGAATCAATTTTAGGAGACAGTCCTGGCGCTTGCTGGACTTTCTTGGGCACCCTGAAGCCTTCTTCACAACAATTGAACCGCTTTCCTTGAAGTTCTTGATGATCCGATAAATGGTTGATTTAGGTGAAATCTTACTGGAAGCAATATCCTTGCCTGTGAAGCCCTTTTTGTGCAAAGCAATGATGACGGCAGGTGTTTCCTTGCAGGAAACCATGGTTGACAGAGGAAGAACAATGATTCCAAGCACCACCCTCATTTTGAAGCTTCCAGTCTGTTATTCGAACTCAATCAGCATGATCTTCAGCCTTGTCCTCGTCAACACTCACACTTGTGTTAACGAGAGAATCACTGACATGATGTCAGCTGGTCCTTTTGTGGAAGGGCTGAAATGCAGTGCAAATGTTTTTGGGGGATTCAGTTCATTTGCATGGCAAAGAGGGACTTTGCAATTCATCTGATCACTCAAATTGCCATCATACAAACTGAGGCAGCAGACTTTGAAAATTAATATTTGTGTCATTCTCAAAACTTTTGGCCACGACTGTACATCTTCCATTAACTACTTAGGGAGAAGCGGCGCGCTAGCGGACCGCTCCCGACACTACCCGGTGAAATGTAAGGCGCCAAATTCACTTAGGGAGCGCCCCACTGCTCCCTAAGTAGTTAAACTCCCCTTAACCTGAACATCCGCCGCATCCTTGTTCTGACCGGACATTCTGTAGTGGTTGCTACCGGCCTTAAGCAAGCACCAAAGGTTTCTTATTAGATTCATAGTCCTTCAATTCTCTACAACCCTACCCCTATGTTTCACTTGGTCTTTGATCTGTTATATAGCCATGCATCTGCTATGGTAACATGGCATCAATCAATCAATCAATTAAATGTATTTATAAAGCCCTTCTTACATCAGCTGATGTCACAAAGTGCTGTACAGGATCCCAGCCTACAACCCCAAACAGCAAGAAATTCAGGTGTAGAAGCATGGTGGCTAGGAAAAACTCCCTAGAAAGGCCGGAACCTAGGAAGAAACCTAGCGAGGAACCAGACTATGAGGGGTGGCCAGTCCTCTTCTGGCTGTGCCATGTGGAGATTATAACAGAACATGGCCAAGATGTTCAAATGTTCATTGATGACCAGCAGGGTCAAATAATAATAATAATCACAGTGGTTGTAGAGTGTGCAACAGGTCAGCACCTCAGGAGTCAATGTCAGTTGGCTTTACATAGCCGATCATTCAGAGTATCTCTACCGCTCCTGCTGTCTCTAGAGAGTTGAAAACAGCAGGTCTGGGACAAGGTAGCACGTCCGGTGAACAGGTCAGGGTTCCATAGCCGCAGGCAGAACAGTTGAAACTGGAGCAGCAACATGACCAGGTGGACTGTGGACAGCAAGGAGTCATCAGGCCAGGTAGTCCTGAGAAATGGCCCTAGGGCTCAGGTCCTCCGAAAGAAAGAAAGAAAAAGAAAGAAAGAAAGAAAGAGAGAAAAAGATCGAGCGAATAAGAGAGAGCATACTTCACCTATTAGGGAGCAGTGGGGCGCTAGCGCTAGCGCCCCACTCCCGACACTACCAGGTGAAATGCAAGGCACAAATTCAAAATCCAAAAGTTGAATTATTAAACATGCACCAATATACAAGTGTTTCATACTCATCAAAAGCTCTGTTTCTTGGCAATATCACAGCGTTGTCCGATTTCAAAAAGGCTTTACGGCGAAAGCACCACATTTGATTGTTTGAGTGTAGCACCTTCACTATTTTTGCCATTACCATTTGGTTCGCGCATTATAATCAGAAACTACAGCCTCCACTCCTCCATTGAAACCTGAAGAGAACTCGTTCATCTTATACCTATAAACTTGTCCAAGAACAATCAAACATCATTTTAAATGTATCCTTAGGAACACTTTTACGTATATTTACTATAATAATTCAACCGGAATATAAACTGAGCTATAAGAACGGAAAAAAACACAGAGCGCGCTTGGCGAGAGCGCGCGTCCTCTTCTATTGACATCTGAGGGGACACTTCCTGATTTCCTCTTCTTCTCTGCTCTAAAGCATCCAAAAAATATCTGAACAGTGTCTCGACTGTTGACATCCAGAGGAAGCGATCGGTACTGCATTCATATGCCCTTTTATGGGCATTTTCATGAGGGAGGGGTTCCAAATGAGGCACTCTGTCAAAACCACTTTTTCCAGGACAGAAAGTCCTCCGGGTTTCGCCTGCCATATCTGTTCTGTTTTACTCACAGACAAATGGTTAACACTTTTAGAAAATTCAGAGTGTTTCCTATCCAATGGTACCAAATATGTGCATATCCTATTTTCTGGGCCTGAATGGGAGGCATTTTACTTTGGGCACGCCAGGCTCTGCGCTGCTCCCTAAGAAGTTACATTCACACAGGACACCGAATAAGACAAGAGAAATACTCCAGATATAACAGACTGATCCTAGCCCCTCGACACAAACTATTGCAGCATAAGTACTGGAGGCTGAGACGAGGGGTCGGGAGACACTGTGGCCTCGTCCGACGATACCCCTGGACAGGGCCAAACAGGCAGGATATAACCCGACCCACTTTGCCAAAGCACAGCCCCCACACCACTAGAGTGATATCTTCAACCACCAACTTACTATCCTGAGACAAGGGTGATTATAGCCCACAAAGATCTCCCCCACGGCACAAACCCAAGGGGGCTAAATACAGGGGGTACCGGTACAGAGTCAATGTGCAAGGCACAGGTTAGTCGAGGTAATTGAGGTAATATGTACATGTAGGTAGAGGTATAGTGACTATGCATAGATAATAAACAGAGAATAGCAGCAATGAAAACAATGGGGGTGGGGGTCAATGCAAATAGTCCAGGAGTCTTATGGCTTGGGGGTAGAAGCCGTTAAGAAACATTTTGGACCGAGTCTTGGTGCCCGGTAAAGCTTGCCGTGCGGTAGCAGAAAGAACAGTCTATGACTTGGGTGGCTGGAGTCTGGCAATTTTTAGGGCCTTCCTCTGACACCGCCTGGTATAGAGGTCCTGGATGTCAGTAAGCTTGACCCCAGCGATGTACTGGGTCACACGCACTACCCTCTGTAGCTCCTTACAGTCGGAGGCAGAGCAGTTGCCATACCAGGCGGTGATGAAACTGGTCAGGATGCTCTTGATGGTGCAGCTGTAGAACTTTTTGAGGATCTAAGAACCCATGCCAAATCTTTTCAGTCTCCTGAGGGGGTATAGGCATTGTCGTGCCCTCTTCACGACTGTCTCGGTGTGTTTGGACCATGATAGTTTGTTGGTGATGTGGACACCAAGGTACTCGGCCCTCCTTTTCCTGTAGTCCACGACCATCTCCTTTGTCTTGATCATGTTGAGAGAGAGGTTGTGCCAGGTCTCTGACATCCTCCCTATAGGCTGTCTCACTGTTGTGTCGTCGGCAAACTTAATGATGGTGTTGGAGACGTGCTTGGCCATGCAGTCATGGGTGAAAAGGGAGTACAGGAGGGGACTGAGCACGCACCCCTCAGGTGCCCCCGTGTTGAGGATCAGTGTGGCAGATGTGTTGTTACCTACCCTTACCACCTGGGGGAGGCCCGTGAGGAAGTCCAGGATCCAGTTGCAGAGGTAGGTGTTTAGTCCCAGGGTCCTTAGCTTAGTGATGAGCTTTGAGGGCACTTTGGTGTTGAATGCTGAGCTGTAGTCAATGAATAGCATTCTCACATAGTTGTTCCTTTTGTCCAGGTGGGAAAGGGCAGTGTGGAGTGCAATAGAGATTGCATCATCTGTTGATCTGTTGGGACAGTATGCAAATTGGAGTGGGTCTAGGGTTTATTCAATAATGGTGTTTATGTGAGCCATGACCAGCCTTTCAAAGCACTTCATGGCTATAGACGTGAGTGCTACGGGTCGGTAGTCATTTAGGCAGGTTACCTTGGTGTACTTGGGCATAGGGACTATGGTGGTCTGCTTGAAACATGTTGGAATTACAGACTTGGTCAGGGACAAGTTGAAAATGTCAGTAAAGACACTTGCTAGTTGGTCAGTGCATGCTCGGAGTACACGTCCTGTTAATCCGTCTGGCCCTGCGGCCTTGTGAATGTTGACCTGTTTAAATTGTCTTACATACATTTACTTACATCGGCTACGGAGAGTGTGATCACACAGTCGTCCGGAACAGCTGGTGCTCTCATGCATGCTTCCGTGTTGCTTGCATCGAAGCACCCATAGAAGTAATTTAGCTCATCTGGTAGGCTGGTGTCACTTGGCAGCTCGCGTCTGTGCTTCCCTTTGTAGTCCCTAATAGTTTGCCAGCTTTCCCACATCCGACGTGAGTCGGAGCCGGTGTAGTTAGATTAAATCTTAGTCCTGTAAACATATCACAGATAAACATACACCCAATGACATATCCAGCTAGCTAATATTAAGAAAAGCTACCCTCCCTATTTCTTCTGGTTGGCAGGCTAGTAGCTACAAATCCAATTACAAGCCAGTTCGTTTTAGCTAATGATTAATACTCTACAAATGTCACCAACCGCCTCGATTCGGTCTTAATTTGCAAAATTTAGAGACTCAGATCTACAAAATGGTATATTATACACTGTAGTTGAGGAACAATGGGAAAGTCTACACCTATTCAGAATTGTTCACACCCTCTTAAGCCTTAGCTCCACCCATCTTTTTAATGATTCACATGTGAGGCTTGTGCTAAACAGAGTGAGTAGTGTAGTAAACAACCAAAGATGATGACTAAATGGTGAAAGTAGTAGCCTACAATAAAGCAAAAAATTACTTTATCTAGTCCTTGGCCTATAACCTAATCTGATTTTGAAAGTGTCCAGATAAAAATATGTAATAATTATTACATGACGCTTACCTAGACACTTCTCTAAATTGATGGGTTATGTGAAATAAATGATATAACCACCCCCCAGCCACATCTAGCTAAGTGGATTGGTCACTACTGTCTAGTACACGTGTTCATGAAATATAATAGATGGCCAAATTCACTCCAGGACACACCTGGCTAACTTGATGGGTCATGTAATCATTATCTTGCGAAGTGGAGTCTTTATACATGTAGCTAGCTAGCAAGCTAAACTATGAACCATAATCCCAACCCATAGCTACAGTACAAACGGATTATCATAGCTAGACACTATGCATGAAATGCTGGAGTATGAATCTGCAGGTAGATAAAGCTAACCAACAGGTTCAATGCTAGTTAGCTAGCTCACATTAGGCTATAACTAGCAATGCAAATGGCTTTCAGAGATACAAATAATAATACTACACAGATCATACACATAACGTTAGCTAGCGATTCAGCAATCTAACACCTGCTAGCTAGCTAACAGTACGCTTTACCTTGCAATGAAAACAACTTTCTGACAAAATTAGAAGCTTATAATATCTGAAAATGTAGCTAGACTATTTCCCGTACACATGGATGAACATGGCAGCGTGTCTTTTCTGTTTGGTTTGTAGCTAGCTACAGCTTGTTCGGCCTGTTGTTCTGTCAAGTCACTCTGGTTCACACTGACCTTCTGCAGAAAAATAGTCCATCACAACTTTTCCCCACTGCTAAATTCTGGGCAGCAATTATGTTGAGAGCAGATCTCCATGGCTAACGTTACATCTTTCAAAATAGATGTGGTAACGAGGGTTATCTATTTATACTAAGCAGCTCATGTTATAGACAGAAGCGTGCTACATGGCAGACCAATACGAACAGGCATGTCCAGGCCATTCATTTTCGCAGCCGATCATGGCTGTCGGGAAGGTTCCTGCCTTTTTCCGTGGCTAAACCAGCTAGGTTCGTAATTTAACAATTTGATTCGTATTTGCAGATGGCATACAAGTTTGTTATTAAAACCTCTTAAGGATTAGCCCATTTTCACCTAAAATGTCATACCCAAATCTAACTGCCTGTAGCTCAGGCCCTGAAGCAAGGATATGCATATTCTTGGTACCATTTGAAAGGAAACACTTTGAAGTGTTTGGAAATGTGAAAGAATGTAGTAGAATATAACACAATAGATCTGGTAAAAGATAATACAAAGAAAAAAAAATAACGTTCTTTTATATTTCTTTTGTAGGCCATAATGTATTACTCCAGCCCAGGTGCAATTTAGATTTTGGCCACTAGTTGGCATCAGTGTATGTGCAATTCTTTAGACTGATCCAATGAACCATTGTATTTCTGTTCAAAATGTTGTATCAAGACTGCCCAAATGTGCCTCATTTGTTTATTAATAACTTTCCATGTTCAAAATTGTGCACTCTCCTCAAACAATAGCATGGTATTCTTTCACTGTAATAACGACTGAAAATTGGACAGTGAAGTTAGATTAACAATAATAAGCTTTCTGCCAATATCAGATACAGTATGTCCTGGGAAATGTTCTTGTTACTTGCAACCTCATGCTAATCGCATTGGCCTATGTTAGCTCAACCGTCCCATGAATGGGACACCGATCCCGAAGAAGTACTACATCTCAATCAGCATATGGCGGAACAAAGAATGCCATTGAGTAGCTAATAGAATGTTCATTTGGGCATCAGTCCTTTTAAGAGAATGTTCAAAACAATAGGGAGTGTGCAATTGGCATGCTGACTTCAGAAATGTCCACCAGGGGGGCCTCCAGGGTGGCACAGTAGTCTAAGGCACTGCATCGCAGTGCTAGGTGTGGCACTAGAGATTCTGGGTTCGAGTTCAGGCTCAGTCGCAGCCAGCTGCGACCGGGAGACCCATGGGGCAGCGCACAATTGGCCCAGCGTCGTCCGGGTTAGGGAAAGGTTTGGCTGGCAGGGATGTCCTTGTCCCATTGAGCACTAGCGACTCCTGTGGCAGGCTGGGCGCAGTGCACGCTGACACGGTTGCCAGGTGTAAGGTGTTTCCTCTGACACATTGGTCGAGCTGGCTTCCGGGTTAAGTGAGCATTGTGTCAAGAAGCAGTGCGGCTTGGTTGGGTTGTGTTTCGGAGGACACACGGCCCTCGAACTTGCAGCGATGAGACAAGACTACCAATTGGATACCATGAAATTGGGGAGAAAAATAAATAAAAGGAATGTCCACCAGAGCTGTTGACAGAGAACTGAATGTTAATTTCTCTACCATAAGCCGCCTCCAATGTCATTTTAGAGAATTTGGTTGTGTTGGGATGCTCTGGATTGACGTGTAAGACAGCGTATTCCAGTTCCCCCCAATATCCAGCAACTTCGCACAGCCATTGAAGAGGAGTGGGACAACATTCCAAAGGCCACAATCAACAGCCTGATCTACTCTATGTGAAGGAGATGTGTCACACTGCATGAGGCAAATGGTGGTCATACCAGATACTGACTGATTTTCTGATCCATGTCCCTACCTTTTTTTTAAGGTATTTGTGAGCAGCAGAAGCATATCTGAATTCCCAGTTATGTGAAATCCATAGATTAGGGCCTAATGAATTTATTTCAATTGACTGATTTCCTTATATGAACTGTAATTAAGTAAAAAAAAATTTTTTTTGTGTATCTAGACACTTCATTAATGGTTGCTGGTGCTGCTGATTTCAAGATCCATGCGATGCTTGGTGGAGCTGCTGGCCTGTACCTAGCCTGATTTTTCAATGTAGTCCGATACAAAGTTTGCTGTGCAGGAGGTTCAATTGAACTTCTCTGACAGGTGATTATGAAAATGATGGAAGATTAAGTGATTGTTTGGATGGTATACAGTCATAGGCAGCCATAGTGCACAATCTCTCTTGCTTTTGAGCCAGCACCAAAACTTGGACGGAATATGTAAATAAACAATTCACTTTACTTGGTCTATTATAATCAGATTTCCAGGTGTCGTTATGCAGCGGTCAAAAATTACATCCCACCCGAACAGGCTAAAAATTCAGGCAAATTTTTCCAAACGGTTCTTACACAAAAAGGACATTATCATAATTTGCAGTGTTATTTCGACATCATAGTATTGAAATCACATCAGAAAACGAGGAAAAACACACTTAAATGCGCTGACCCTTTAAAATACTCCTGTATATTGATCAGCGCTCACTTCAGGGGGCTTGAAGGCTGTAGGGTCATACTGTCACACCCTGATCTGTTTCACCTGTCTTTGTGCTTGTCTACCATCTCCCCTCATTATCCCCTGTGTATTTAGACCTGTGTTCTCAGTTTGTCTGTTGCCAGTTAGTTTTGTTCATCAAGCATAGCAGCGGTTTTCCCCTTGTTCCTGTCTGTTTCTAGTTTCTTTTTTCTAGTTTTCCTGGTTTTGACCATTCTGCCTACCCTGACCCTGCCTGCCGTCCTGTACCTTGTCCCACCACACTGGATTATTGACCTCTGCCTGCCCTAACCCTGAGACTGCCTGCCATTCTGTACCTTTTGGACTCTTAACTGGATTACTGACATCTGCCTGCCCTTGACCTGTTGTTTTGCCAGCCCCCTGTTCTAGTAATAAACTTATGTTACTTCGACACTGTCTGCATCTGGGTCTTCCCTAAAATGTGATACATACATAAAAATGATGAATTGAGTTTACATACTGTAGCATAATACAGTCTTGTATGTCCACTGCCTGATTGGAAAAACTGCAGAAAACACTGGAGGCCAGACAGAAACGACTCACAGACATTGAGAGAATTTCTCATCATCTCCACCCTTTACCATCTCCATCCTTTTAGCATTCAACAAAATACCACTGGTGTGTGTAATCATAATCAATGTGTGCATGAATGGTGAAAACAGAAAAATTTGGATGTGATATCCATTGTGATCATGCATACCATTTGCTTAGGCTGGGACACAAGATGAAACGTTATCCATAGAATACTTCCTACATGATCGGATCAATGTGTGTCCATGCCAGAACATGCATCATCTTTTCAAGACTGGGAAGGAAAGACAGAGCAAGACGAGTAGAGAATGTAAATCTCAGGAACTGATGACGAAGCAGATATGCAAAAGAATCAACAGAGAGATAGCCATTCCTGTGGAATAGAAGGAACATCTTTCAAGTAGGAATTCACAAAGACACTGGGAGCACAAGAAAATCATTGCCTGTAAGGGATTCTATATGCAGATGAGGCCAGATGGCAGAAGGTAGAGGCCTTCACGGGTCCAAAAAGTTGGGCCCGTTCTGAAATGGACCTGGGGCTTTCAGACCCGATATGTATAGATTTTTTAAATATAGAGACTCATTCCGAACGGACCCGAGGACAACTAGACCCATTCCATATATAGACCTGGTCTGGATTAGAGTTAGGGAAGCAGCATAAAACTGCATTTTTATGTTACTTTATAAACCGGAGCTCATAAAGCGCAAGGGAGAGAAGATAGAGAGAGGTGATGCTCTATTCATGGCCAAGCTAAGCTAATTGAGGCTGCATGCGAACAACAACACCTCCATACAGAATATTAAGTAGCAGTCTTCCTGTTGGCTCTTGATCGTTGTAGCCTTTTCTTCTCCTTTAACTTTTAATTCCGTAATTTTCATTCCATCTTCCACTGATTAGCCTAGATATCTCCTAACTTTTGCCACACACAGATGCTTTATGACTGTAGCCTATTGCCACTTTCAGGATTTATGATTGAGCAGCAACAACAAGCGACACGCACCAGTAATTTATGCTGCTTCTGAATTATAAAATGTTCCTATCTCTCTCTACTGCAGCAGTCACATTCGGATCTGTACAGGTCCTTCCAAACAAGTCAGTTTAAATTACACATACCCAAGACCTGTGACAATAATATCAGATCCAACCCAGACCTGTGACATTATTTAGGTCTCTGGTTTTTGGGGAAAGGTGGATCCGTGAAGCCTCAGGAGGAACCTACAGGTAAAGTAACAGCATGTCTAAGATAAAGTTCCACGTCTCTAACCCCTGGAAATCATGAAGTGTCTGCTCCAATTCTTTCCTCAGACAGAGCACAGTAACTGTGACTGTATAAGGCGTTGGCAGGAGCCTGAAGACGATGGAAAGCTTCAGTGATGGTCTCTAAGGGAGAGGTCTGTGAGAGTACCTACATCACTCTGAATAACAGTGCGTAGGGACACTGACCAGGGCCCGGTTTCTCAAAAGCATCTTAAGGCTACGTTCATGGTTCTAAGATGAACTTAGCCTAAAGATACTTCAGGGAAACTGGGCCCTGGCAAGGAAGTGGGGGTTGGCAGACAAATATATTAGTCAACCTTTCTGTGAGTAGATCAACAGAATTAATCTTTTTACCTCTTTATGAAGGAAATGTGTGAGTATTCAGATGCATATTGCAGACAGTCCTGCTCTCCCACTCAACAGGTGGTCTCCCTGATGCTGTGTTTGTCCCTCACCCCCTCCTGAAGCGTGATTCACCAGGCTAATAAAAGGCAGCAGCAGCTGATGAAATCAGTCAGGGCCCCAGCCAGCTGGGAGGCATCGGGCTTGAGAGGTGCATCAATTACCCTGAAGACTCAAACCTCACTTCCTGTTTACAACAGGGGTTCATTACCCGCTCTGGACACAGTGTGTTCCTCACAGACTGGTCTAGGTACTTTCGCCTCAGCAGCCTTTATGCTGAGAATCATGAACAGCGGGAATAGGTAAATTGAAAATCAATTCATAGCCTGTTGCAGAAATAGGCAGGGAGTACTTTCTACCTACATCCCAATTATAGCACTACTCATCTCTGGCTGATCCATCTCCTAACTGACACCCCCTTGAAGACATTGATGTTCCAGATGCACTGAAATACATGTCAGAGAAGAGGCCTTACACTGGATGTGTCCAATGACCTGTTTGTTCCATACTAGTGTTGTAACTGGCACATTCAAACTTTAGCAATAAACTTTATAAAGTATAATAATTTCAAAACAACATTTTCAGTGTAGACTTTTGAATTTTAAATGTACGCTTCTCATTTAAAGCACCACAAAAAAATTAATACTATGATTTAAAATAGATGCATGACTTTGCTAATCAATACCTGAAGAGGCACAGCACTGAATATTTGAAGATTTTCCCCAAAAGTTACTATTTCTAACTGAAAGTCACTTAAGAAACTTTCCCCATGAAAAATAATAGCTTTGAGATACAAAACCACCATTGTGGCTCTCTGACAGCATGTTATATGAAAAATCTATATGTGCCAACAGAGTTCAGGCGAAGAAAGTATCAGTGTTGACGTCTTTGAATGTTGCCACAATAATTGAAAGGAAGCCTCGGAGGACAAAAGAACATCAGCTGTTGTTGTTTTTTTATATAGAAGATTCAACTTTAAAGTGGCCTTGACAAAATGACAACAGCAGAACTCTCTCTGCCTCTTAAAGATGCTTCTCCCCTTCTGGTGTAAAAAAAAGCCAGTTAAAATGCCCGTTAAATTTGGCAAATGCAGTTGCACAAAATGGTCTCCAAGCACACCTCCTCCACATACTTAACTGAACGGAAATAGACGTAAACTCATGCCTAAATTGAAGGTGGAGAGCAGTGTGAACATACCTATTTCTTATTTTCTAATGTAAAGCTTTTCAAGCTATTGAATCACTCTTAGTTAGATTTTCCGCTCAATTTTTAAGTGCTCTAACAGTCTAATAGGGAGGATTTCACCCGAGTTTAATTGTTTTAAATCTATTTTACCTTACGATCACTGGAGACAAATGTCACGATCTTCTGGAAGGACGGACCAAAACGCAGCGTGATTGGAGTTCCACATATTTTAATTTAGTGAAACTTAAAATAACAATGAAACACAGATCGCAACATACGTTGTCGCACCAACAGCACATATGCACAAACAATAACCCACAAACACAGGTGGGAAAGAACCAAACTAAGTATGATCCCCAATTAGAGGTAACGACAATCAGCTGCCTCTAATTGGGAACCATACACAAAACAAACATAGAACTATACAACATAGAACAAAAAAAAACCCTGGTCACGTCCTGTCCAAAACACCATAGAGAAGCCAGAGGGCTATCTATGGCCAGGACTCTGGCCGCAAACCAGAACTCAAAGGGGGGGGGTTCAGGTGCGCATTTTGGTGTTGGTGGCGGCTCCGGTGCTGGACGTACCAGGCTGAGAAGGCGCACTGGAGGCCCGGTGCGTGGAGCCGGCATTGGAGTCACCGGACTGAGAGGACGCACTGCAGGTCTGGTGCGAGGAGTCGGCACAGGTCTCACCGGACTGATAACACGCACTTTAAACGCTGTTTAGACGGCGCCATTGAATTCAGAAATCCACAGGAAACACCTCCGTCAAAACAACGACAGAAAAGTCAAAATTGCTCCCGGTAAACTTCGTCTATTTTTGTCAAACATCTATATAATCCTTAGGTTGTCTAAAATGTTAAAAAACGATAAAACTTCACGCGGAAACAACTATGTTCAATAGATAAGGCAAATTCCCTCGCGAGTGCTCTCCCCAGAATGCGCCCAAACAGTGTTTTGCTTCCGGGTTCACTCTTTCCTTCATGTGAAAAACGGTATTCATTTTTCAAAATACAAGCCCAAAGCCATCAATAGTAGACTGTTACCATATAGGGGAAGCCATAGGAATAGGAAAATGGTGGATGGATTCAATGCTTTTCAATAGCTTTTCAAAATAAGAGCATGGGAGCAGAATTTCTTTTTTTTTCTGGTCGGATTTCCTTCGGGTTTTTGCCTGCCAAATCAGTTCTGTTATAGCCACAGACATAATTTTAATGGTTTTGGAAAATTCAGAGTCTTTTCTATCCAACGCTACTAAATGATATGCATATCCTAGCTTATGGGCCTGAGTGACAGCCCGTTTACGAAACTAGGAATTCTGCCCCCTAGCTGTAAGAGGTTAACAGTTGACAGAGCATATGACAACAGGATGAACATTCATTTTTAAAACACAGTTTTATAACACCTCATTCAGATAACTATTTAAACTACTCATTACAGCTTATGACAAGTGTGTTATATAGATGTTATAAAGGCTTTATGAATGCATGTATAAGGACACATACAGTAAAGTGTTACCTCATCTCCTATGATATATTTAAGGTATTATCATACTGATAATGAAATATTCAAATGTGTCAGGTCGAAGCACGACAACGGAACAGGTAATTTAGTAACGATGACATAAACCCCCTAAAATAACAAAGGTGATTCATGGGGAATGAATCAGAGCCACACCAACCCTCTGCATGACTGATGATGAGGGCACAAAGTGGGTCAAAACTACAGGTTGGCTGCACAACTGGGCTGCGATGCAAAACCCAGAACAATCCTATGTTATCTGAGTGCTCTTCACCAAAGGTTGATTAATTAGCATTGCTGAGACCAGGCCAACAGCTCTGTTAACGATAGTAACAAATGAACTACAGTGAACTCAAAAAAGTATTGGGACAGTGACACATTTTTTGTGATACAATGACTATGAGGTTTAAGTGCAGACTATCAGCTTTAATTTTAGGGTATTTTCATCAATATCATGGGAATTATTTAGCAATTACAGCACTTCTTGTACACTGTCCCCCCATTTTCAGTGACCAAAAGTATTGGGACAAATTCAGTTATGTGTCATAAAGTAGTCAAAAGTTTAGTATTCGGTCCCGTATTCCTAACATGCAATGATTACGTCAAAGTTGTGACTCTACAAACTTGTTGGAGGCATTTGCTGTTTATTTTGTTTGTGTTTCAGATTATTTTGTGTCCAATAGAAATGAATGGTAAATAATGCATTGTGTCATTTTGGAGTCCCTTTTATTGTAAATAAGAATATAATATGTTTCTAAACACTTCTACATTAATGTGGATGCTACCATGATTTTGAATAGTCATGAATGAATCATGAATAGTGATGTACTGGAGAACAGAGTAAGTACTTTTGCAGCTAACTGTAATACAGAAAATAGAACGGAAAATATTGAAATACTACAAAAGAGAAACTAAATGTATACAGTACATTCACAGTCATAACCATGTCATAATATGTTATAATAGCTGATATAACTTGTCATGACCCATATATTTACCCCTGTTGTGACATATATTGTGTTATTTTACGGCTGGTTAAATGTTTTCCCCTGCGAAAAGGTTTCCTTTTGTTTGAAAGTTTGTATCTATCCTTTGTTTTTGTTGTAGTGAATTCTTTACAGTCATGTTTTTTTCATCATATTTTAAATAACTTGAAGACAATACACTTTATGACATGTCATGAAGCGTTAAGACCATCCTGTGTCACTTTACTTGGACTAAGAAAATACACTTAATGACACTGTCAAGAAGAATTATGACCATCATAATCATATAAGCCAGATAGGCCTATCACGTACAGTGCCTTCATAAAGTATTCAGACCCCTTTACTTTTTTAAAACATAGGGGAGTGTTGCTGCACAGCTATTTTCAGGTCTCTCCAGATATGTTAGATTGGGTTTAAGTCCGGGCTCTGGCGGGCCACTCAAGGACATTCAGATACTTGTCCCGAAGCCAGTCCTGCGTTGTCTTGGCTGTGTGCTTTGGTCATTGTCCTGTTGGAAGGTGAACCTTGGCCCCAGTCTGAGGTCCTGAGCACTCTGGAGCAGTAAAGTGTTACCAGAACATTTAAGCTAGCAGACTGGAGTAAAAAAAATATACAAAATAATAACTGGTGGGAAGAAATACTCTTCCCTAGATAAACCAATGTGCTTCATACATTAAACATGAGCTGCTCAATTTGGATGTGTCCCAGAGAGTGGAGGGGCTTTGAGAGAAATGCATTCACATTTTAATCACACGGGAGGTGCAATTAATACTTGCGCGGTTTAAGGGTGAAATCGATGAATATTCAGTTACCAGACGAAGACTTCTGTGACCCTAGCTCCTTGCCTTCATTTTAGTTATATTGTTGCATACTGTACCTCATCTACCAAAAAGTTCCATGTGAGGGATACCCCATAACACTCAAGGTTGCATTTGAATTTCCAAAACCCTGGCAATGTTGTCAGAGGAAGAATAGCAGTTGAATCAGAATAGCGAAGACAGCACTGCTCACTCACTCCTATTTATAGAACTGAGTTCTGACAAGAAAACATTGGTGAATTCTGGTCATCTCGAAAGTGGTGTTTGGTGAGTCTTTGTTTGCCAGACTATGTCCAGACTGTTTGAGCCTCTATAAGCATAAATTAAATGAACCTTTTGAGGACTTAAAGCTAGAATCCTTAGTTGCTACATCAATTGTAGGACTACATCAATTGGAGGTCCCTAAAGGACTCTCAGACCATGAGAAACAAGATTCTCTGGTCTGATGACACCAAGATTGAACTTTTTATTCTGAAAGCCAAGCGTCACGTGTGGAAGAAACCTGGCACCATCCCTACAGTGAAGCATAGTGGATGTTTTTCAGCTGCAGATACTGGGAGACTAGTCAGGATTGAGGGAAAGATGAACAGAGCAAAGTACAGAGAGATCCTTGATGAAAACCTGCTCCAGAGTGCTCAGGACCTCAGACTGGGGCAAAGGTTCACCTTCCAACAGGACAACCACCCTAAGCACACAGCCAAGAATACTCAGGAGTGGCTTTGGGACAAGTGTCAATGTCATTGAGTGGCCCAGATAGAGCCCGGATTTGAACCCGATCGAACATCTTTGGAGAGACCTTAAAATAGCTGTGCAGCGAAGCTTCTTTTTCATCGGCAGGGACTGGGAAACTGGTCAGAATTGAAGGAATGATGGATGGCGCTAAATACAGGTAAATTCTTGAGGGAAACCTGTTTCAGTCTTCCAGAGACATGAGACTGGGACGGAGGTTCATCTTCCCGCAGGACAATGACCCTAAGCATACTGCTAAAGCAATACTCAAGTGGTTTAAGTGGAAACATTTAAATTGTTTGGAATGGCCTAGTCAAAGCCAAGATCTCAATCCAATTGATAATCTGTGGTACGACTTAAAGATTGCTGTACACCAGTCGAATCCATCCAACTTGAAGGAGCTGGAGCAGTTTTGCCTTTAAGAATGGGCAAAATTCCAAGTGGCTAGATGTGCCAAGCTTATAGAGACATACCCCAAGAGACTTGCAACTGTAATTGCTGCAAAAGGTTATCTACAAAGTATTGACTTTAGGGGGGTGAATAGTTATGCACGCTCAAGTTTTTTTTTTATTTTTTTTATTTCTTGTATGCTTGTTCGTCAAAGTGGTAGGCATGTTGTGTAAATCAAATGATACAAACTCGCAAAATATCAATTTCAATTCCAGGTTGTAAGGCAACAAAATAGGATTAAATGCAAAGGGGGTGAATGCTTTCGCAAGAAACTGTACATGAACTCAGCAAAAAAAGAAACGTCCTCTCACTGTCAACTGCGTTTATTTTCAGCAAACTTAACATGTGTAAATATTTGTATGAATATAACAAGATTCAACAACTGAGACATAAACTGAACAAGTTCCACAGACATGTGACTAACAGGAAGTATGCTTGGGGTCATTGTCCATTTGGAAGACCCATTTGTGACCAAGCTTTAACTTCCTGACTGATGTCTTGAGATGTTGCTTCAATATATCCACATAATTTTCCTGCACCGCCACAACATGATGCTGCCACCCCCGTGCTTCATGGTTCGGATGGTGTTCTTCGCCGTGAAAGCATCCCCCTTTTTCCTTCAAAAATAACAATGGTCATTATGGCCAAACAGTTCTATTTTTGTTTCATCAGACCAGAGAACATTTCTCCAAAAAGTACGATCTTTGTCCCCATGTGCAGTTGCAAACCGTAGTCTGGCTTTTTTTATGGCGGTTTTGGAGCAGTGGCTTCTTCCTTGCTGAGTGGCCTTTCAGGTTATGTCGATATAGGACTCGTTTTACTGTGGAAATAGATACTTTTGTACCTGTTACCACCAGCATCTTCACAAGGTCCTTTGCTGTTGTTCTTGGATTGATTTGCACTTTTTGCACCAAAGTACGCTCATCTCTAGGAGACAACGCGTCTCCTTCCTGAGTGGTATGACGGCTGTGTGGTCCCATGGTGTTTATACTTGCGTACTATTGTTTGTACAGATGAACGTGGTACCTTAAGGCGTTTGGAAATTGCACCCAAGGATGAACCAGACTTGTGGAAGTCTACAATTGTTTTTCTGAGGTCTTTGCTGATTTCTTTTGATTTTCCCATGATGTCAAGCAAAGAGGCACTGAGTTTGTCAATTAGCCTATCAGAAGCACCTAAAGCCATGACATAATTATTCTGGAATTTTCCAAGCTGTTTAAAGGCACAGTCAACTTAGTGTATGTAAACTTCTGACCCACTGGAATTGTGATACAGTGAATGAGTGAAATAATCTGTCTGTAAAAAATTGTTTGGAAAAATTACTTGTGTCATTCACAAAGTAGATGTCCTAACCGACTTGCAAAAACTATAGTTTGTTAACTACTTAGGGAGTGGTGGGGCGCTAGGGAGCGGCAGCTGAGGTGTTGGTTTTGGAGAGTCTGGCGTGCCCAAAGTCAAAGGCCTGCCACTCAGGCCCAGAAACTAGGATATGCACATAATCAGTACTATTGGATAGGAAACACTCTGGAGTTTCTAACAGTGTTAAGATATTGTCTGTGAGTATAACAGAACTGATATAGCAGAAAGATTTCTTAAAGGGAGTGCTCCTAATCTCAGCTTGTTACCTGTATAAAAGACACCTGTCCACAGAAGCAATCAATCAATCAGATTCCAAACTCTCCACCATGGCCAAGACCAAAGAGCTCTCCAAGAATGTCAGGGACAAGATTGTAGACCTACACAAGGCTGGAATGGGCTACAAGACCATCACCAAGCAGCTTGGTGAGAAGGTGACAACAGTTGGTGCGATTATTCGCAAATGGAAGAAACACAAAAGAACTGTCAATCTCCCTCGGCCTGGGGCTCCATGCAAGATCTCACCTCGTGGAGTTGCAATGATCATGAGAACGATGAGGAATCAGCCCAGAACTACACGGGAGGATCTTGTCAATGATCTCAAGGCAGCTGGGACCATAGTCACCAAGAAAACAATTGGTAACACACTATGCCGTGAAGGACTAAAATCCTGCAGCACCCGCAAGGTCCCCCTGCTCAAGAAAGCACATATACATGCCCGTCTGAAGTTTGCCAATGAACATCTGAATGATTCAGAGGACAACTGGGTGAAAGTGTTGTGGTCAGATGAGACCAAAATGGANTGTTTGGAGGAGGAGGAATGCTGCCTATGACCCAAAGAACACCATCCCCACCGTCAAACATGGAGGTGGAAACATTATGCTTTGGGGGTGTTTTTCTGCTAAGGGGACAGAACAACTTCACCGCATCAAAGGGACGATGGACTGGGCCATGTACCGTCAAATCTTGAGTGAGAACCTCCTTCCCTCAGCCAGGGCATTGAAAATGGGTTGTGGATGGGTATTCCAGCATGACAATGACCCAAAACACACGACCAAGGCAACAAAGGAGTGGCTCAAGAAGAAGCACATTAACTACTTACGGGGTGGTGGGGCGCTACCAGGTGAAATGCAAGGCGCCAAATTCAAAATCCAAAAGTTGAATTATTAAACATGCATCAATATACAAGTGTTTCATAGTCATCAAAAGCTCTGCTTCTTGGCAATATCACAGCGTTGTCAGATTTCAAAAAGGCTTTACGGCGAAAGCACTACATTTGATTGTTTGAGGGTAGCACCTAACATATTTCTCCCATTACCATGAATTCATAAGCCATCACGGTTCACACATAACACATTTCACAGCGAAAACAAATCAATTACCTTTTGAAGAACTTCTGCTGAGGGCTTCCCAAGTGTCCAACGAAGACAATCCATGGTTCTTTTGTTAGAAAAAGTAATGTATTATATCCATAAATCTCCATTTGGTTGGCGCGTTATAATGAGAAAATAGAGCGTCGACTCCTCCATTGAAAGGTGAAGAGAACTCGTTCAACTTATACCTATAAACTTGTCCAAGAACAATCAAACATCATTTTAAATGTATCCTTAGGAACACTTTTATGTATAAATAGTATAATATTTCAACCGGAATATAAACTGGGCGATAAGAAAGGAAAAAACCAAAGAATGTGCCAGCCGGGAGCGCGCATTTACTTGTATTGACATCTGCGTGGACACTTCCTTATTCGTCTTCTTCTCTGCTCTAAAAGCATCTAAAAAGAATCAGAACACTTTCTCGAGACTGTTGACATCCAGAGGAAGCAATAGGTACTGCATTCATATGCCCTTTTATGGGCATTTTCATAAGGGAGGGGTTCTAAATGAGGCAATCTGTCAAAACCACTTTTTCCAGGACAGAAATTCCTCGGGTTTTCGCCTGCCATATCCGTTCTGTTTTACTCACAGACAAAATGTTAACACTTTTAGAAAATTCAGAGTGTTTCCTATCCAATGGTACTAAATATGTGCATATCCTATTTTCTGGGCCTGAATGGGAGGCATTTTACTTTGGGCACGCCAGGCTCTCCAAAACGGTCACCTCGTGCGCTGCTCCC
>QNTS01000489.1:186966-238680 GCA_003317085.1 Hucho hucho
AAACCTTAATGACTTGGAGAAGATCTGCAAAGAGGAGTGGGACAAAATCCCTCCTGAGATGTGTGCAAACCTGGTGGCCAACTACAAGAAACGTCTGACCTCTGTGATTGCCAACAAGGGTTTTGCCACCAAGTACTAAGTCATGTTTTGCAGAGGGGTCAAATACTTATTTCCCTCATTAAAATGCAAATCAATTTATACAATTTTTCATATGCGTTTTTTTTTGTTGTTATTCTGTCTTTCACTGTTCAAATAAACCTACCATTACATTTATAGACTGATCATTTTTTGTCAGTGGGCAAACGTACAAAATCAGCAGGGGATCAAATACTTTTTTCCCTCACTGTAACATTAAGTAGCCCTATTTTGACATGTGAGATTTCACAATCTCTTTCAATAATGACAGGAAGGGAGGTCTTTATTCTAGTGAGATTGCTAAGGCGAACACCGCCATGTTTAGTTTTGCCCAATGTATATTGATGCACAGACAATGTCTCAATGGTGATAGGTGAGCTGACTACACTGGCTGTGCTAGTGGCAGACTCCACTAAGCTGGCAGGCTAGCTAACAGCCTGCTGCTTGGCCTGCACCCTATCTCATTGTGGAGCTAGAGGGGTTAGAGGCCTGTCTATGTTCATAGATAAGATGAGAACACCCCTCCAGCTAGGATGGAGTCCATCACTCCTCAGCAGGCCAGGCTTGGTCCTGTTGTGGGTGAATCTCAGAAAGAGGGCCAATTATCTACAAATTCTATCTTTTGGGAGGGGCAGAAAACAGTTTTCAACCAGCGATTGAGTTGTTAGACTCTGCTGTAGAGCTCATCGCCCCCCCTACCTGGGAGGGGGCCAGAGACAATTACTCGATGTGACACATCTTTCTAGTTGATTTACACGCTGAAGCTATGTTGCGCTTGCTGACCTCTGACTGGTTCATCCTAATATTGTTGGTGCTGACGTGGATAACAATATCCCTATACTCACTACACTCGCCAGTTTTAGCCTTAACCAGCACCATCTTCAGATTAGCCTTTCGTCGGTAGCCCTGCCCCCTGGTAAACAGTGTATGATTCTTTTTAAGTCTAATACTGCGGGTAATGGAGTCGCCAATGACTAGGGTTTTCAATTTGTCATAGCTAATAGTGGGAGGCATCGGTGTCTCAGACCCCGTAACAGGTGGAGGAGAGACCAGAGAAAGCTCGGCCTCTGACTCGTGGCTTAATGGGGAGAACCGGTTGAAAGTTTCTGTCGGCTGAATGAGCGACACCGGTTGAGCATTCCTACAGCATTTCCTTCCAGAAGCCATGAGAAAATTGTCCGGCTGCGAGGACTGTGCAAGGGGATTTATACTGCTATCTGTACTTATTGGTGGCACAGACTCGTTTTCATCCTTAAGACCTTTAGAGTTTAATTCGGGAGATGGTAACTCTTTAAAGAGCCACTCTCGTGGTGCCCCAAATCCTAATGAGTTAATTGTTACAATATTAATTTAATCGGGTAACAATTAAACACAGTTAGTTGATTAAATAAATAACAGTCATCAGATTAATGAAAGTAAAGTCATGACACTATACCAGTCAAATGTTTGGACAAACCTACTCATTCAATGGTTTTTCTGTCACGACTTCCGCCGAAGTTGGCCCCTCTCCTTGTTCGGGTAGTGTTCGGCGGTCGACGTCACCGGTTTACTAGTCATCACCGCTCCTTTTTTCGTTATCCATTGGTTTTGCCTTGTTTTTTTTCACACCTGTTGCTTTTCCCCCCTCATCAGTCTGCATGTATTTATTCCTCTGCTTTCCTTCTTGTCCTTGTGAGTGATTAATTTTTGTTTGTTCAGTCTGTTTATTTGGACGGTTATGTTTATTATTCCGGGTGTTTTGTTTATTTGCCCGTGTTTATATTTTTCGTGGACAGTATTTTGCCTACACTTTTGAACTTTGTTTTGTACTGGTGGCTTATTAATACTTTGGTTTCCACCCATCTCAACTCTCCTGCGCCTGACTCCTTTTTGTCATCAGTACACAGCATAACATTTTCTTTATTTTCACTATTTTCTACATTGTACTGTAGAATAATGGTGAAGACAACAATACTATGAAATAACACATATGGAATCATGTAAAAACTGAAAAAGTGTTAAACAAATGAGATTCTTCAAAGTAGACACCTTTAGCCTTGATGACAGCTTTGCACACTCTTGGCATGTCTTCACTATTATTCTATAATGTAGAAAATAGTAAAAAGTAAAGAAAAACCCTCGAATAAGTAGGTGTGTCCAAACTTTTGACTGGTACTGTATGTTTAGGGACATTATGTCCAAATGTGTTCATTGATATGGAAACATTTCACGTACAGGGTTGACACTTGAACCAACAGTGCAATGTTGGTTCAAAAACTATTGCTGGTGCCAATCCACTACCTACCAGTCCTGTGAAAAATGTAATTTCAACTACACTCAAAATGGAGGAAAAAAACATAGGGCCTCACTGACTTGCTCTCCTCTTTCTCTCTTTTATCATAGCATTAGTTCTGAGGCCTTACTCTCCAACTCTGCCTCACCTTATTTTAATTCACACATTTTCTCCTTATATCTCCTCCTGAGGGTGTTGGACTTGATGATGAACTGAGCCATCAAGGTGCCGGATTTGCCCTCTTCTTTGTACATTTGTCTGCATCCTTCTCTAGGCTGTCAGATACCTCCCAGCAGAGTTTTTTTCTTTTTTTCAGCTCATCTATATGGTCCTATTCAGCTTTTCTCTTCTGCCCTTGCAAAGCACTTTCCCTCGTCCTCTTCTCCTGGTCCAGGTGTGCTCTGTATTTTGACCTTGCTGTTCCAGTAGAGGTCAACAGCTACTTGATGAGAGGGACCTTGACAACCTCCCCACAGACTGTGACATAATAACACAAAGGTCTCTGGGCGATGACTGTGCCCTCCTGCATGTTACAGGTTTCCACATCCTTCCTGATGGAGAAGCCTCTCTCGACGGTAGCCTTCCCATGGGACAAAAGAAGAAGCTTCTTACAGAAACCCCGAAATTCAGGGTAGGGTTGGCTGAGGAAGTAATGCAGGAACACATCCAGCCTCGTCTCTGTGGCCCAGAAAGAGAAGAAGTTTGCAAACTGTTAGGTAATCACATCACCTGTGACAAAACAGATGAAAGGAAATAAGTGACAATTATTATTTTGATTATTAATCATTATATTACATCAGATAGGCTTCTATCACTTATATTAGTAATACTTGTGTATACATTTGGTAATAATCAGGAACAAAACCTTTTCCAGAACTACTCTATCTATTCTATTAAACTATTCCTACCAGCAGAGACACCTCCTGACAACTGCTTCTCTAGCAGAAACTTCTCCACAAGACTGCTCATCATTCCTTAGCGACCAGTCTGGGTCGGAGTACATGACAGAGGGGGTCCAAACACGCCAACTGTCTTACGGTGGGGTATTTCCGTGGGCTCTTGTCCTGTACTTTCTTTCGAATGTTTGACATACCCCTCATGCAGTCCCTCCTAAACTCTAGGACAGTGAGCTCTCCTACACTAGCTTTTCTCTGCAGTTCCTGACAGAGAGATAATGGGCCGTGAATGACTTAATACAATAGAAAACGATCTTCCGCCTGCATCCTCACCATCATTTGATGGAAAGTAATACTTCTAAATTCTCACAGTGCTGAGAATTTCTAAATTCTTCTAAATTCTCACAGTGCTGAGTCAGTCCTTAAGGACTGACTCAGCACCCAAGCCTATGTCAACTTCCTTCGGGAGGACTCAGGTCTTTTCGTCAGCGACATCGTCTGATCATCTGCAGTGGAGTGATGTCCCTCTTGAAAACTCCAAATGTGATGCAAATACCATTTTAACCACATTCATAATTAAATACATGTATATTTCCACATCTCTCTTATCTTTATCATCACCTCTATCATAAGCTTCATATCATCAACAGTACAATCAGTGATAAGAGAGTTGAAATCAAATGGCGATATCAAATTCTGGTGTGAATGCCATAAATTGTGAATAGAATTCCATTTAGGACAGTGTTTCAACTTCACACAGCCCCTCTCACATCTCATTATGAAGGTCACAACTCTCCATTCAGACCTGTGTGGGAGTGCTGTCTGCTACCAGACTGATAAATACAGTACATTGGCCACTTTTATACAGTAGGTGAACCAATAATGCACAGTCATCTCTTTTGTTTATCTCTTTCCTCAGACAATTATCTTCTCCATTACTGCCTTGTGTATTACAAAGACATATGTTTGTGGGAGTGTTGGGTGAGTGAGTGTGTGATCGAAAAAAAATGTAATGCTCTCCCATCTCCCCTTGATTGCACTTCATTTTGAAAAGGCACTTGTGAATGTGATGTATAAATGCCTTATGTGAGCACCTATTGTAATACAATGTAATGCTCCATATCCATCCACTGCAATACAGTATGAGTGTTTTGAAATCCCTTACCTGTCATTGTTTTTTTGCTAAGCTTAGCTAAAACATAATTCAAATTTCGGGGCGGCAGGTAGCCTAGTGGTTAGAGCATTGGGCCAGTAACCGAAAGGCAATTAACCCACTGTTCCTAGGCCGTCATTGTAAATAAAAATGTGTTCTTAACTGACTTGCCTAGTTAAATGAAGGATACATTTTTTTTACAAAAATAATAAAACAAGAGATGTAAGTAATAAGGTGTATTCTTCTTAAGTCATCTATGTGTTATGTATTTTAAATGAGTATTTTACAATTATTAGTAATGTCAATTCTGCATTTCTTCAGTTTTATCTGTGAGCAAGAATGAATAAACTCAAACTCAAACAAGAGCTATTTGGAAAGTAAGTTACACTGCTCTAATCTGCTGCAGTCACTTAGTGAAACCACTACGGGCTATACAGTACAGTAGGAGATGCACGATACCAGACCTGGGTTCAAATATTATTTGAAATCTTTTAAATACTTTTGAACGTTTGCTCTAGCCTGCCAGTGCCAAATGGGTGGATTTTTAAGTCTGACAACGTGTTATGCATGGGATCTCTCTCTCTCGCTCTCTATTGAAGCTGTCTGCCATTTTATTTTCAATAGGGAGTAAAATTATGTAATTGTAAGGGATGGGATGGGCTGTTCATGATCAAACAGTCAAAGAAATGGCAATAGATCTTCTTATAAATTATACCAACCCTCTCTAGACTACTAGGCTATCTCTTGGTTCTACAGTACTGTATGAGCGATGAAATTTACCTAATCTTGCAGCCAATCACTGACTTTAAAAAGATAACCCTGGGATGCCATGACGACCCAAGATGTTCTGACTGCTACAGCCGACACTTATTACAGACCAAGCTTCCCCCCACCAACTGCTTCCTTCTCAAAAGAAGGCACCAGTCGGCTACTGCTTTGGTGTCCCCTGCATATGACCAGCTCACAATGAAAGTGCCAATTTAATGGTTCACTGCTCAAACAACAACAAAAAAGTGCCTTTTGCATCGCTTTGATATTTTAAGTAGAAATTGTTCACCAATATTGACTTTTAAAAGCCTGCTATATTAAAGGCCCAGTGCAGTCAAAAAAAAACTAATTTTCCAGTGTTTTATATATATTTCCACACTATGAGGTTGGAATAATACTGCAAAATTGTGAGAATTATGATAATGCTTTTGTTGTGTATGAACTGTTTAAAAGACCGCCTGAAATGTTGCCTGTTTTGATGGGATGGATTTTTGGCCTGCCTAGTGACATCACCAGGCGGTAAATTACTTAATAGACCAATAAAAGAGAGAGTTTCAATAAGGGTTGGGCAATATTAGTCTAGCATCGTCTATTGACAACATACAATGGTTTCGCTCAGGATCCGGTGTCCTGTGTGAGTTTAAGTATGCTCTCTCTAACTCTCTCTCTCTTTTTCTCTCTTTCTTTCTCTCTTTCTTTCTTTCTTTCTTTCTTTCTTTCTTTCTTTCTTTCTTTCTTTCTTTCTTTCTCTCTCTCGGAGTACCTGAGCCCTAGGACCCCGCCTCAGGACTACCTGGCCTGATGACTCCTTGCTGTCCCCAGTCCACCTGGCCATGCTGCTGCTCCAGTTTCAACAGTTCTGCCTGCGGCTATGGAACCCTGACCTGTTCACCGAACGTGCTACCTGTCCCAGACCTGCTGTTTTCAACTCTCTAGAGACAGCAGGAGCGATGAAGACACTCTGAATGATCGGCTATGAAAAGCCAACTGACATTTACTCTTGAGGTGCTGACCTGTTGCACCCTCGACAACCACTGTGATTATTATTATTTGACCCTGCTGGTCATCTATGAACATTTGAACATCTTGGCCATGTTTTTCTAGCCACTGTGCTTCTACACCTGCATTGCTTGCTGTTTTGGGTTTTAGGCTGGGTTTCTGTACAGCACTTTGTGACATCAGCTGATGTAAGAAGGGCTTTATAAATACATTTGATTGATTGATCCTATACACTGAGTGTACAAAACATTAGGAAAACCTGCTCTTTCCATGACATATACTGACCAGGTGAATCCAGGTGAAAGCTATGATCCTTTATTGATGTCACTTTAATCAGTGTAGAGGAAGGGGAGGAGACAGGTTAAATAAGGATTTTTAACCGTGCCATTCAGAGGGTGAAATTAAAGTGCCTTTGAACGGGGTATAGTAGTAGGTGCCAGGTGCACCGGTTTGTGTTAACCTCTTAAGGATCTATGGGATCGGTGTCCCTATACCGGGACGGTTGTTGCTAACGTGCACTAATGTGACTAGAATGATGTTGTAAGCAGCGGTGGAAAGAGTACCCAATTTTCATACTTGAGTAAAAGTATAGATACCTTAATAGAAAGTTACTCAAGTAAAAGTCACCCAGTAAAATACTACTTGAGTAAAAGTCTAAAAGTATTTGGTTCTAAATATACTTAAGTATCAAAAGTCAAAGTATGAAACAGTTCAAATAAGTATCAAAAGTAAAAGTATGACACAAATTCCTTCTATTAAGCAAAGCAGGCAGCACCACTTTCTTGTTTTAGGCAAGGGCAGACATCATTTACAATTGATGCATTTGTGTTTAGTGAGTCTGCCAGATCAGAGGCAGAAGGGATGACCATGTATTATCTCGATAAGTGTGTGAATTGGACCATTTTCCTGTCCTGCTAAGCATTCAAAAGGTAACGAGTACTTTTGGGTGTCAGGGAAAATGTATGGAGTAAAATTATTTTATTTAGGAATGTAGTGAAGTAAAAGTAAAAGTTGTCAAAAATATAAATAGTAAAGTATAGATACCCCCCAAAAACCTACTTAAGTAGTACTTTAAATAATTTTTACTTAAGTACTTTACACCACTGCGTAACAGATTTTGGAATGTCGTTCCTTTCATTCAGGGTTTACAAAATGCCATCATCTAATTTCCCCATCAATATCCCTATGCCTATCAACTATTTCAATTTACAGGCTGTAAATCCAGTAGATTCATTGAGATTCACTGAGCAGTGTAGGATTAAAATGTAGAAGTCCTGAGCAATCTGTAGGAAAGCAGACCATATTTAATATTTTATTTTTTGAACAAATAAAAGCATATATTAACAAAAGACAACTTAACATTTACATACATATACACAAACATTAATCCACATGTTCCCACCGTATCCACACCTAATGCTGTTTCTAATGCTCATGAGACTCTGCCCCAAAAGACTTCAAATTGTGTTGCCAGACAAACAATTAATTTTCCATTGCAGTTAATCACTGTCTAATATCTAACTCTTGAAGTCCTCCTGACTTCAGAGTCTGGAATGGCTGTTTGATGTTGTCGGCACAATGCGTTGAAAATGAAGGGAGCTGTGCTTTTACTGGTTGGCTCTCCACTGTGTCTTTCTCACTCAAACACCCACAGCCCCTGAGTGCCGCCCAGTTCTATTACAATGGTTGGATTTCCAAATCCAAACAATGAGAGGTCTCAACCCAAAGAGGAAAAAAAACATTTAAGAGAACCAATCAAACTCTGTAGCACAATTTCTCAGCGAATATTGCATTAACAAAAAGCCTATTTTCCAGACCAGTGTGGTCACAGCTCTCCCTGAGCTGTGAGTCATGTGCGTAGCGTCAGCCAGACTAGTTAATCACAGCGAACAGAATCAAATTCTAGGTTTTAGTAAACAAATTACTCTTGGGCTATCTCAACTGCCTTGGGCCCATTTCTTTTTGGTCTCTGAGCGCTCTGGATTACATTCCTTCATGTACTCTGCTACTTGGTTTGACGGCCAGATGTTGTCCAGCCACTTGGTCATCTGGGCTGCCCTCTCATATTTGACTCTGTTGTGAGCACAAAGTATTAAATTAAATATAAATTCCTTTTAATAATCCGTTTTCAAAATACACAACAAATCTTTCAACATGTACCTGGCGAGACCCGGCTACAGCTCAAGGCAGTACCTTTGAGGTTAGAAGGCAGGCCTGTATTTAATCCCCCGAGCTGCCTGCGGGGAAATCTGCAGGGAGGGATCCGTCAGCCAGAGAGTTACCAGCTCCAATATCTCTGTATACTACCTACTACTGTTGTGCCCTTGAGCAATGCACTTTACCCCTAAGTGCCGATGAGTTGCTCCCAGTCTGTGATATGTTTGTGTTGTGTGTCAGGTTGGTCACTGTGACAGAATATCTGTGCAAATGACCAATAAAGCAAGGCCAGACTATCTACAGTATGGTAGCTGTGCATGTAATGTAGTTAGTGCCAAAGTGGCTGCATGGTTCCAAAAGTCTCTGGTGAAGTTAAATATTTCAAGTTTCCATTAAGGTTGTATAAGCTTTGTCCACACTCTCAAAAAGGAATTTATACATTTTACTTACCCTCAAACTTTGGAATCAAAGAGGCCAGGTTCCACTTGTTCAGCATATCTTTACAAAGCTGTCCATTCATTGGCCTTTACCTCTGCATTTAAGTACAGAAATAAATCAATGTTAGAAACATAGCTAGCTAGATAAACTACCTTGACTACATCAAGGCTTCTCAACAGTTTTTACCCCCAAGCCATAAGACTCCTGAACAGGTAATCAAATGGCTACCCGGACTATTTGCATTGTGTGCCCCCCCAAACCCCTATTTTTATGCTGCTGCTACTCTCTGTTTATCATATATGCATAGTCACTTTAACTATACATTCATGTACATACTACCTCAATTGGGCCGACCAACCAGTGCTCCCGCACATAGGCTAACCGGGCTATCTATCTGCATTGTGTCCCGCTACCCACCACCCGCCAAACCCTCTTTTACGCTACTGCTACTCTCTGTTCATCATATATGCATAGTCACTTTAACCATAGCTACATGTACATACTACCTCAATCAGCCTGACTAACCGGTGTCTGTATGTAGCCTCGCTACTGTATATAGCCTGTCTTTTTACTGTTGTTTTATTTCTTTACTTACCTATTGTTCACCTAATACCTTTTTTGCACAATTGGTTAGAGCCTGTAAGTAAGCATTTCACTGTAAGGTCTACACCTGTTGTATTCAGCGCACGTGACAAATAAACTTTGATTTGTGGTAAATGTGAACTTACATCCATCCTCCTCAACTTTTGTGGTAGTGAAAGAAGTAAAAAAAGTGTACTTTGATTATATTATAAAAATAAATAAATGTTAGAAACATAGCGAAGTAACTAGCTAGCTAAACTACCTTGGCTAAATCAAATATAACATTTCAAGTAAATGTTAACTTAGCTAGGTAACAGAATTTGCATCCATCCTCCTCAACTTCGTCCGACTAAAGCTGCCACTGTCAGAAACCATTGAAAACCAGTACAGTAACGCTAGCTAACTCAATAAATCACCATGCAAGCATGAGATAAGGCTGACAAATAGCCTGGTTAAACTAGATGGTAACTTTACAAATAAAGTTGTGGGGCTTGCTAAAGCTATTTTGTGGTAGTAAAAACAGTTTTAAAAAATTGCACTTTGATTATATTATTCAAATAGTGAAATAATTTGTAATTCTTATCGATAGTCAGTAGTTGTGGTCAGTCTGTGTGGTTGTGGTCACTAGATGTGGTCAGTCTGTGTGGTTGTTGTCACTAGATGTAGTCAGAATTTGTGTGGTTGTGGTCAATAGTTGTGGTCAGAGGTTGTGTGGTTGTGGTCACTAGATGTGGTAAGCAGTTGTGTGGTTTCGGTAAGCAGTTGTGTGGTTGTGGTCAGATGTTATGTGGTTGTGGGCAATAGTTGTGTGGTTGTGGTCAAAAGTTGTGTGGTTGTGTTCACTAGATGTGGTATGTGGTCAAAGGTTAAGTGGTTGGTCAGTTGTTGTGGTCAGAAGATGTGTGATTGTGGTCACTAGATGTGGTAAAGAGTTGTGGTCAAAAGTTGTATGTTTGTGGTCGTGGTCACTAGATGTGGTAAGCAGTTGTGTGGTTGTGGTCAAAAGTTGTGTTTGTGGTCAAAAGTTGTGTAGTTGTTGTGTGGTTGTGGTCACTAAATATGGTCAGAAATTGTGCGGTTGTTGTCAGAAGTTGTGTGGTTGTGTTCACTAGATGTGGTCAGCAGTTGTGTGGTATGTGGTCAGCAGTTGTATGGTTGTGGTCAGAAGTTAAGTGGTTGGTCAGTTGTTGTGGTCAGAAGATGTGTGGTTGTGGTCAGAATATGTGTGGTTGTGGTCAGTAGTTGTGTGGTTGTGGTCAAAAGTTGTGTGGTTGTGATCACTAGATGTGGTCAGCAGTTGTGTGGTTGTGGTCAGAAGTTGTGTGGTTGGTCAGTTGTTGTGGTCAGAAGATGTGTGATTGTGGTCACTAGATGTGGTAGAGTTGTGTGGTTGTGTTCAAAAGTTGTGTGTTTGTGGTCAAAAGTTGTGTGGTTGTTGTCAGGAGTTGTGTGGTTGTGGTCACAAAATATGGTCAGAAGTTGTGCGGTTGTTGTCAGAAGTTGTATGGTTGTGGTCACTAGATGTGGTCAGCAGTTATGTGGTATGTGGTAAGCAGTTGTGTGGTTGTGGTCAGAAGTTGTGTGTTTGGTCATTTGTTGTGGTCAGAAGATGTGTGGTTGAGGTCAGTGTTGTGTGTTTGTGGTCAGAAGTTGTGTGGTTGTGGTCACTAGATGTGGTAAGCAGTTGTGTGGTTGCGGCCAGAAGTTATGTGGTTGTGGTCAGGAGTTGTGTTGTTGTGGTCAGTAGTTGTGTGGTTGTGGTCAAAAGTTTAGTGGTTGTGGTCAGAAGTTGTGAAGATGTGGTAATGCAGTTACTAAAACAGCTGTACCGTAATATCCATAGTGAACATTTTAATTCCACAAACAGATATGAATTAGCAGAGAAGTAGAGAATATTCCATACTCTTTTTGTCTAAATTGTTGCAAAGTGGTCAAAACGACAGTTGTTTGCAAAACTTCTACAGAAAATGTTGTTGATGTGGTTACTTAAACTGCTGTAACTTTCAATCAGAATCAGACTTTTTGTTCAAACGCCAGAGTTGAGTTCCAGAGAAGTAAACGAAGATGTGAACTCTCTAACTTTTTGTCTAAGTTCTTGCAAAGTGGACTAATTAGCTGATTTGTGTCAAAAGTTGCATGATTTAACTTAGAGAATTGCAGTTGGAAGTGATGATGTCACAATGGGGAGCTTTAGAATGTTGAAGAAATGCCATGAAAGCAGATAGAGGACAAAAAAATGACAAAAATGTATAACGTAAAAGGTATAACAGATATCAAAAAGTTATATAGAACTCAAGTGAGACGATTCCGCACGTTTTGAAGTTTGAATGAGTTTATAGCTTAAACAGTGATGGGGAGTAATAAGAAGTATGTAAAATATGTAAGATGGGGCTTTAGCTGTGCAAGCCCCACAATTAACCCCAGATGGAGAATAAGTCAAATCTAGCCATTGTAACTTAGCTAGCTAGCTAATGAGTGAAACAGTGTCCGAGAAAGTCCAGAAGAGGTGTCAGACTTCATGTGAAAATGGCGCCAGAGAGGATGGCTGAATTTTAACATGCTCCTAACCAACTGTGCTATTTTGTAATGTTTTTTGCGTTGTTTGTAACTTATCTTTTTTACATATTTTGTACATAATGTTGCTGCTACCATCTCTTATGACCGAAAATAACTTCTGGACTTCAGAACAGAAATTACTCACCTCGAACTGGAAGAAGTTTTTTTCTTTAATGAGTCCGACAAGAAGAATATACTGCTTTCCTGGGAACAGGCCCAAATCTCTGTCATTTGCGTGAAGAAAAGCCGGAGAAAAATGCGGCTGAGAATTCATAGGCGAGCGAGTAAAGTCCCACCCGTTCTATCGGCCGAAGTGCAATCATTGGAAAATAAAATCGATGACCTACGATCAAGAATATCCTACCAACGGGACATTAAAAACTGTAATATCTTATGTTTCACAGAGTCGTGGCTGAACAAGGACATGGATAATATAGAGCTGGCGGTATTTTACATGCACCGGCAGAACAGAGAAGCTACGTCTGGTAAGACGAGGGGTGGGGTTGTGGGTCTATTTGTCAATAACAGCTGGTGTGCGACGTCTAACATTAAAGAAGTCTCGAGGTATTGCTTGCCAACCAGAAGCCATGGATTACAGACAACATCCGCATCGAGCTAAAGGCTAGAGCTGCCGCTTTCAAGGAGCGATCCACTAATCCGGACGCTTATAAGAAATCCTGCTATGCCCTCAGATGAACCATCAAACAAGAAAAGCGTCAGTACAGGATTAAGATTGAATCCTACTACACCGGCTCTGACGCTCGTTGTATGTGGCAGGGCTTGAAAAATATTACGGACTACAAAGGGAAACCCAGACGCACAGTGTCCAGTGACGCGAGCCTACCAGACGAGCTAAATGACTTTTATGCTCACTTCGAGGCAAGCAACACTGAAGCATGCACGAGAGCACCAGCTGTTCTGGATGACTGTGTGAAAACGCTCTTGGAAGCCAATGTGAGCAAGACCTTTAACTTCTTAGGGAGTGGCTGCAGAGGTGACGGTTTTGGAGAGTCTGGCGTGCCCAAAGTAAAATGCCTGCCACTCAGGCCCAGAAAACAGGATATGCACATAATTAGTACTATTGGATAGGAAACACTCTGAAGTTTCTAAAAGTGTTAAAATGATGTATGTGAGTATAACAGAACTGATATAGCAGGCGAAAACCCGAGGAAAATCCATCCGGATTTGCAGTTTTCATTGTATATGACCTTTTTCTCCAGGCTGCCTATTGATTTTAATGGGATCCAGCTCCTAGATTGCAGTACCTATGGCTTCCACTAGATGTCAACAGTCTTTATACAGTGTCTGGAGGCTCTAGCACTAAGCAGAACAGATAGGAAGAAGAAGTAGTGAAGGGACCACATTTGTCAACAACGTTTCACGGGCGCGAGAAACGGTTGAAATATTACAGTAAATATACATAAAAGGATACCTAAGGATATATTAAAAATGATGTTTGATTTGTTTGGAGAAAGTGTATAGGTATATTTGAACGCGTTCTCTTCACGGTTCAATGGGCGACTCGACGTTGGATTTTCTGATCATAACGCGCCAACCAAACTGAGATTTATGGATATAATAAATGACTTTTTCTAACAAAAGAACCATTGGATGTCTTCGTTGGACACTTGGGAAGCCCTCAGCAGAAGTTCTTCGAAAGGTAAGTGATTTATTTTAGCTCTTTATATGGGTTTTGTGTGACCCGTGCTGGAAATGAATTTATGCTAATGTGGAAAATAGGAGAGATGCTATCCTCAAACAGTCAAATGTTGTGCTTTCGCCGTAAAGCCTTTTTGAAATCTGACAACGCTGTGATATTGCCAAGAATCAGAGCTTTTGATGACTATGCAACACTTGTATATTGATGAATGTTTAATAATTCAACTTTTGGATTTTGAATTTGGCGCCTTACATTTCACCGGGTAGTGTGCTTCTCCCTAAGTAGTTAAACAGGTCAACATTCACAAAGCCGCGGGACCAGAAGGATTACCAGGACGTGTACTCAAAGCATGCACGGACCAACTGGCAAGTGTCTTCACTGACATTTTCAACCTCTCCCTGACTCACGAATCTGTAATACCTACATGTTTCAAGCAGACCACCATAGTCCCTGTGCCCAAGGAAGTGAAGGTAACCAACCTAAATGATTACCGCCCCGTAGCACACACGTTAGTAGCCATGAAGTGCTTTGAAAGGCTGGTCATGGCTCACATCAACAGCATCGTTATTGTTATTTTATTTTGTTCATTTTTCTTATTTTTTACTTTAATAACTCTTCTTGAACTGCACAGTTGGTTAAGGGCTTGTAAGTAAGCATTTCACGGTAAGGTTTACACTTGTTGTATTCGGCACGTGACAAAGTTTTATTTTATTTTATTTGACTAAAGCTAGCTTTAGCTAACCGACGTTACAGACACTGAAATAGTTAGCTAGTTGACAAAAAACATACATTTATTTATATTCTGCAACAACCAAATGTAAACAGAAAATGTACATTATATCCTGTGACAACACTTCAGTAAGCTAACGTCCTGAGCATAATCGCAAGGCTAACATAGGCTAGCTAGCTAACATTATCACAGTCAGAGATATTAGAGCAGAAAATGACTATGTAACTAGCTAACGCTCAAGCTAAGATTAGCAAGCTACCTAACATTCTAGCTACCTAATTATGACAGAATAACTATCAAATTCACAATTTGTAACGTTTGTTGTTTAACGTTTTCACGGTTTTCAGTCAGCCAAAACACCCTTCGTGTGTCAAAATAACGTTTACTGTTTTCCACTCATCAGTCACTCAGTCGCACTAGAACACTTGCAAGTATTCTGGTGGACTTGCCGCACTGGTGGTCGGGAGAATAAACCCACTTGCTGGGTCAAATATCCATAGCCCAACCTTAATAACCCAGCACCAATTACCCAACCCTGCTGTATTTACAGAAAGCAACCCAACTATTGACCCAATGCCTACAACCCAACAATTGGGTCATCCAAACAACCCCCAAAAAATGTGAGCGTAATTCACATCTGAAAGCCATGGATGCAAGAAGCCTTGACCTGTCTGGTGCACATATATTTCTCTGTCCTCAGTTTGATTGAAGGCCTCAATCTGTATTTTTGCCTTGTAACTGAATGCTTCTAGAAAGAAAGAAGGAACAACACATGATCAAAATGAGCTAGCCACTAGTTTAAAGCAATGAAAGATCTAATTGTTACAAATAATTAATGTATGGGCTACATTTATGAGAATAATACATGCATTTACTGACCTTACCAACCATGAAGAAAATACATGAATTTATCCCTAAAAAAAGTGTTATGAGTGAGTGCACCACAAACATGTTTCAAGGGTGTTGATGCGTCCTTCTCCCAATTCAGCCTCTTCCAACAACATGGCTAGGGAAAGGGTATCCATCTGCAGTGGTGGTGTTTTGCAAACTTTTGCAAACTTCAAATTCATTTTTGTAAGGGAAGTAAATCAAGTCACAAATGAGAGAATAGTCTGATTAACTGATAACTGACACAGACATGATGGCGTAGCAGAAAGCTTGGAATGCCGGGAACCAAGAAGTTGTGAGTTCAAATCCCAGGTTAGGAAATGCTGAATAATAATTTATGTGTAAGTGAACATACACAATGTAATAATGTGTGTCAAATATGTAAGTTGAAAACACTATGTTTTAAAGGCACTGTGTGTGTGTCCCTAAACCTGCCAACAGGCAAAGAGCTGTAAATGGATCAGTGGTTCACCAATCAGGGCATTTATGGGCTTGGCAACAGGAACAAGGTGTAATGAAAAAAAATGTTTGGGGAGAATGTTTCTTTGGACCATCAGGTGACATCCTTACAACTGACACACAGGAACGTCCTTGCAACATTCCCATGAAACATGTCTAGAACAACCATTCTGTATATGTTTGGTGGGACGTTGATGAAATATTGTCCTACCTAAAGAAACTGGACACAGGAATGTTCTTGCAACGTTCCAATAAAACGTATCTAGAACATTACAGTATCTTCTATTATGGCAACCATGTTCTGTATATGTTTGGTGGAACGCTGATGGAATATTGTCCTAACCCTCAGAAAATGGGGCACTGGAATGTTCCAATAAAACGTGTCTAGAACATTATTTTGGATATTCTGAGAATATGGTAACCACGTTCTGTTTGACATTTAGGAAAAGTTCTCCTAACTATAACGCCAAAACACGCTAACATACAGTACGTATAATATTCCCCTAACTAACAGAAAACTGGACACTCAAATATCTGGGGAACATTAAGGGTAACATTACAACAACTTTCTCTCTCCCTAGAATTGTTTGCTGGGTATAGTCTGATATGGGCACTGCAGAGGGACAACTCATCTCAACATACTGTTAGAGTGAGCAGTCATTACAGAAGGTGGAACCAAGGGCTGTTCTTGTTGTCAGTTTGTGTGTATGTGTATGTGTTTGTGCCTATTGGAGTTTATCTGTATGAGAGAGCTCCTGTCAATTACGTCAGTCCTTCACAGTTCGCAGCGTTATTCCAGCTGATTTCAATCCAGTGGCATCGGCGCAGAAGGCTGATTATCTTCCATTACAAAGTGAGAGACACTCCTAATACACACTCCAGGCTCCAGGTGTAGAATCATTATCTTTATACCCGCGGTTACACTAAAGGTCACACATATTTCTACAGTCACACATGCTACTCCAGCGGATCACTAAATAGGAGATTAATCTTTCCACTTCATCCTCAGTGACTGAGGCTCCTTTTGTTGAGCACCAGTGAAGTGTGACAATTATAAGCCACTATCTCTCCGAAATATCACTTGAAGATGGTTCATTTTTTCTATGTTATAACATTTCTCACGGGCGATGGAACCTATTCAACCCTGGGCTTTAATTCCTTTGTCAACAACAATGATAGTGTCAAGAGCAGATGGTAATAGAGAACGGACAGTGTAATGTAACTCTCACTGTATGCAAAGAGGGTAATTATCTAGTTCCTCGTTGCTATGATAAATATGATAAACCTACGGAGGAAAGAAAACCTTGTTATGTAGAGGACCAGAGTGTGGCTGATCTGTGTCATGTCTTTGGCTATGCCGGATTAAGTGATATGACATCATATTCTATAAAATATTTTCTCTATAATTAATATTACCTGATTAAACTAATCATGTAAATGTAATTAACTAGAAAGTCAGGGCACCATGAAAGAATGAGCTGTTATCTTCCGAATAAACTCTTAAAGACCTAGTAATCTTTCACATCAGTAGCAGTCAATCATTAATCATCTTATTATTCTGTCTCATCTGAACATCGTAGAATTCTTGGTTATCTTCACGAACCCTGGCTAACAAGTTGAATCAGCAATACAAAATTTGGTTTAATAATTTATTTACTAAATACATAAATTATCACACAGAATTACATATACACAGGATGGATCATATATTGATTACTAATTATGTCATACAAGAAAACGTCGCTGGTGGACGGAACCGATACGACGGCTGGTTACACAAAGAAAGAGTGTTGGGTTCGAATGAAAGCATGGGAAGACTGAGGAACAAAAGGATTTGGTCTCTATCGGACCTTATGATGCCATGCTATCGCATTCTAAATAACCGCCCATTTGGAAAAGGAAAATGCAAGACATATTTACTCTGAGCTGCGCTTCGATAGATTGGTCGTAGATGGAAGGCTGGGTTGCCCAGCAAAGATCTCTTGTCCTTTGTTGAATGTTGTCGTGTGGTAGAACGGATACGTTGTAGTACCCTGTCTTTCTGAAGAGATTGTCCGTTCAATTCCTAGCCCACGTTTACAGCTGCTGCTGCTGCTAACTCAACGGCTAGGATGTATCACTTCTTTAGTGAATAAGAGTTCAAAGTTCATACCAAGTTTCCATACTATAAGATCATGCTATATTCTGGCTGGTATAATCGAAATTCATCCTTTTGGCGTGTTGATCGTCACCTTCACTTTGAACACGATGCTAATTCGTTAGGTTATTATCTTAGCCCTTTTAACGTAGGACCGTCGTCCTCACGTCCTCGGAACACAAAGTTAAATTTTTGTAAAGGGGCTTATAAAGTGGTGGGAGAGAGAGGTGTGTTTCATAGTTTACAACCAATGTCTGTTCACATGGGTGGGGCCACTGAGTTGAGCATAGATCACACATGAAAACCAATGATCTAATTTAGAAGCTAAAATTACATTTAATCTTTTCGCAAATAGTTTTATATTTAAACATTTAAATTGCTCAACAATTCCATGTGAATCTGATAACTAGAATGTGTAGACTTTCCAAGATACAGTTTATGTCGTCCTATCATCAGTTATAATGTCTCAGACAACAACCGATCTGACATCATATTCATTAAGTACCAACGCATATTTTCAACTGGTTGGATTACCGAAATATGGTTCTGTTCCCCACCCTTTTGATGTTACCAGACTCTCTCTATGCTAACAAAGGGATTTTCAATAGTCACATCTGTAGAGTAGAGAGAGAGAAAAGGGGGGAAGGTATTTATGGGGGTCATAAACCTCACCAACAGGCCAACGTCATGACATCTGAGAAACAGGCAGACTGGCATTCAAACCCAAGACAGGAGGGATGTCACACTGGCTGTTCTTAGCCAGGAGCTATCCTTTCACCTTTGGTTAGAAATAGCCCAAGGCTAGCTTATCCTTGTTTCACATAACTTTCTGATAACCCTGAGGTAACCAAAATAAACTTTGCTTATGGCGTTTTGGCTACAAGTATTACGGTATACAAAGTACAAAGTGTGTGTGCAGTGCACCATAAAAATATGCTACCAGCAAATCAGTGGAGGCTGCTGAAGGGAGGACGGCTCATAATAAGCTCATAATAATGGCTGGAATGGAGTGTAATTGTCACAAGTGTAGAGAGGAGTAGGCAGGAGGCAGTCGCAGGTTTAGAACTACTGAGTTTATTAAAGCGCTAATTATATAAAAGCAGGACGAAACACAAAGTACTCAAGAAAATGTAGGCGAGATTCCTCTCAGGAAAACAAGCAACATTTATAATGACCGACAAAGACAAATGACAGAGGGAGTATATATACAGTGATAGAGTGGGGATTGTAACCAGGTGTGGGTACTGATGACGAGACAAGTCCGGAGTTGATGAGTGAAGGGCGTTTGCCAGCAGCAGGTTCGGCAGCAGCTAGAAGGCTGACGATGCCGAACGCCTGAGCTGGACAATAGGGGGAGCCAAAACAAAGGCTGGTGTGACAGTAATGGCTGAAATGGAGTGAATGGAATGGTATTAACCACATTAAAACCATGTGTTTGATGGCATTCCATTTACTCCATTCCAGCCATCATTATGAGTCGTCCTCCCCTCAGCAGCCTCCACTGCAGCAAATTAAAATTGGAAAGATACATGACATAGAGGCATATAATTGCTTTAATGAGTTACCTCATGTTAATTATCCCTCTCATAAACTGAGTCTGCTGAAAATAACTAGTTTTTTTAAGGGAAAACAAGTTATAGGGAATCTAACCGAACAAACTCAAAACACAGTTGTACATCCAGTCCTGTGTGATGTCAATCTCTTCGGTGAAGTCAGAACCAGAATCACCTCAGCCTAGTATCGTGTTATTCCTCACAGACACATACAGTGAGGGATAAGTATTTGATCCCCTGCTGATTTTGTACGTTTGCCCACTGACAAATAAATGATCAGTCTATAATTTTAATGGTAGGTTTATTTGAACAGTGAGAGACAGAATAACAACAAAAAAATCCAGAAAAACGCATGTGAAAAATGTTATAAATTGATTTGCATTTTAATGAGGAAAATAAGTATTTGACCCCTCTGCAAAACATAATTTAGTACTTGGTGGCAAAACCCTTGTTGGCAATCACAGAGGTCAAACGTTTCTTGTAGTTGGCCACCAGGTTTGCACACATCTCAGGAGGGATTTTGTCCCACTCCTCTTTGCAGATCTTCTCCAAGTCATTAAGGTTTCGAGGCTGACGTTTGGCAACTCGAACCTTCAGCTCCCTCCGCAGATTTTCTATGGGATTAAGGTCTGGAGACTGGCTAGGCCACTCCAGGACCTTAATGTGCTTCTTCTTGAGCCACTCATTTGTTGCCTTGGCCGTTCGTGTGTTTTGGGTCATTGTCATGCTGGAATACCCATCCACGACCCATTTTCAATGCCCTGGCTGAGGGAAGGAGGCTCTCACCCAAGATTTGACGGTACATGGCCCCGTCCATCGTCCCTTTGATGCGGTGAAGTTGTCCTGTCCCCTTAGCAGAAANGGGGACCTTGCGGGCGCTGCAGGATTTCAGTCCTTCACGGCGTAGTGTGTTACCAATTGTTTTCTTGGTGACTATGGTCCCAGCTGCCTTGAGATCATTGACAAGATCCTCCCGTGTATTTCTGGGCTGATTCCTCACCGTTCTCATGATCATTGCAACTCCACGAGGTGAGATCTTGCATGGAGCCCCAGGCCGAGGGAGATTGACAGTTCTTTTGTGTTTCTTCCATTTGCGAATAATCGCACCAACTGTTGTCACCTTCTCACCAAGCTGCTTGGCGATGGTCTTTGAGCCCATTCCAGCCTTGTGTAGGTCTACAATCTTGTCCCTGACATCCTTGGAGAGCTCTTTGGTCTTGGCCATGGTGGAGAGTTTGGAATCTGATTGATTGATTGCTTCTGTGGACAGGTGTCTTTTATACAGGTAACAAACTGAGATTAGGAGCACTCCCTTTAAGAGTGTGCTCCTAATCTCAGCTCATTACCTTTATAAAAGACACCTGGGAGCCAGAAATCTTTCTGATTGAGAGGGGGTCAAATACTTATTTCCCTCATTAAAATGCAAATCAATTTATAAAAATGTTCACATGCGTTTTTCTGGATTTTTTTATTGTTATTCTGTCTCTCACTGTTCAAATAAACCTACCATTAAAATTATAGACTGATAATTTCTTTGCCAGTGGGCAAACGTACAAAATCAGCAGGGGATCAAATACTTTTTTGCCCTCACTGTATGTGTCTGGTTCAAAGCTATTTTTGTTTGCTTGAATAATATATACATTTTATATTTCAGTCTCCTTTTAAATGTAAGCCAGGGTGTAATTATCTCCTACGGAGGACTTTTCAACATACCTTTCATGCATTTACTGGGAATTTGCATTTATTATAATTTCCTCTTCTCGCTGGCTGCTGTAGCCGCTAAACATATTTGGAGAACGGTAATAAACAAAATATGTCCCTGAGTGGCTGCAAAAAGAATTCACCACTCTTTTTAATCATCTCAGGCACCTGATGTTTTGATTAGGAAAAAGTATTAATATTTTCACTGATAAGGCCTCTTCGTTTGAGAAGAGGTTAATGTTTTTGGTTAATGTTCTTTAGTGAGAAACCATTTGAACTTCTGATTCAATCGCCCACTTGGAATTTGTCCTTGATGTCCACACATAGCTAGCACATTAGGTTCCTTGGAAGTTGTGGGAACGTATGTTTTTGGTTTCACATGAGAACAGAACGTTTATTTTTTGGTTGCCGGGAGGTTCTGAGAATATTTCATTTGTATTCTTGAAAATTTTTCTGGGAGGTTTTATTAACACTTTGCGAATGAAAATTATAGGTTATTTTGAGATTTTTATTTAACTTCTTAAAACTTTTACAGAATGTTTTAATAAGACTTTTAATAACACTGCTAGCTTATTTTTTCTAAACTTTTTGGAACTCAGATAAGACACATGGTCATTCGTTTCCTTAAGCATTAATCATGCAACAATTTTTTTTATTTTTTTATTGTGACAGCATCAGTGAGATTCTAACCTATAATCTTCTGTTTTCTATCCATGGAATTTGTCAACCAGGACCAAGATAGCATGCTATAGTATGTTTTTTTATGCATACAAAGCTGTTTATTTTTGTCTATTCAAACAGACCCCATTTAAAAGGAAACAAGCACTCGATAAGATCAAGTGTGGCCAATTAGTGTGAGCGCCCAACATACCTGAACACACCTAACGTTCTAGGAACGTTCTCCAGCTAGTTTGACATTGGGAATGTTCTCAAATAGTTCAGAGGACGTTTATTAACTTCTTCGGGATCAGTGTCCAGTCCACGGGACAGTTGAGCTAACGTAGGCTAATGCGATTAGCATGAGATTATAAGTAACAAGAACATTTCCCAGGACATAGACATATCTGATATTGGCAGAAAGCTTACATTCTTGTTAATCTAACTGCACTGTCCAATTTACAGTAGCTATTACAGTGAAATAATACCATACTATTGTTTGAGGAGAGTGCACAATTTTGAACATGAAAAGTTATTAATAAAAAATGTGGCACATTTGGGCAGTCTTGACACAACATTTTGAACAGAAATGCAATGGTTCATTGGATCAGTCTAAAACTTTGCACTAAATTGCACCTGGGCTGGAATAAGATGATGGTATTATCTTCTACCAGATCTATTGTGTTATATTCTCCTACATTCCGTTCACATTTCCATAAACTTCAGTGTTTCATTTCAAATGGTACCAAGAATATGCATATCCTTGCCTCAGGGCCTGAGCTACAGGCAGTTAGATGTCATTTTAGGTGGATCCTTAAGAGGGAAGCAACATTCTTCTGTGGGAATATTCTCAGAACATTAAGAGAACTTTCCATAAAAACTATAATAAAACTTTATCAACGTCATCATCAACAAAACTCTCTCTATTCTCTATCTTGTTAAGTGTATTTGTGTGTCAGTCGCACCCACTAATTGGCCACACCTGATCTTAATGAGTGCTTGTTTCCTTTGAAATGGGGTACGTTAGAATTGATAAAATTTACTGCATTTTATGTGTAAAAAAACATGGTACCCTAGCTCCATTCAGGTCGCATAATTTCATGGATAGAGAACAGAAGCTCATAGGTTCAAATCTCAAAAGTTATTAAAAATCCTCCAAATAACCCTACATTTTTGTTCTCAGAGAGGTAATAGAACCTTCTGTTCTCAGAACATTTAAAAAAACGATCCCTTTTACTGATCAGGAAACTTATGGCTTCCTTCCTACAACCAAAAACATATGTTCCCACAACTCCAAAGGAACCAAATAAGCTAGCTGGGGAGTGTGCATACTGTAATGCTATGGCTAAAACTACAGCCATTGTCAGGGAAGACAGATTGAGCTACCTGCATGGGTTACATGTTTCGTCACAATATTTTGACGAAACGTTAGTTTGGACAGATGCCTAACTGAGCATTCTACTCAATGCATCGTCAATGAGCGCTGATGAAGATTTCATCAAAAGTGCATTACAGTGGCTTGGAAATACAATGACATTCAAAAAAGGCAAATAATTATTGGGAAAACCTTTCGTCAACATTTTGATATCACCAGATAGACTTTAGATGCAGTATAACGTCAGCTATCTAGCTCAAATTGAGGGGAGGCCACCAGATTTTAACTAGCTAACGTTAGCTTTGCTAGCTTTTTTTGCCGAACTTTTCTAGATGATGACGTTGCCATCTGTCTTAAGTAAATTTGACGACATGATCATGCTGTGAAAGTTGTTTCCTACTACATATTTGACTACTTTAGCAACGTCACCATATTTCCAGGCACTATAGTGTAATTTAGTTAGCATTTTTCAACATGTCTTTTACAAAAGGATAGATTTGGAGTAAGATAAACTTGGATTTTTCAGCAGGGACATATGCAGGATGCTACCCTGCAGAGCATGGCCTTCGCTCCAGATCAAAACTCCAAACCTACAACCTAATTTTGACCAACATTAACAGGAGAGATTACTGCTACTAGGGTTATCTTTTTCCAAGCTATACAGAGTGTGCTCTAGCAAACAAACAGCAGAGACCTGAGGACACCATCCAACCTGGAACTGAGTGAGTAGTGTTTGGTCTGATGCTATTTTGAAAGCCAAGAAGAAAATGAAAAATGAAAAACAATGAAAAATAAAGTTACATTACAATTATATGTTTTACTTTATGGGGACTGAATGCTGAGTTAAGGCTGCCAGGCTTGCAAGGACAAAACAGACACAACTTCAATTAGCACCGAGGTGTGAAGTAAAAGGTATCGAGGCCTTTTGGCCCAACAAGTGGCAGGAGTCTTTGAAGCGCCCTTTGAAGCCCCCTTCTGCTGTTCAAAGACGATTCATTGGCATTTTCTACAAGAAATCTGCCTCCAGAAATAAAAGCTTCTCCCAAGTAGGTGTGACACCTACTCCCGTTGCCTGCTGCACTGCTGCTTGGATTCTATCTGGCGATCTGTTCACCGTCTGCCCTGGCCTGTCTCCCCCTGTCTGGTACAGGTACCCCCACCACACTCCCCCCTCTCTCCCGAACTTTTGCTCGCCTCCAGCACACACACACTGTTGGGACGAGTGACTTTGAACTTACAATGGCTAGCCCCAAGTCACTATATATAAATTTTTTCTTGTGCATTTTGCTATTTTGCCTCATGACTCATGCATGCTTTGTTGACAACAAATTTTCTTTACCCAACCGTGGGACAGACTATATTTGTTCCCACACTTGGGACTCTGACTCTCTGTTGGTTACACAGACTTTTGGCCTCTCATCCTATTCTAACCACCTCTCACTGGCTTTGTATTCATTACCTGTTTTTACCTGATGAAATTGCTGTACAGGCCAAAAGATTTGAGAATGACACATATTAATTTCCACAAAGTTTGCTGCTTCAGTGTCTTTAGATATTTTTGTCAGATGTTACGATGGAAGTCTGAAGTATAATTACAAGCATTTCATAAGTGTCAAAGGCTTTTATTGACAATTACATGAAGTTGATGCAAAGAGTCAATATTTGCGGTGTTAACCTTTCTTTTTCAAGACCTCTGCAATCCACCCTGGCATGCTGTCAATTAACTTCTGGGCCACATCCTAGCTGATGGCAGCCCATTCTTGCATAATCAATGTTTGGAGTTTGTCAGAATTTGTCTTGAGGGTTGACCACAAGTTCTCAATGGAATTAAGGTCTGGGGGGTTTCCTGGCCATGGACCCAAAATATCAATGTTTTGTTCCCCGAGCCACTTAGTTATCACTTTTGCCTTATGGCAAGGTGCTCCATCATGCTGGAAAAGGCATTGTTCGTCACCAAACTGTTCCTGGATGGTTGGGAGAAGTTGCTCTCGGATGTGTTGGTACAATTCTTTATTCATGGCTGTGTTCTTAGGCAAAATTGTGAGCGAGCCCACTCCCTTGGCTGAGAAGCAACCCCACACATGAATTGTCTCAGGATGCTTTACTGTTGGCATGACACAGGACTGATGGTAGCGCTCACCTTGTCTTCTCCGGACAAGCTTTTTTCTGGATGCCCCAAACAATCGGAAATGGGATTCATCAGAGAAAATGACTTTACCCCAGTCCTCAGCAGTCCAATCCCTGTACCTTTTGCAGAATATCAGTCTGTCCCTGATGTTTTTCCTGGAGAGAAGTGGCTTCTTTGTTGCCCTTCTTGACACCAGGCCATCCTCCAAAAGTCTTCGCCTCACTGTGCGTGCAGATGCACTCACACCTGCCTGCTGCCATTCCTGAGCAAGCTCTGTACTGGTGGTGCCCCAATCCCGCAGCTGAATCAACTTTAGGAGACGGTCCTGGCGCTTGCGGGACTTTCTTGGGCACCCTGAAGCCTTCTTCACAACAATTGAACCGTTCTCCTTGAAGTTCTTGATGATCCGATAAATGGTTGATTTAGGTGCAATCTTACTGGCAGCAATATCCTTGCCTGTGAAGCCCTTTTTGTGCGAAGCAATGATGACGGCACGTGTTTCCTTGCAGGTTACCATGTTTGACAGAGGACGAACAATGATTCCAAGCACCACCCTCCTTTTCAACCTTCCAGTCTGTTATTCGAACTCAATCAGCATGACAGAGTGATCTCCAGCCTTGTCCTCATCAACACTCACACCTGTGTTAATGAGAGAATCACTGACATGATGTCAGTTGGTCCTTTTGTGGCAGGGCTGAAATGCAGTGGAAATGTTTTTTGGGATTCAGTTCATTTGCATGCAATTAATTGCAAGTCATCTGATCACTCTTCATTGATATGCAAATTGCCATTATACAACTGAGGCAGCAGACTTTGTGAAAATTTATATTTGTGTCATTCTCAAAACTTTTGGCCACGACTGTACAATATGATCTTGTTGCCATCTGATGCACATTCAGATGTCATAAATCAGCACTGCAAAGCTCTCCCTGTCCTATGCTGTGCCTTGATTGTATTACTGTTGATGATATCTGGAAAAGTGCATGTACACCCTGGCCCATCTACTGTTGCTAGCCCCAATTCTAACTTGTGCTTTAACCTGTTACGGATCCAATCCCGTGAACGGGATCGATTTTGACAACATCCGGTGAAATGCAGAGTGCCAAATTCAAATGACAAAAATACTAATTTCAAACATTCATGAAAATACAAATGCTGCACAATCTTCAAAAGCTTAGACTCTTGTTAATCTAACAGCATTGTCAGATTTCAAAAAGGCTTTACGGCAAAAGCAGAACATTTGATTGTCTGAGGACAGCGCCCCACTCAAAAACTCAATTACCATAATAACATAACCAGCAGAGGTGTCACAAAACTCAAAAATAGCATAAAATAAATCGCTTACCTTTGAGGATCTTCCTCTGATGGCATACCCAAGCGTCCAGTTTTCACAATAAAAATGCCTTTTGTTCGATAAAGTTCCTCTTTATATCCATATAGCTCCGTTTGGTTGGCGCGTTTTGTTCAGTAATCCACCTTTCCAAAGGCTTTCATCCTATGCATATCCTAGCTTCTGGGCCTGAGTAACAGGCAGTTTACTTTGGGCATGTTTTTCATCCGAACTTCAAAATACTGCCCCCTAGCCCTAAGAAGTTAATATCTGCTTCACTGATTTCTGCTCTCATAAAAGCCTGGGTTTTCTGCATGTTAACACTAGAAGCTTAAAATGGATACATTGAAAGTGTGGGTTCACAGCTCCAATCCAGATGTGTTGGTCATTACTGAGACGTGGTTAAGGAAGAGTGTTTTGAATACTGATGTTAACCTTTCTGGTTATAACCTTTTTCGACAAGACAGATCTTCCAAAGGTGGGGGAGTGGCAATCTTTAACCTCTCAGGGATCATTGGGGCGCTAGCGACCCACTCCCGACACCACCAGGTAAAATGTAAAGCGCCAAATTCAAAATCCCAAAGTTGAATTATTAAAAATCCACCAATATACAAGTGTTTCATACTCATCAAAAGCTCTGTTTCTTGGCAATATCACAGCGTTGTCAGATTTCAAAAAGGCTTTACGGCGAAAGCACTACATTTGATTGTTTGAGGACAGCACCTCACATACTTTTCACATAGCCATGAATTCATTAGCCAGCGTGGCACACACATAACACATTTCACAGCAAAAACAAATCAATTACCTGTTGAAGAACTTCTGCTGAGGTCATCCTAAGTGTCCAACGAAGACAATCCATGGTTCTTTTGTTAGAAAAAGTCATGTATTATATCCATAAATCTCCATTTGGTTCACGCGTCATAGTCAGAAACGACAGCCTCNGGGAAACACAGTGCGCGCTTGGCGAGAGCGCGTGCCCAGTCCTACAGAGTTCCAAAGAGGCACTTCCTGATTCTCTCTTCTTCTCTGTTCTAACTCATCTGAACAGCATGAAACCACTTTCTAGAGACAAAGGACATCCAGAGGAAGCGATAGGTACTGCATTCATATGCCCTTTTATGGGCATTTTCATGAGGGAGGGGTTCCAAATGAGGCACTCTGTGAAAACCACTTTCTCCAGGACAGAAATTCCTCGGGGTTTTGCCTGCCATATCCGTTCTGTTTTACTCACAGACAAATGGTTAACAGTTTTACAAAATTCAGAGTGTTTCCTATCCAATGGTACCAAATATGTGCATATCCTATTTTCTGGGCCTGAATGGGAGGCATTTTACTTTGGGCACGCCAGGCTCTCCAAAACGGTCAAGTTGTGCAGTGATCCCTAAGAAGTTAACAAGGATCACCTTCAGTGCTCGGTTGTCTCCAGCAAGTCTTTCCCCAGAACAATTTGATTTGCTGGTTTTAGGCATTACATTTTCAAATAGCTCTTTGTTGACTGTTGCTGGGTGCTATTGTCCTCCATCAGCACCTGCCTGTACCCTACCTGTCCTAAGCTCTCTCCTGGCCCCTTACACTAAGTATGAATTTGTCCTGCTTGGTGTCCTAAACTGGGACATGCTTAAACCACCTGACCAAGTCCTAAAGCAATGGGACTCCCTAAATATTTCTCAGATTATTACCAATCCCACAAGGTATGACTCCAAACACCCAGAAAAGGCTACTCTCCTCGATGTTATCCTCACAAATAGGTATCAGTCTGGTGTTTTCTGTAATGACCTTATTGATCACTGTTTTACTTCTACACCTGCATTGCTTGCTGTTTGGGGTTTTAGGGTGGGTTTCTGTACAGCACTTTGTGACATCATCTGATGTAAGAATGGCTTTATAAATAAATTTGATTGAATTTGATTGATATACAGCCTGTGTTCGTAATGGCTGCTCAGTGAAATTACTTTTCGTGATTTGTCATAGACGCTTGCTAAAAAACTTGAGCAAGCCTTCCTTCATGAACTGGCCTCTGTAAAATCATATAGAATCAGCTTGATCCCCTCTGTCAAAGACGCTTGGACCTTCTTTTTTTATATTTTCAGTGGTATTGTTAACTTCTTAGGGAGCGGCTGCATAGGTGACGGTTTTGGAGAGTCTGGCGTGCCCAAAGTAAAATGCCTGCCACTCAGGCCCAGAAAACAGGATATGCACATAATTAGTACTATTGGATAGCAAACACTCTGAAGTTTCGAAGAGTGTTAAAATAATGTATGTGAGTATAACAGAACTGACATAGCAGGCGAAAACCCGAGGAAAATCCATCCGGATTTGCAGTTTTTTTTGTACTTGACCTTCTTCTCCAGGCTGCCTATTCATTTATTTTTAACCAGAACAGACTGCAGTACCTATGGCTTCCACTAGATGTCAGCAGTCTCTATACAAAGACTGGGAGCGATAGGAGTAAGCAAAACAGATAGGAAGAGGAAGTAGTCAGGGGACCACTTTTGTAAACAATTTTTGACGCGCGCGAGATTGTGAACGCGCACCACTTTATTTTTCTTTCCTATCGTTCACGTTATCGTCCGGTTGAAATATTACAGCAAATATACCCAAAAGGATACCTAAGGAAACATTAAAAATGATGTTTGATTTGTTTGTAGAAAGTTTATAGGTATAATTTGAACGTGTTCTCTTCACGGTTCAATGGGCGACTCAACTGTGGATTTTATGATCATAACGCGCCAACCAAACAGAGATTTATGGATATAATAAATGACTTTTTCTAACAAAAGAACCATTGGATGTCTTCGTTGGACACTTGGGAAGTCCTCAGCAGAAGTTCTTCAAAAGGTAAGGGATTTGTTTTCGCTGTGAAATGGGTTTTGTGTGAACCGCGCTGGTTTATGAAATTATGCTAATGCAGAAATATTAGAGGTGCTATCCTCAAACAATCAAATGTTGTGCTTTCGCCGTAAATCCTTTTTGAAATCTGACAACGCTGTGATATTGCCAAGAAGCAGAGCTTTTGATGACTATGCAACACTTGTATATTGATGAATGTTTAATAATTCAACCTTTGGATTTTGAATTTGGCGCCTTACATTTCACCGGGTAGTGTCGGGAGTGGGGCGCTAGCTAACACTCGTTCAGGAAAATGAGAAATAAGTGCACTCGAGGACAAGTTAATCGCGAACAAAGTCTGTTAGTGGGACCCCCGCTCGATAAAGTTCCTCTTTATATCCATATAGCTCCGTTTGGTTGGCGCATTTTGTTCAGTCAAGGCTTTCATCCATGCAGACAAACAATATCCCAAAAGTACTCGTGAAGTTCGTCAAAAAAAGTCAAACAGCATTTGTAATCAATACTCAGATACCCTAAAATTAATATAAACTATAATATTTCAGACGGAATATAACCTGCTGAATAGAAGAGAAAAAGAACTGAGCATGCATTCCCTGTTACGCGCAAAATCCAAAAGAGTACACTTGACGTGAACTCAGGAACAAGTGGTCTTACTCCCTTGATTTTGATGATTGAAGCTTCAAACCTTTTTCTAAAGACTGTTGACATCTAGTGGAAGCCATAGGAACTGCAATCTGGGGGTTAATAAACTATGAGGTTTTGAATAGCTGGCCTATTGTAAACAGTGTGACATGACTGATTCAGACATCCCGGATGGATTTTGCAGTTTTAGAAACTTATATCCCGGATATTTTAACAGTTTTAGAAACTTCAGAGTGTTTTCTATCCAAAGCTACTAATTATATGCATATCCTAGCTTCTGGGCCTGAGTAACAGGCAGCATGTTTTTCATCCAAACTTCAAAATACTGCCCCCAAGCCCTAAGAAGTTAAGGTTGCAGTGACACATCCATAACCAGAGCGGAAACCAGATTGCTTACCCGAGAGAATACTATACACATCAAGAAAGCCAGTCAGTCGATCATTGACAAGTTTTTCCAACACTTTTGATAAACAGGGCAAATCGGACTCAGATTCCAGTGGTTGCAAGTTCAAATCCAGCAATAGAAATGTGTTTTTGATATTTTTGTTTTAAGCCTGTTCCAAACCTTAGCCCTTACTTTAACCATTCAGAGTTAATGCCTAACCTTAAAATTCCGGAGGTAATGCCGAAACTTAACCTTAAACACGTTGAAATTTGACATTTGGTACAACTAGCTGAAGGGGAGTTGATTGATGAGCAGGGTTTTGGTAACTTATGCCATGCAGAGTTTTGTCATGGAATATCTCTGCCTGTGGGGCTGTAGTCTCTCTCTCTCTCTCTCTCTCTCGCTCTCTCTCTAGGCCTTCGCGGACTCACTTCTTGCATACACAAACACACTCTATTGTACAATCCCATCATTCCCTTAACTTAGGGATCCAATCCCGTGAGCGGGATCATTTTCGGAGAAAACAAAGTGCGACAAATTCAAAATAAGAATTCGTAATATTTAACATTCATGGAAATACAAGTGTTGCATACTGTTACAAAGCTTAGAGTCTTGTTAATCTAACAGCTTTGTCAGATTTCAAAAAGGCTTTACGGCGAAAGCAAAACATTTGATTATTTGAGGTCTGCGTCTCACACATAAATAGCTTTTTCAACCAGTACTGGCGACACACATTTTTTATTTATTTATTTTATTTCACCTTTATTTAACCAGGTAGGCAAGTTGAGAACAAGTTCTCATTTACAACTGCGACCTGGCCAAGATAAAGCAAAGCAGTTCGACACATACAACAACACAGAGTTACACGTGGAGTAAAACAAACATACAGTCAATAATACAGTAGAAAAAAAACAAATCTATATACAAAGAGAGCAAATGAGGTAGGATAAGGAAGGTAAGGCAATAAATAGGCCATGGTGGCAAAGTAATTACAATATATCATTTAAACACTGGAATGGTAGATGTGCAGTAGATTAATGTGCAATTTAGAAAAACTGGGGTGCAAAGGAACAAGATAAATAAACAAATACGGTAGGGGATGAGGTAGTTGGTTGGGCTATTTACAGATGGGCTATATACAGGTGCAGGGGTCTGTGAACTGCTCTGACAGCTGGTGCTTAAAGCTGGTGAGGGAGATAAGTGTCTCCAGTTTCAGAGATTTTTGTAGTTCGTTCCAGTCATTGGAAGCAGAGAACTGGAAGGAGAGTCTGCCAAAGGAGGAATTGGCTTTGGGGGTGACCAGTGAGATCTACCTGCTGGAGCGCGTGCTACAGCTTAGTGCTGCTATGGTGACCAGCGAGCTGAGATAAGGCGGGACTTTACCTAGCAGGGACTTGTAGATGACCTGGAGCCAGTGGGTATGGCGACGAGTGTAAAGCGAGGGCCAGCCAACGAGAGCGTACAGGTCGCAGTGGTGGGTGGTATATGGGGCTTTGGTAACAAAACGGATGGCACTGTGATAGACTGCATCCAATTTGTTGAGTAGAGTATTGGAGGCTATTTTGTAAATGACATCACCGAAGTCGAGGATCGGTAGGATGGTCAGTTTTACGAGGGTATGTTTGGCAGCATGAGTGAAGGATGCTTTGTTGCGAAATAGGAAGCCAATTCTAGATTTAATTTTAGATTGGAGATGTTTGATGTGAGTCTGGAAGGAGAGNTCGGCCAAAGGAGGAATTGGCTTTGGGGGTGACCAGTGAGATATACCTGCTGGAGCGCGTGCTACGGGTTGGTGCTGCTATGGTGACCAGCGAGCTGAGATAAGGCGGGACTTTACCTAGCAGGGACTTGTAGATGACCTGGAGCCAGTGGGTATGGCGACGAGTGTAAAGCGAGGGCCAGCCAACGAGAGCGTACAGGTCGCAGTGGTGGGTGGTATATGGGGCTTTGGTAACAAAACGGATGGCACTGTGATAGACTGCATCCAATTTGTTGAGTAGAGTAATGGAGGCTATTTTGTAAATGACATCACCGAAGTCGAGGATCGGTAGGATGGTCAGTTTTACGAGGGTATGTTTGGCAGCATGAGTGAAGGATGCTTTTTTGCGAAATAGGAAGCCAATTCGAGATTTAATTTTAGATTGGAGATGTTTGATGTGAGTCTGGAAGGAGAGTTTACAGTCTAACCAGACACCTAGATATTTGTAGTTGTCCACATAATCTAAGACAGAACCGTCCAGAGTAGTGATGCTGGACAGGCGGACAGGTGCGGGCAGCGATCGGTTGAAGAGCATGCATTTAGTTTTATTTGCGTTTAAGAGCAGTTGGAGGCCACAGAAGGAGAGTTGTATGGCATTGAAGCTCGTCTGGAGGGTAGTTAATGCAGCTGGTGGCCACACCAGATACTGACTGTTACTTTTGATTTTGTTCAGGGACACATTATTCCATTTCTGTTAGTCACATGTCTGTGGAACTTGTTTAGTTCATGTCTCAGTTGTTGAATCTTGTTATGTTCATACAAATATTTACACGTTAAATTTGCTGAAAATAAACGCAGTTGACAGTGAGAGGACGTTTCTTTTTTTTGCTGAGTTTATGAATCAAGACTAGCTAGCTTACATTATTTTCATTTCACTGTATGGATCACTTTGAACCAAAGATATTACAGATTTTAAAAAACAACAACACATTCATACAATTACATAGACCTCAGCTAGTCAAAGTCACCATTATCAGTCAGTTGTACAACCGAATGCCTTCAACTGAAATGTGTCTTCCACATTTAACCCAACCCCTCTGAATCAGAGAGATGCGGGGGGCTGCCTTAATCGACATCCACATCTTCGGCACCCGGGGAACAGTGGGTTAACTGCCTTGTTCAGGGGCAGAACGACAGATTGTAACCCTCCGGTTACAAGTCCGACACTCTAACCACTAGGCTACCTGCCGCCCTGCTAGCACCTGGCCTATATGCTATGGCTGGAACTTCAAGAGTGGTCGCAATGTTTTCTCAATTTTCTTTTGCCACAAATTTCAAGTCTGCTGAGGGCAAGCTTGAACGTTGTGAAGATTCTGCGCAACTTCCAGCGCGTGTTTACTGTGAACACTGAGGCTGTACCCGCTTTCAGTTACAGTTTTAACAGTGGCCAAGTAGGCTACTGTGGCTATTTGATCATAATGTAGGCCTACCAGAGTGGCCTACCATCAAAAACAATGGAGAAAATGCATCCCATAACATATTAAAATGGAAATAGCTATTCTACCGTTCAGCCTACAGTAACAGCCAATGTGTGGTGTTCAATGTAGGCCTACATTCTATGAGACTGGAAAAAACATGCAGGCCTTGACATAAACCTGTTTATCCACTTGTCCTTCAGGCAAGGAGGTGACTGAAAATGTTGTTGTGTTGTTTGGTGCAAGAAACTACTTTACAAAAATCATTATTCCCATACCATTATTACAGAGAATCAGACAAATTATGCTACCCTCTGCCTTTTGGCTACTCAAAATACAACACTGCCCCTTTAAGACAAAGAAAAATCTCTTTACCTGACTTGCTTTTCAAAGATGCCTAGAAATCTGCACATTTAGTGCTCTTGTAGGAAACAATCACTCCTCTATTGCTGACTACAAATTATCTATAACTGGGCTAATCATTAACTAGCAAAGGATATGAACAAAATATGCACATGTGGCTACATGCAGCTCACGCTTTGATTTCAAAACAAGCGCATTTACTAACGACTGCTTATGCTGTGACACAGTCCAGTTCAAAGTAAATGGCACAGATCCATATATGGCAGTGGTCTATTTGCATATAGGCCTACTGCAGGTCTATTTGCATATAGGCCTACTGCAGCTCTGATTGTTTATACCACACAGGTCTGTGTAGATTACGGGCTGAGTAGTGTGTGTCAATTCAATAGAATCCTACTCCGATGCATTCTGCCTACAACAAAATCTCTTGCATAGTTTGTTTTGTTTCGGTATGTTGCGTTGAAAGTGGCTAATACTGCGTTGATTCGATCACAATTGCCACAGTAAAGGGAAACTTTGATAGTGTTAATAGGGAAAATTAGAACAAGATCACTTTCTGAGTCAAAATACAAGCCGAGATCTATCACTTAGATTATAAATGTTTTATATGACTTAAAAAATGTAAGCCTATGCAACATTGACCAATCAAAAACAGTACTGTAGCAATGAGGTTTGTGCACGAACCTTTAGGCCCTGCATATTGGCGTTGCTCGAATTGCCCTGCCAATGCATTGTTGTTCAGGCCACAAGTAATAGATCCGTTGTTGTAAAACTTGTGAGGCACAGCTGAGTGCTCATACATTTAAATAATTCGATTTTTTATTTTATTGTACTGGGATGATGGTGCCTGCATCTGATGGTCAGTCTCAGCAGAGGGAGAAAGCAGCAGACTGAGGGTCCGCCTCTCAACATCCCTCCACTCTCCCGTTCCGACTGACCAAAAAGGGACACCGTCTTCCAGCTGATGGGGAAACTCCGGTCACAGAACATTATTTCTGCCTCATGCACAAATTCATGTTGTTACTCCTATTACTAGAGAAAGTGAAATATTCCTCAATATTAAAAAAGAACTAAGCCGCTAATAATAACAAAAAAGCAAGCCTATACAGTGGCAATAAAAAGTATGTGAACCCTTTGGAAATACCTGGATTTCTGCATGAATTGGTCATACAATTTGATCTGATGTTCATCTAGGTCACAACAATAGACAAACACAGTCTGCTTAAACTAATAACACACAAACAATGATACGTTTTCATGTCTATATTGAACACACCGTGTTCCACATTCACAGTGCAGGGTAGGAAAAGTATGTGAACCCTTGGATTTAATAATTGGTTGACACTCCTTTGGCAGCAATAACCTCAACCAAACATTTCTGTAGTTGCGGATCAGACCTGCACAACGGTCAGGAGGAATTTTGGACAGTTCCTGTTTACAAAACTGTGTCAGTTCAGCAATATCTGTTGAAGACGTTCTGCTGTTGATTTACTTCTGTGCTTTGGGTCGTTGTCCTGGTGAATTACCCAACTTATGTTGAGCTTCAATTGGCCACCCAACTTCTGTTGAGCTTCAATTGGCGGACAGACAGCCTTACATTCTCCTGTAAAATGTCTTGATAATCTTGGGAATAAATATTTCTGTCGATGATAATAATAATAATAATACATTTTATTTAAGGCGCCTTTCTCGACACTCAAGGACACCGTACAGGGAAACATAAGACATTTAAAAGCATAGAACAGCATTAAAAACAACAAAAGAAGCAGAGCAATTGACGTCAAGTGAGATAGGCAGTTTTAAACAGGTGTGTTTTGAGTTGTGATTTGAAATGGGAAAATGAATCGTGGTTTCTGAGTTGGGATGGTAATGAGTTCCAGAGACGGGGAGCAGAGCGGCTGAATGCTCTGCTCCCCATAGTGGTGAGACGGGCGGGGGGGACAGACAGGTGTATGGAGGAAGAGGATCTAAGGGAGCGGGTGGAAGTTGGACCCTGGAGGAGATCAGACAAATATGGGAGGGCGAGTTTATGGATGGACTTGAATGTTAACAGAAGGACTTTGAATTGGATACGGAACTGGACCGGGAGCCAGTGAAGCTGTTGGAGAACAGGAGTGATGTGATGAATGGAGGGGGTTCGAATAATGATGCGGGCAGCTGAATTCTGGACCAGTTGAAGTTTATGGAGGGATTTATGAGGGAGGCCAAAAAGGAGAGAGTTGCAGTAGTCCAAACGGGAAGTGACGAGACTGTGGACAAGGACGGCGGCAGTATGGGGGGTAAGGGAGGGACGGAGTCGATTGATGTTTCGTAGATGGAAATAGGCAGACCGTGTAATGTTATTAATGTGCGATTGAAAAGATAATGTGCTGTCAAGGATGACACCCAGACTCTTAACCTGTGGGGAGGGTGAAACGGAGGAGTTATCAATATTAAGAGAAAAACTGTCGGTTTTGGATAAAGTAGATTTAGTGCCAATAAGGAGAACCTCAGTTTTATTACTGTTTAATTTGAGGAAGTTTTGGGAAAACCAGGTTTTTATTTCCGAGATGCAGTCAGTAAGGGAGGTGGGCGGGAGAGTGGACGAGGGTTTGGTCGAAAAGTAGAGCTGGGTGTCATCAGCATAACAGTGGAATTGAATATTGAATTTGCGGAAGATATTGCCCAGGGGCAGGAGATAAATGATGAAAAGTAGGGGCCCCAGGACAGAGCCCTGGGGCACACCAGAAGTGACGGCGGAGGGACTGGATTTAAAAGATTTAAGTTGAATGAACTGAGTGCGGCCAGAGAGATAAGATGTGAACCAGTCTAACGGAGTGTGGCTAATGCCGATGGAAGATAACCTGTTGAGGAGGACGGTGTGACTGATGGTATCAAAGGCTGCACTCAGATCGAGGAGGATGAGGATGGTAAGAAGTCCAGAATCAGCTGCCATAAGGAGGTCATTGGTGATTTTGATAAGTGCTGTTTCGGTGCTATGAAGTGGACGGAAACCGGACTGGAACTGTTCATACAAGTTATTGTGGGATAGATGAGAATGGAGTTGAGAGGAAACTGTTTTTTCAAGAATTTTGGAAATGAATGGTAAATTGGATACAGGACGGAAGTTGTTGAAGTCGGAGGGATCCGCACCAATTTTTTTCAAAATTGGGGTAATAGCAGCAGTTTTGAAAGATGTAGGAACAGTTCCAGTAGTGAGAGAGGAGTGGATGATAGCAGAAATGAGGGGAACCAGGGAGGAAAGGCAGGCTTTAACAAGTTGTGTGGGAAAGGGGTCAAGTTGACAAGTGGAAGGCTTGGATTTCCTGATAAGTTCTGTGATTTCTGAAATAGCGGGTAGCTGGAAGGAAGAAAATGAATGTGTGGATGGGTGAAAGTCGACTGAGATGCTNAAAATCACATTGTATGATTTTTAAGTAATTAATTTGCATTTTATTGCATGACATAAGTATTTGATACATCAGAAAAGCAGAACTTAATATTTGGTACAGAAACCTTTGTTTGCAATTACAGAGATCATACGTTTCCTGTAGTTCTTGACCAGGTTTGCACACACTGCAGCAGGGATTTTGGCCCACTCCTCCATACAGACCTTCTCCAGATCCTTCAGGTTTCGGGGCTGTCGCTGGGCAATACGGACTTTCAGCTCCCTCCAAAGATTTTCTATTGGGTTCAGGTCTGGAGACTGGCTAGGCCACTCCAGGACCTTGAGATGCTTCTTACGGAGCCACTCCTTAGTTGCCCTGGCTGTGTGTTTCGGGTCGTTGTCATGCTGGAAGACCCAGCCACGACCCATCTTCAATGCTCTTACTGAGGGAAGGAGGTTGTTGGCCAAGATCTCGCGATACATGGCCCCATCCATCCTCCCCTCAATACGGTGCAGTCGTCCTGTCCCCTTTGCAGAAAAGCATCCCCAAAGAATGATGTTTCCACCTCCATGCTTCACGGTTGGGATGGTGTTCTTGGGGTTGTACTCATCCTTCTTCTTCCTCCAAACACGACGAGTGGAGTTTAGACCAAAAAGCTCAATTTTTGTCTCATCAGACCACATGACCTTCTCCCATTCCTCCTCTGGATCATCCAGATGGTCATTGGCAAACTTCAGACGGGCCTGGACATGCGCTGGCTTGAGCAGGGGGACCTTGCGTGCGCTGCAGGATTTTAATCCATGACGGCGTAGTGTGTTACTAATGGTTTTCTTTGAGACTGTGGTCCCAGCTCTCTTCAGGTCATTGACCAGGTCCTGCCGTGTAGTTCTGGGCTGATCCCTCACCTTCCTCATGATCATTGATGCCCCACAAGGTGAGATCTTGCATGGTGCCCCAGACCGAGGGAGATTGACCGTCATCTTGAACTTCTTCCATTTTCTAATAATTGCGCCAACAGTTGTTGCCTTCTCACCAAGCTGCTTGCCTATTGTCCTGTAGCCCATCCCAGCCTTGTGCAGGTCTACAATTTTATCCCTGATGTCCTTACACAGCTCTCTGGTCTTGGCCATTGTGGAGAGGTTGGAGTCTGTTTGATTGAGTGTGTGGACAGGTGTCTTTTATACAGGTAACGAGTTCAAACTGGTGCAGTTAATACAGGTAATGAGTGGAGAACAGGAGGGCTTCTTAAAGAAAAACTAACAGGTCTGTGAGAGCCGGAATTCTTACTGGTTGGTAGGGGATCAAATACTTATGTCATGCAATAAAATGCAAATGTATGATTTTTAAATAATTAAATGTGATTTTCTGGATTTTTGTTTTAGATTCCGTCTCTCACAGTTGAAGTGTACCTATGATAAAAATTACAGACCTCTACAAGTAGGAAAACCTGCAAAATCAGCAGTGTATCAAATACTTGTTCTCCCCACGGTATGTCCTTTGGAGTGTGTGGAAAAATTTATATGTTGCTGGCATCCAAAACTCTCTAAGCAGGAAGTGAAGTCTTTAGTAAGAGGCAGATTGATATTGTCCATGTGAATATTAAAATCACCCAGCAGTATTATGTTTGGTGAGAGAGAAGATAACTGAGTGAGAAAAGCAGAAAAATCATTTAAAAATTCACTATTCGGTTTAGGGGGACGGTAGACAGTAGCAATGATGTTTGGAGTGGGACCAGACAACTTACAGACAGCAGATTCAAACGAGCTAGAGACAGGCATGGACACCGGCGAGACTTTCCACTTCTCACGATAAATTATCGCGAGACCTCCTCCCCGGCCAGAGCCACAGGGTTGACAGATGTAAACAAACCCACTGGGAGTGGATTCATTCAGCTGAGAAAAGTCGTTGGGCTGTTGCCATGTCTCAGTTAAACAAAGAAAGTCTAGGTGACGATCAGAGATGAGGTCCTGGATGAAATGTCCCTTGTCTGTCAGTGAGCGGATGTTGAGCAGAGCGAAGTTGAGTGCGGTGTTGTCACAGCTGGTGGGTGTGCTAGCCGACCGAGCTAGGCGGGCTAACACACTGTGGTCAACAGCCCGGTTGGTGGAACGTAGAGGGCGACGAGAGCTGGACCAGATGGACTTTATTACTGTTGAGCTGTTGTGGTGGAAATTCCGGCGCGACCCTCAATGGATATATCTCGGACGAGGCTGGAAGGCGATGTCCGGATGAAGATGGAAAGCAGGTCCAGGCAGATGACAGCGCAGCCGGAGCAGGTCAATGGCCGAATACTGATGCAAACCCGTCACTAGCAGGTGAACAGGCAGTAGAAAGAGCCAGGCACAGACAAACAAGAAGTATGTCCTACCAGTCCACATTGTTGATGAAGATTTAAGCAGCATCGACGGCCAGTGAAAACGGCAGATGAGGCTCAAACCAGAACAGAACAGGTGAGCTAACTGTGAAGACTCAGAAAAAAGGTAATGCCGGTAGATCGTAAAAGTATTCCCAATGAAGGCAATTACACTGTCCAATTAGGTCATAGAACCATAAAGTGAGTCTGTAAAGTTAAAAGTAAAAAAAAAGAGGTTTCCGGCAGCGAGCAGCGGCAACTAGGTGCGCCAGCGTTCACTCGACCAGGTAGTGTCCTTGTGCTTTGCAGGCGTCTAAAGGTAAAGCTGGTCATACTGAAACAGATTCCTATGGCAACAACCAGCACACACAAACATCTGATAGCAAGCTGTCCAGGCCCTGAGGCAGCAAAACAGCCACAAACAATGAGGCTCCCTCCACCATACTTTACTGTTAGGATGAGGTTTTGATGTTGGTGTGCTGTGCCTTTTTTTCTCCACACATAGTGTTGTGTGTTCCTTCCAAACAATTCAACTGTACTTTTATCTGTCCACAGAATAGTTTTCCAGTAGGGCTGTTGAACATCCAGGTGCACTTTTGCAAACTTCAGACATGCAGTAATGGTGTCCTCCCATGAACACCATTCTTGTTTAGTGTTGTAAGGGTTGTGTAACTGGTGGCAGAGAAGTCAGGCACAGGAGAGCAAAACTTGGTACTAACCGTAGTCGTTTAATATAACAACCAAAACGGTACAAAATAACACAAGAGTGCATGGGCTCAAAATACCCGTAACACACCAGTAAACATAACGTGCAACAAGCACTATACAGCAAACAATTACGGACAAGGACATGTGGGAAACAGAGGGTTAAATACACAACATGTAATGAATGGAATAGAAACCAGGTGTGTGGAAAGACAAGACAAAACACATGGCAAATGAAAAATGGATCGATGATGGCTAGAAGACCGGCGACGCCGACCGCTGAGCACCGCCCGAACAAGGAAAGGCACCAACTTTGGTGGAAGTCGTGACAAGTGTTTTACATATTGTAGACTTTTTAACAGAGATATCATGTTCCAGAGATTTCTGTAAGTCTTTAGCTGACACTCCAGGATTCTTCTTAACCTCATTGAGCATTCTGTGCTGTGCTCTTGCAGTCATCTTTGCAGGACGGCCACTCCTAGGGAGAGTAGCAACAGTGCTGTGCTTTCTCACTTTATAGACAATTTGTCTTACCGTGGACTGATGAACGTCAAGGCTTTTAGAGATACTTTTGTAACCCTTTCCAGCTTTATGCAAGTCAACAATTCTTAATCTTAGGTCTTCTGCGATCTCTTTTGTTCGAGGCATGGTTCACATCAGGCAATGCTTCTTGTGAATAGCAAACTCAAATTTTGCGAGTGTTTTTTGTAGGGCAAGGCAGCTCTACCCAACATCTCCAATCTCGTCTCATTGATTGGACTCCAGGTTAGCTGACTCCTGACTCCAATTAGCTCAATTAGTTTAAGCACACTATGTTTGTCTATTGTTGTGACTTAGATGAATATCAGATAAGATTTGATGACCAATTTATGCAGAAATCCAGGTAATTCCAAAGGGTTCACATACTTTTTCTTGCCACTGTAGATACACTTTCCTACTCACTCATTACTGCTGCACTGCTTGTTGTAGCGCTAAAAGTGTTGATAGTGCTGAGTAAGAACATAAACATGAACTCACTCCGAAAAACAGCAGCTCTTTAAATGTTTTGAAATCTCACAGTATCAATGTTACTGTAGCTTTCTTTTATACCTGCTACGTTATTGCAGACAAGGTAATTTGAGCCATCCGATTGGCCAGCAGTAGGCCGGTTGTTGACCACAGCTCTAGAAAGTTGAGTGAAATTCAATCTCGTGCTTCTCTCTGTGGGAAGATATTTCTGCCCTGCAGTCCGGGGGAAGCTGCACGGCAGTCTCGGGCTTTGAGGGAACATTGGTTGTCATCTCCTCTCCCTCCATTCACCACACACTGCTGCCTACTTTGAGGCCTTAGCTTGATGGGAAACCAAACCAGTTTGTGATTTCTTAATTGTGTTTGGAGGCAGGTACCTGCTCAGATCGCTGGAGGGCTGCTGTGTTGTGTCAGGGCACAGCAGGGCACAGAACGAGCCAGCAGAGAGACAGGGGAGCAGAAAACGGTGACATGAAAATCAGGTGTCGACACAGAGTTCCAAGGGCAATCATCGCCATAGCACTGTCACCATGGTGCGTACTAAGTGAAATGTTGAGCAGGTAAGACTCTCCAAATTATGCTCCACTGTTCCATCTCGCAGCACATCAAATGGCACTTGGTAGTTAAAACACGGCTCTCAAGTGCATTCATTTTGAGTGCATTTTATATTGGGGTGGCATGTAGCATAGTGGTTAGAGCATTGGCTAGGTAATCAAAAGGTTGCTGGATCAAATCCCTGAGCTGACAATGTAAAAATATGTCATTCTGCATCTGAACAAGGCAGTTAACCCACTGTTCCCCAGTAGGCTGTCATTGTAAATAAGAATTTGTTCTTAACTGACTTGCCTAGGTAAATAAAGGTTAAATAAAACAATTAAATATGCTGCTGTGCTGAGACAACACTACCCTGTGTGTGTGCAATGACTAAATACATCTGTTTTTCTCTTTTGGCTCACTTAGGTTCCTTATTACTTCATGGAGGAGAGACAGGAACACCGCTGGGTGTTCTTCATAGAAGAGGTAAGAGCCATAGTCATGTGGCATCTCTTTAACCTTTTGGGGATAATTAAGGAGCAGTGGGGCGCTAGTGCCCCATTCCTGACAACATCCGGAAAAATGTAGAGCGGCAAATTTAAAATGCAAATGTAGTATTATTAAACATTCATAAAAAATACAAGTGTTGCACACTGTTCAAAAGCTTAGACTCTTGGCAATCTCACAGCTGTTTCAGATTTCAAAAAGGGTTTACGGCGAAAGCAGAACATTTGATTGTCTGAGCACAGCGCACCGTGTACTTCCACCATTAGCATAAAAATAAAACCAGCGCAGGTGTCACAAAACACATAAAAATAGCTAAAATAAATCGCTTACCTTTGAAGATCTTCTGCTGATGGTAATCCGAAGTGTCCAAGCAAGACATCCTATGTTCCTTTTGTTAGAAAAAATCCCTATTTATATCCAAAAATCTCTTTGGTTGGCGCGTTCTGTTCAGAAAATCCACCGTTCACTCGCCCAAAATAGAAGACACAGAGACTGCTAAAAAATATACCTATAAACTGTGTCCAAACAAATCAAACCACGTTTCTAATCGATCCTTAGGTACACTTTTATGTTCATTAACGATTATATTTCACACGGATAATATCTTGAGCGATAGAAAAGGGAAAAACCGAGGCGCATGCACGCGGTCCCGTGCGCAAAAAACAAAAGGCACCTTCTCACTCCACTTGGAAAAACTTCCTGCATTCGTCTAGTTTTCAAGATAAACTCATCAAACCTTGTCTAAAGATGGTTGACATCTAGTGGAAGCCATAGGTACTGCAACCTGGGAGCTGGAATCCAGCAGATTCTATAGCAACCAATTGAAAAATGACCCATCCCACAAAATGACATTTTCTTGGATGTATTTTCCTCGGGTTTCGCCTGCTATATCGGTTCTGTTATACTCACAGACATTACTGTAACAGTTTTAGAAACTCCAGAGTGTTTTCTATCCAATACTACTAATTATGTGCATATCCTAGTTTCTGGGCCTGAGTAGTAGGCATTTTACTTTGGGCACGCCAGACTCTCCAAAACTCAGAACACTGATGCCGCTCCCTAACAGGTACAGGCCCCAGATAGGTAAGGGAGGAAGATAAGACTTGTCTTCACCACAGAGACAAACAACAGACTGAGAATTGGGTTTGGTAGAAGAAGATGAGTGGCCTACAGCCACGTTGAAGGAATTGGCTGGAACTGTAAGTACGATTTTGTACATTTTCATTTGGGATGCGATTGAAAATCACTTCAAATGCGTTGTTCACAAATTCTTTGTGTGTTGTTTTTTTTATTATTTATTTCATGTGGGATTGAGAAGAAAGCAGCTGGGTCTCTTGGTTCAATAAGTAACATTGGCTGCAAGTTACAATTCCTTTCAGACCATGATCATATGTACATTGTATTGTTCATGGTTTCAATGAGACTCTGTCCATTAAAAACTGTTCATGAATAAAGTATCGACAATCAGGCACTTCAAAAAGAAATTCCATTTGAAAATGGAATAAAAGTATTTCTCGCAGCAGTGCTCACCAAGAAACACAATCTGCCCACACCTGAAAGTTGCACTTTTTAATAGCTTTTCTCCCTATTTAATTAACACTATCGATACACGGCATTTTGTGCTTAGAAGAAGAAAAACAAACATTACTCCACAATCAATCAGACAGAAATGATAAGTGCAGTTTTGTTGTGAAATATATAAAACATTTAATCACAAACATCTTCACCTATCAAGGACACAACACCTACCTCTGTCAATGTTCATCTAGGCCCGCATTCACAATTTAGATCATTATATGGACAGGGGACCTGATCCTCAATCAGCCCTCCTGCTCTGAGACGCTTTTTGAATACGGGCCCAGACCTCCAAGGACATAGCTACAACTCTCTTGAGAGGTTGCTCAGAGCGTGTTGGACCTGGTTCAATGTCTTAGTAACCCATTCTGAACATTATGAAACAAAATGGCTTCCAGGTCACATGAAGGTATTTGAATCTGGTTCAATGTCTACGTAAACCATTCTGCATTATACTATTCGTCTGAAACAAAATGGCTTCCAAGCCATCCATCATCTCAGAGCCGGGCTGACATTCACTCTGCTCCTGTTCCTCACGGCTGGGCCGTGATTGGTCTATGTAAGGCAACTGAAGAGCCCGAGCACAGAGGTGCTTTCACGCTCGTAGAGCAGTTAAAAACTGTACAACTTGACAGAAACGCATTGATTTAGAAATTTACCGAGATGGGATTCATCAACCTTGGGGGCTGGGCCATGTGGTGTGCTCCTTGTGAAGGGTTTTTAAGAGTGAGCTCCTGTAGTATGTGAAGTGGATTGGCCTGGGTCGGGAGCAGAGATGTACTGTAGTAGGAGAGTGGCTGGTAGAGTGGAGGTTAGAGAGGCGGGCCAGGAACTGGAGGGACACACACACTCTCACACAGCATCCAAGATCAAATAGAGCCTGGCATGAGGGCTATGGGCCGCTTCCTGTGTTTGAAGTGTGAGTGTGTCTCCATGTCATCCACTGTCCCCTTAGCTGGCCAAATTCACAAGAGCTCAAATTCATATTCCTTTCAACTTCAAAATGTTCTGCCTTCTTTAAAGATAAAAGCAACTCGACTGCATTAGGATTCATCGTTAAGATATACAGATAAGATTCAGTTCCTCTGAATGTTAGGGAAGCCTTCATTTATATTTTATTTTATTTAACCTTTATTTTATCAGGGAGTCATACTGAGACCAAGGTCTCTTTTACAGATGATCCCTGAATTAAATAAATTCCAGAAAATACACGCATCAAAATATAAATACAAAATGCAAGCAGAAAGAAAGAAAAACACGGTCATAAAAAACAAGTTAAGGTCCTCAGTCAGCTTTCTGAATTGCCCTAGAGGCACCATAACATCACATTTAAGAACATGTTGAATATTGTTCCACAAATAAGGTGCAAGAAAACTAAAAGCTGATTTACCTAACTCAGTAAAGACCAAAGGACTTTCCAAAGTTAGCCATCCCTGAGACCGGGGGTGGTAACTCATGTCTAAAGTTTAGTAATGATGTTAGGTACAGTGTGACTTTTTGTAAAAGGGCTTTATAAACCCTAAGTGACATAAAAAAGGGACACTTCACTTTCTAGTAGAGAATGCAGTGATGAGTACAAAAATGTTGCCCGTTTTATAGGGCAGTGTGCTCTGAAAATAGCATCTAACGGCTTTTTTTAAGGTGGCAGCTGTGTTCTTATAGACAATGTCGCCATAGTCTAGGACCGATAGGAACGTCGACTGAATAATCTGCTTTCAACTATTTAGCAAGTGGCAGGACCTACAGTGAAGGAAAAAAGTATTTGATCCCCTGCTGATTTTGTACGTTTACCCACTGACAAAGAAATGATCAGTCTATAATTTTAATGGTAGGTTTATTTGAACAGTGAGAGACAGAATAACAACAAAAAAATCCAGAAAAACGCATGTGAAAAATGTTATAAATGGAATTGCATTTTAATGAGGGAAATAAGTATTTGACCCCTCTGCAAAACATGACTTAGTACTTGGTGGCAAAACCCTTGTTGGCAATCACAGAGGTCAGACGTTTCTTGTAGTTGGCCAGGTTAGCACATCTCAGGAGGGATTTTGTCCCACTTTGCAGATCTTCTCCAAGTCATCGTCCCTTTGATGCGATGAAGTTGTCCTGTCCCCTTAGCAGAAAAACACCCCCAAAGCATAATGTTTCCACCTCCATGTTTGACGGTGGGGGTGGTGTTCTTGGGGTCATAGGCAGCATTACGCCTCCTCCAAACACGGCGAGTTGAGTTGATGCCAAAGAGCTCCATTTTGGTCTCATCTGACCACAACACTTTCACCCAGTTGTCCTCTGAATCATTCAGATGTTCATTGGCAAACTTCAGATGGGCATGTATATGTGCTTTCTTGAGCAGGGGGACCTTGCGGGCGCTGCAGGATTTCAGTCCTTCACGGCGTAGTGTGTTACCAATTGTTTTCTTGGTGACTATGGTCCCAGCTGCCTTGAGATCATTGACAAGATCCTCCCGTGTAGTTCTGGGCTGATTCCTCACTGTTCTCTTGATCATTGCAACTCCACGAGGTGAGATCTTGCATGGAGCCCCAGGCCGAGGGAGATTGACAGTTCTTTTGTGTCCATTTGCGAATAATCGCACCAACTGTTGTCACCTTCTCACCAAGCTGCTTGGCGATGGTCTTGTAGCCCATTCCAGCCGTGTAGGTCTACAATCTTGTCCCTGACATCCTTGGAGAGCTCTTTGGTCTTGGCCATGGTGGAGAGTTTGGAATCTGATTGATTGATTGCTTCTGTGGACAGGTGTCTTTTATACAGGTAACAAACTGAGATTAGGAGCACTCCCTTTAAGAGTGTGCACCTAATCTCAGCTCGTTACCTGTATAAAAGACACCTGGGAGCCAGAAATCTTTCTGATTGAGAGGGGGTCAAATACTTATTTCCCTCATTAAAATGCAATTCCATTTATAAAATTTTTCACATGCATTTTTCTGGATTTATTTGTTGTTATTCTGTCTCTCACTGTTCAAATAAACCTACCATTAAAATTATAGACTGATCATTTCTTTGTCAGTGGGCAAACGTACAAAATCAGCAGGGGATCAAATACTTTTTTCCCTCACTGTACTTCTATAGAAGAAGCACATTTTTATTCTCAGCTTCTTAACTAACTCATCAATATGCTTTTTAAAAGACAGATTTTCATCTATCCAGATGCCCAGGTATGTGTAAGCAAGGACACAATCAACATGGACACAATCCAAAGTACATATGCTTAAATCATCAGACTTATTTTTATGCACTCCAGATAGCAACATACAGTATACTTAGTTTTACCTGCATGCAGTACTAATTTCAGGTCAATCAAGTTTTTCTGTAATACAATGAAAGCAGACAGTTTAGATAGAGCATGGTCAACCGTGGGGGCAATATCATACACAGCAGTATCATCAGCATCCAAGTGCAGGTTACAATTTTTTACAGGCAAGTCGATTTTGTTAATGTAAACAGTAAAAAGTACAGGATCCAGAATTGACCCCTGTGGGACACCTTTCGTAATATCACCATCAGTAGATGTACATTGAATTCAATCTCTCAAGTAATTTTTAAACCAGTTACATGCAGCCTGGTCCAGGCCAATTGAGGAAAGCCTCTGAATTAGCAGTGAGTGATCAAGAGTATCGAAAGCCTTTGACAGGTCAACAAAGAGGGCAGCACAATGTTGCCTTTTATCCCTACAGTTAACTTCTTAGGGAGTGGCTCCCGAGCTGACGGTTTTGGAGAGTCTGGCGTACCCAAAGTAAAAAGCCTCCCACTCAGGCCCGAAAATAGGATATGCACATAATTAGTACTATTGGATAGGAAACACTCTGAAGCTTCTAAAAGTGTTAACATAATGGCTGTGAGTATAACAGAATGGATATAGCAGGCAAAACCCAGAGGAATTTCTGTCCTGGAAAAAGTGTTTTTGACACATTGCCTCATTTTGAACCCCTCCCTATTGAAAACAGCCATTTCTGGGAGTAAGATTGCAGTACCTATTGCTTCCACTGGATGTCAACAGTCTCTAGACAGTGTTTGGTGATGTTTAGTTGCTCTGGATGGTAATAGAAGAAGAATTTCGAACTGGTCATCGGATGTAAACAGAAGAGGATGCGCGATCACGGGCTCGCGCGCGCTGTGGTTTTTTCCTTTCCTATCGTCCAGTTTATAATCCGGTTGAAATATTATAGTAAATATACATAAAAGTGTTCCTAAGGATACATTATCAATGATGTTTGATTGTTCTTGGACAAGTGTATAGGTACAGGTTGAACGCGTTCTCTTCACGGTTCAATGGGCGAGTGGACGCTGTATTTTATGATCATAACGTGCCAACCAAACTGAGATTTATGGATTTAATAAATGACTTTTTCTAACAAAAGAACCATTGGATGTCTTCGTTGGACACTTGGGAAGCCCTCAGCAGAAGTTCTTCAAAAGGTAAGGGATTTGTTTTCGCTGTGAAATGTGTTTTGTGTGAACCGCGATGGTTTATGAATTTATGCTAATGAAAAATATTGGAGGTGCTACCCTCAAACAATCAAATGTTTTGCTTTCGCCGTGAAGCCTGTTTGAAATCTGACAACGCTGTGATATTGCCAAGAAGCAGAGCTTTTGATGACTATGCAACACTGAATTTGGCGCCTTGCATTTCACCGGGTAGTGTCGGGCGCCCCACCACTCCGTAAGTAGTTAACCACATCATTTATAACTAAAGATGCAGCAGAGATAATGCTATGATCTGGTCTAAAACCCAACTGATGTACATTTAGAATACATTTCAAAGATAAGAAAGATCTTAGCTAAGAATTTATCAAGGATTCTAATATTTTAGCTAGGCAAGAAAGTTTAGAAATTTGCTGATAATTATTTAGGCCACAAGGGTCTCCACCTTTGTGAAGGGGGAGTACATGGTCTGCATTCCAAACCTTGGGGATAGTAGCAGATATAATCATCAGGTTAAGAATACTGGTTAATGATTCAGCAATCAGGGGGGGCAGAGAGCTGCAGCAAAAAATGGATCAGGCATATCAGATCCATTTTTTTACATCAATCTTAAGCAAGGCATCTAGCTTATCACAGATAATAAATTGCTGAAATTAAAACAAAAATTCACTACAAGTTGACGGGTTAACCGGAGAGTCAGCTAGAGGCTGGCAGAGGGAAGAGCAGTCGATTGACTGACCAGGGTCAACTACACCACCGTTTCTCTCAAATAAAAAGCCTGCCAAGATAAAATGATGATTAAAAGCATCACTTATCTCATTCCACTCAGTTATGATGCCAGAGCCAGACTGACTTTACTTAGGCAGGGAAGAAGAGGAATTTGTATGCTTCAGTGCATTTACTGTTTCCCAAAATGGAGAAGGATTACCAGCAGAGTCAGACATAGAGCTTAAAAAGAAGCTTTATTTAGCTTTCTTAATCGAGATAGTACATCTGTTTCTCAATTTTGTGAAAGATTGGGAGTACTCTACAGAGTCATTTTTTCTTGCTTTGGCCCATGCCTGATTTCTCAGATGGTTCCGGAGAAAGCCAAGGGTTCAATCTATCTTTGTGTCTGAATTGTTTAAAAGGGGCATGTTTATCTGCCAGAGAAATAAATATGGAGGATACATTTTCGAGAGCTAACTCAGGGTCAGGAATACAGGACAGTGGCTAAACAGAGTAGAACATATAATGTAAAAAGTTTGAGCAGAGGTTAAACGAGGAATAATATTTGGCTGTTTCGTGTCTCTAATACATACTATGGGACAATGATCACTGAGATCATACGCAAATACTCCATAAGACAAATATTTATCTGGGTTATTAGTTAGAATTGAATCAATCAATGAAGAGTTAACAGGGTTTTTCACATTTAGCCGTGTGGGTTTTGAGATCAATTGAGTCAGATTAGAATCAGTGCATATTGATATGAGGCTGGGGATAGCCAATCCAAATCAAATCAAATTGTATTTGTCACATACACATGGTTAGCAGATGTTAATGCGAGTGTAGCGAAATGCTTGTGCTTCTAGTTCCGACCATGCAGTAGTATCTAACAAGTAATCTAACAATGTCACAACAACTACCTTATACACACAGTGTAAAGGAATGAATACGAGTATGTACATATGAATATATGGATGAGTGATGGCTGACCAGCATAGGCAAGATGCAGTATATAGTACAGTATATACAGTTGATATGAGTAATGTCGAATATGTAAACATTATGTAAATGGAATTGTTTAAAGTGGCTAGTGATACATTTATTACATCCAATTTTGTATTATTAAAGTGGCTAGAGATTTGAGTCATTATTTTGGCAGCAGCCACTCAGTGTTAGTGATGGCTGTTTAACAGTCTGATGGCCTTGAGATAGAAGCTGTTTTTCAGTCTCTCGGTCCCAGCTTTGCTGCACCTGCACTGACCTCGCCTTCTGGATGATAGCGGGGTGAACAGGCAGTGGCTCGGGTGGTTGTTGTCCTTGATGATCTTTTTGGCCTTCCTGTGACATCGGGTGGTGTAGGTGTCCTGAAGGGCAGGTAGTCAACCCCCGGTGATGCGTTGTGTGGACCTCACTACCCTCTGGAGAGCCTCACGGTTGTGGGCAGAGCAGTTGCCGTACCAGGCGGTGATACAGCCCGACAGGATGCTCTCGATTGTGCATATGTAGAAGTTTGTGAGTGTTTTTGGTGACAAGCCGAATTTCTTCAGCCTCCTGAGGTTGAAGAGGGGCTGTTGCGCCTTCTTCACCACACTGTCTGTGTGGGTGGACCATTTCAGTTTGTCCGTGATGCGTACGCTGAGGAACTTAAAACTTTCCACCTTCTCCACTACTGTCCCGTCGATGTGGATAGGGGGGTGCTCCCTCTGCTGTTTCCTGAAGTCCACGATCATCTCCTTTGTTTTGTTGACGTTGAGTGAGAGGTTATTTTCCTGACACCACACTCCGAGGGCCCTCACCTCCTCCCTGTAGGCCGTCTCGTTGTTGTTGGTAATCAAGCCTACCACTGTAGTGTCGTCTGCAAACTTGATGATTGAGTTGGAGGCGTGCTTGGCCACGCAGTCATGGGTGAACAGGGAGTACAGGAGAGGGCTGAGAACGCACCCTTGTGGGGCTCCAGTGTTAAGGATCAGCGGGGTGGAGATGTTTTCCTACACTCACCACCTCGGGGCGGCCCGTCAGGAAGTCCAGGACCCAGTTGCACAGGGCGGGGTCGAGACCTAGGGTCTCGAGCTTAATGACGAGTTTGGAGGGTACTATGGTGTTAAATGCTGAGCTGTAGTCGATGAACAGCATTCTTACATAGGTATTCCTCTTGTCCAGATGGGTTAGGGCAGTGTGCAGTGTGATTGCGATTGCGTCGTCTGTGGACCTATTGGGACGGTAAGCAAATTGGAGTGGGTCTAGGGTGTCAGGTAGGATGGAGGTGATATGATCCTTGACTAGTCTCTCAAAGCACTTCATGATGACGGAAGTGAGTGCTACGGGGCGATAGTCATTTAGCTCAGTTACCTTAGCTTTCTTGGGAACAGGAACAATGGTGGCCCTCTTGAAGCATGTGGGAACAGCAGACTGGGATAAGGATTGATTGAATATGTCCGTAAACACACCAGCCAGCTGGTCTGCGCATGCTCTGAGGACGCGGCCAGGGATGCCATCTGGGCCGGCAGCCTTGCGAGGGTTAACAC
>QNTS01000489.1:241479-268031 GCA_003317085.1 Hucho hucho
CTACATTTGATTGTTTGAGGACAGCACCTCACATACTTTCTCATAGCCATGAATTCATTAGCCAGCGTGGCACACACATAACACATTTCACAGCGAAAACAAATCAATTACCTGTTGAAGAACTTCTGCTGAGGTCATCCTAAGTGTCCAACGAAGACAATCCATGGTTCTTTTGTTAGAAAAAGTCATGTATTATATCCATAAATCTCCATTTGGTTCACGCGTCATAGTCAGAAACGACAGCCTCCACTAGTCCATTGAAACGTGGCGCGAACTCGTTCATCTTATACCTATAAACTTGTCCAAGAACATTCAAACATAGTTTTAAATGTATCCTTAGGAACACTTTTACGTATATTTACTATTATAAATCAACCGGAATATAAACTGAGCTCTAAAGACGGTAAATAAGACACTGCGCGACTTCTCGGGCGCGCGCCCTGGGTACTGTTGACATCAAGGGGGGACCCACTTGTTTGGTCGTTTTCTCTGGTCTAAAGCATCCAAAATGGAGGAAAACACCGTCGCGAGGCTGCTGACATCATAAGGAAGCGATGTGTACTGCATTCATATGCCCTTATATGGTCATTTTCATGAGGGAGGGGTTCCCAAATGAGCAATGTGTCAAAATCACTTTTTCCAGGACAGAAATTCCTCGGGGTTTTGCCTGCCATATCCGTTCTGTTTCACTCACAGACAAATGGTTAACAGTTTTGGAAAATTCAGAGTGTTTCCTATCCAATGGTACTAAATATATGCATATCCTATTTTCTGGGCCTGAATGAGAGGCATTTTACTTTGGGCACGCCAGGCTCTCCAAAACCGTCACCTCAGGAGCTGCTCCCTGAGAGGTTAAATTGACGTTGCTTTTATATCCAATAGTTCCTCCCGGCTGTATGTAATAAAACTTAAGATTTCCTGGGGTAACAATGTAAGAAATAATACCTAAAAAAAACAAAATACTGCATAGCTTCCTAAGAACGCGAAGCGAGGCGGCCATCTCTGTCGGCGCCTGAAACACAGATTCTAATTCCCTAAAATGACCAACTCCGAGGACAGAAAAGGTGTTACACAATCAAATATATCACAAATAGCATCCGCCATGGCAGCAGGTAAATCATGTGGAGGATGTAGAAGAAAATATCTGTTTTGAGTGTATTCTGCTTTGAGATTGGAATAAGAAATATAATGATCCATATGATACCAAATATCAATCTGAATTTCATTGCAAGTATAGCTATCTCGCTTGTGTAGAACCAGTAATCACAATATGTATGGAAACCACACATAATACATTGTATACTGTAGTTTATGCTATTCAAACCGCTCAGAGAAATCCCTCAAAATAATGAGAGGAATCTGTGTTTATGATTCTGCCCCGAATCAATTAAGTGTATAAAACAGAAATGATTACTCTTATGGAGTGGCAACTTAATAGAAATAGATTTATTGCAATTAAGCTAAATCCTTCATTTAATTTACAATGCTGAGCTGCAGACTGTGCATTATACCGCAGCTAACAATGGTGTGTTGGCAGGAAGCGACTAGGCTGCATAAGGAAACCATGGCAAAACCCTGACTGTTTCTGATGTAGAAAAGGAGACACAAATGCAAACCAGTAATATTACTGAATGGAGATTAGGATGTTGCTGGTTAGTTTGTCTTATATTAAAAGGTCCCCTGTTATCATATATGAGCCAATACGTCCATCAATACCTGATCTCAGTGGCCATGTATACACATTTTAGAACAAATTGTAATCTAGTGATATCCCTTCCTGAGGCTAAAACCTCAATATTCTGCCCCACTGTATCTCAACTGGATGACCAATAAATTAAACAGTGGGCACAAAACAGCAGCTGACTGTAACATTAGTGATATGAACACTTCAACTAAATCCATGAACTAAATCATAAAAATAGAGCTCTTCGGCCACGCACACCGGTGGTGGGTTTTGTGTTGAAAGAAAGATGCATATACAGAAAAGAAGCCCATACCTACTGTAAAATATGGTGGTGGATCTTTGATGTTATGGGCTTATTTTGTTTCCACTGGTCCTGGGGCCCTTATTAAGGTCATTGGCATCATGAACGTTACCCAGTACCAGGACAATTTATCCAAAAACCTGGTTGCCTCTGCCAGGAGGCTCAAACTTGGCCGCAAGTGGATCTTCCAGCAAGATGCATATGCAGAGAAGAACCCCATACCTACTGTAAAATATGGAAGTGCATATTTGATGTTATGGAATTATTTTGCTTCCAATGGTCCAAGCAGTCAAGCACACATCAAAATCCCCAAAGAAATTGAAGAGGGCAGTCCATAAGTGCAGACAAAGGATATCAAGGATCTGGAAAGATTCTGTATGGAAGAATGGTTTAAGATGTTCTCCAAACTCATAAAACATTTTAGAAAAAAGGCTCATTGGCGTTATCCTCGCAAGGTGAGGTATTGAAAGGTATTGATTAACAGGGGTGCAGATAACTTTGACCCCTATCTTTAAAAGAAAATGTTTTATTACTTGTTAAACAAAATCTCTTTATATGAGCACTTGTATTAGTATTAAATAGTATAATTTTCACAAAAATGCTTATTTTATTTGTCATATTAATCAAGGTGCCAATAACTTTGGACCTGTCTGTATACAGTGCATTCAGGAAAGTATTCAGACCACTTTACTTTTTCCACATTTTGTTATGTTACAGCCTCATTCTAAAATTGAGCTCAGGTGCATCCTGTTTGCATTGATCATTCTTGAGATATTTCTAGAACTTGATTGGAGTCCACCTGTGGTAAATTCAGTTAGAAGGAATTGTTCGTTGTCATGACTGTCCTGTGAGGATCCAGATGGGTCAGATCAGCTTTGCAGTGGATGACTTTGGCCAGACCCCCTAATGGCCGCAGAGGGGGGAGAAGCGAACAAGTGGTGGGTTGACAGCTCACACCCTGTTGTAAATCAAGGACAAGAACATTCAGCTCACTCCCTCTCCAGTGTTCACCACAGGAATGTGCCTTTGTTTAACAGACATTTTCCTGACGAAACTCTAACACGTTCTAAAACAAATACTGGAACAATATTTCTAACATAGAACGTGGGGAATGGGCAGAGGTGACCTAAAAGAACACTAATGTCGGTTTTGTTGTTATTTTGTGATGTTATAACTTGAAAAGTATACACACTATATGTGTGAAGTGTCCATCCGAGGCGTGGTCCATAAAATATGAAAAATTATGATAGTGTTTTTGTTAAAAGAGGGAGGTGAATTTAGAAACTATAAGAGGAAATTGTTTCTATAGCTTTGTACAAGTAAGTAGTCACCGTCCCCTTGAGTGAGGACAGAGAGTGTGACAGCCTCATGAACCGCCCCTTTTGAACGAACAGTATAAAATGATGGGTTAAGAATGAACATATCAAACCAGAAAGACGTTGAGCTGCAAATCACATTTAAGGTGGTTTAAAATTTGAATCTCAACACGAGGTAGAAACGATAGTCACCTCCCGGACAATCCCTGGTACGGATGATTAGCTGTCCTAAGAAAAGTATCTAGAAAATCAAATCAAAGTTTATTTGTCACGTGCGCCGTATACAACTGGTGTAGACCTTACAGTGAAATGCTTACTTACAGGCTCTAACCAACAGTGAAAAAAAGTATTTGGTGAACAATAGGTAAGTAAAGAAATAAAAACAACAGTATATACAGTAGCGAGGCTATATACAGTAGCGAGGCTGTAAAAGTAGTGAGGCTATAAAAGTAGCGAGGCTACATACAGACACCGGTTAGTCAGACTGATTGAGGTAGTATATGTACATGTAGTTATGGTTAAAGTGACTATGCATATATGATGAACAGAGAGTAGCAATAGCGTAAAAAAGGGGTTGGCGGGTGGTGGGACACAATGCAGATAGATAGCCCAGTTAGCCAATGTGCGGGAGCACTGGTTGGTCAGTCCAATTGAGGTAGTATGTACATGAAAGTATAGTTAAAGGGACTATGCATATATGATAAACAGAAAGTAGCAGCAGTGGGGGGGCACAATGCAAAAAGTCCAGATAGCCATTTGATTACCTGTTCAGGAGTCTTATGGCTTGGGGGTAAAAACTGTTGAGAAGCCTTTTTGTCCTAGACTTGGCACTCCGGTACCGCTTGCCATGCGGTAGTAGAGAGAACAGTCTATGACTGGGGTGGCTGGGGTCTTTCACAATTTTTAGGGCCTTCCTCTGACACCGCCTGGTGTAGAGTGCCTGGATGGCAGGCAGCTTAGCCCCAGTGATGTACTGGGCCGTACGCACTACCCTCTGTAGTGCCTTGCAGTCAGAGGCGGAGCAAATTTAAGTGGGAACATTCTACTAATCTCTTCACACCATCATATTCTACTATTCTCATCACCCCATTGGGAACCATTGACACGGCTTGCTAGCCTATCTTCAAAGACCCATCCAACACCCTTTCCAAGAAGGCCTGGTTCCAACAGAAATACACAAAGAACCAATACATTTACACGTAAATACATTCCAAACGGGCGACGGTTCGTTTGCAAAGTATATGATTACTGTGAGAGTAGTTTCTAAAATGTACCAACGTTAAGTGTCTCTGTCTCTCTCTTTCTCGCCCTCTCCATGTCTTTTGTAACAAGCAGCCTGTCACGTCCTGATCCGTTTCACCTGTCCTTGTGCTTGTCTTCCCCATTATCCCCTGGGTACTATTACCTGTGTTCTGTTTGTCTGTTGCCAGTTCGTCTTGTTTGTCAAGTCAACCAGCGTTTTTGTCTCAGCTCCCGTTTTTCCCCACTCTCTTTTCTCACCCTCCTGGTTTTGACCCTTGCCTGTCCGGACTCTGAGCCCACCTGCCTGACCACTCTGCCTGCCCCCGACCCTGAGCCTGCATGCCGTCCTGTACCTTTGCCCCTACTCAGGATTACCGACCTCTGCCTGACCAGAACCTGAGCCTGCCTGCCGTCCTGTACCTTTGCCACACCACTCTGGATTATCGACCCCTGCCTGCCTTTACCTGTTGTTTGTCTGCCCCTGTTGCTGTAATATACATTGTTACTTCAACACAGTCTGCATTTGGGTGTTACCTGAAACGTGATACAGCCATAATGTTGTCAGTCCGCTAGAGACCTGTTTCTAACGTATTAAGTTTGTATGTTTATCCTGTTACCATTTACTTAGCTAGCAAATAAATCATTTAACCAATTTGTGTACTACGAATCATAAGTAACGCTCTGGTTTTTGCAGATGCAGGAGGTTACGACTGTTCAGAATGAGGATATGATACGAGGTTATGATTAATACGTTGACTGTTTATGGATGTGATAGTTAAAGACCTTCAGAGATTAATTTGGGAGATGGTAACTCTTTAAATAACTGCTCTTGTGGTGCCCCAAATCCTAATGAGTTCATTGTTACCTGATTAACTTAATCAGGTAACAATTAAACATAGTTGATTAGATAAATAACAGTCATCAGATTAATGAAAGTAAAGTCACGACACCGTAGAACATTGAGAGAGGATTGTGTTGAGGCACAGATCTGGGGAAGGGTACCAAACAATTTATGCAGCATTGAAGGTCCCCGAGAAAAACAGTGGCCACCATCATTCTTAAATGGAAGAAATTTGGAACCACCAAGACTCTTCCTAGAGCTGGCCGCCCGGACAAACTGAGCAATCAGATGATCATTCTGAAAGAGCTCCAGAGAACCTTCCAGAAGGACAACCATCTCTGTAGCACTCAACCAATCAGGCCTTTATGGTAGAGTAGACAGACAGAAACCACTCCTCAGTAAAAAGCACATGAAAGCCCGCTTGGAGTTTACCAAAAGGCACCTAAAGGACTCTCAGACCATGAGAAACAAGATTCTCTGGTCTGATGAAACCAATATTGAACTCTTTGGCTTGAATTCCAAGCGTCACGTCTGGAGGAAACCTGGCACCATCCCTACGGTAAATCATGGTGGTGGCAGCATCATGCTGTGAGGATGTTTTTCAGCGGCAGGGACTGGGAGACTAGTCAGGATCGAGGGAAAGATGAACGGAGCAACGTGCAGAGAAATCCTTGATGAAAAACTGCTCCAGAGCGCTCAGGACCTCAGACTGGGGCAAGGTTCACCTTCCAACAGGACAATGACCCTAAGCACACAGCCAAGAAAATGCAGGAGTGGCTTCGGGACAGGTCTCTGAATGTCTTTGAGCAGCCCAGCCAGAGCCCGGACTTGAACCCGATCTAACATTTCGAGAGAGACCTGAAACTAGCTGTGCGGTGACGCTCCCCATCCAACCTGACAGAGCTTGAGAGGATCTGCAGAGAAGAATGGGAGAAACTCCCCAAATGCAGGTGTGCCAAGCTTGTGGTGAACATACCCAAAAAGACTTGAGGCTGTAATTGCTGCCAAAGGTTCTTCAACAAAGTACTGAGTTAAGGGTTTGAATACTTATGTAAATGTGATGTTTCAGTATTTAATTTGCAACAATTTCAAAAAAACTGTTTTTGCTTTGTCATTGTGGGGTAATGTGTGGATTGCCAATGGCAAAAAAACAATTGAATCAATTTTAGAATAAGGCTGTAACGTAAGAAAATGTGGAAAAAGTCAAGGGGTCTGAATACTTTCCCGAATGGACTGTATTATAATACTCAAAGCTTGAAGCTTTCCTTTATTTTAGGCTCAAAGAAAGCATGTGATGCTCTAACATCTGGCAGGCTACTATGACGTCACTGAAGACAGTAGTTTACCAAATTCAAAGGGTCATTAATAATTATTGCATCATCATTTATCCCATTATGACGTCACTCCGCTCCCCTCCAGCCCTATAAAAGGGATCACAATATCCTTAAGACGCAGAGCATCAACCGAGCCGCCCTGTCCGCTGACGCTGCCGCCCCAGGGTGTCCTGGCGTTGCAGGACAGGAGGCCGCACCGAGAAGTTAGACAGGCAGGGTAACCTACCCGACTAACATTCTCCCTCCCTCCCAACCCGTGGTACTGTAGAGATGTTAAAGTTTGCTTAAATAAAAGATGGTCTTTTAACTAAAACTGTTACAACTTTCACTTTTTATGATTAGATGGTTTATACAAGTTAGGTAATAATATATAAGTAGGCAGAATAGGTAATAATATTTAAGTAGATAGTAATAGCCTAATCTGTTAGGGATAGATACAATTAAAACATTGAATCATTGTATCTGTCCCTAACAAATAAATTAATATATTAAAACGCTGTATTTATTTAAAGGTGCAATATGCAGAAATCGCTCTGCCTGTTCCTGGTTGCTAAAATTCAAATTTTAGTTTATGTGACAAAACAAGTAATCTATAGTGTCGAGAATCATTGTACTATCTGTGAAATCTATTTCCAATAATGAAAAATATTGTATTTTCAGCATTAATAGCGCACATAGATCAGATCTATCACTTCTTAGACTTGCTTTCAAAGAGAATTACATATTTATATGTAATCAAACCACTCAGTTTATAATATACTGTAAGCCTCTCAGCTGTGGGAAGTTCTACGCCTACAATTTTAGGATCAAAAGAAGGCATGTCATCCTCTTACATGCCACTGGCAACTTTATATTTCACTGTTTTGTATTTTTGTTAATTTTCCAGTTTTTGTGTTTGGAATGGCATGCAGTGGAGGCTAGTGAGGGGAGGACAGCTCATAGTAATGGCTGGAATGGAGTGGAATGAAGCCCATGTTTCCATGTGTTTCATTCCATTCACTCAGTTAAAGCTATTACTATGAGCCGTCCTCCCTTCACCAGCCTCCAGTGATGGCCGGGATACTATTGGAGATTCAGCTCTCTTAATGCAAGTAATGTAAGCGTTTGTAGGCAAAAAACATTTATTTGTAGAATGACCACAAATTGACAGGACATTCCAAATTACAATGGCAATTATGCATCACAATAGTTTACTTAACAAAAATATAAACGCAACATGTAAAGTGCTGGTCCCATGTTTCATAAGTTGAAATAAAATATCCCAGAAATGTTCCATCCACACAAAAAGCTTATTTCTCTTTTTTCACAAATTTGTTTACGTCCCTGTTAGTGAGCACTTTATGCTTTGTCAAGATCATCCATCCACCTGACAGGCGTGGCATATTAAGAAGCTGATTAAAACAACATGATCATTACATAGGTTCACATTGCGCAGGGGACAATAAAAGGCCACTCTAAAATGTGCAGTTTTGTCATACAACACAATGCCAACAGATGTCTTAAGTTTTGAGGGAGCGCGCAATTGGCATGCTGACTGCAGGAATGTCCACCAGAGCTGGTGCCAGAAAATGGAATGTTCATTTCTCTACCATAAAACCACCAGTACGTACAATTTGGCAGGGGGGGTGCTGAGGAGTATTTCTGTCTGTAAGAAAGCCGATGGCTGCGCCCCTGCCCTGTCATGTGAAATCCATAGATTAGGGCATAATGCATTTATTTCAATTGACTGATTTCCTTAAATGAACTGTAACTTAGCCAAATCTTTCAAATTGTTGCATGTTGCGTTTATATTTTTGTTAAGTATATTTTTAACTTTTGCAATCAAATGCTTTTACTGTGCCGGTCGCACACAGACTTTAATGGTCACACAAGGGGCCACTGGTGGATTTAAAATTAGTAGCCTAACCGTTATTTACATGACCCCAGTTGCATTTGCAAACAAATACTATAGTTTTTCCTGTATGAAATTAATAATATGTAAACTTAGGGTGACAGTGAACAATAGAAAATTGGGCAGTGAGCAAAATAACCATAAATGTGAAGTTGACATTGACTTATTAATAGGCATAAATAAATTATATTTCTATGTTTGCAGTCCTCAAAGATTGAATTGCGTTTAATAAAATTGTTCAGATGTAATTATTTGCCGCTAGTACAGTATATAGGCCTATTTTGCCTTTATCAAACTTGGCACAGAATCAGTTCTGTGAACACCATTAAGGAAAACTCTTCTGTCCGCAGCGCAGTCGACATTGGGACCCGTTGGAATTGCTCTATTTGGAAATGATTGTGACTGACAGAATGGGATTGATCTACCTGAATCTGGTGGAGCCGGCTGACTTTTACACAGAGCTCCAGACCCACATAGCTCCTGAGACAATCTAATGCAAATGCATGCTGACAGCATGTCAACCTAACAGACAACCGTAAACACTTTAAGTAGGTATTGATCTCTTTGTGACACTGGATTTAATAAGCTTTGCGGTTGTCGACAGAGCCACTCTGGAATCAGGCTTCCCCTCTCCCTCTCCAAGCTCCTTCTCTTACAAAAATTTGATGAAATCGTGTCTCAGTCCAAAATCTCTGCTATAGTTGGCAGTGAGAATAATCAAAATCTTTCCTATTTTTCAGGAATTCTGTTTCTGTTTCGCACTTCACTACTTCACTACTTTGTTTTTTGGCAGAAATGCTTTCTGGAACATGTGAACTCTTCATATGCCTTAATAACAAACTTGTATGCCATCTGTAAATATGAAAAAAAAATAGTTAAATTACAAGCCTAGCTGGTTTAGCTACAGAAAAAGTCAGTAACCTTCCCACTAGCCATGATTGGTTGAGATAATGAGTTGGACATGCCGAGAGATGAGTTTGAATTGGTCTGCCGTGTAGCACACTTCTGTCTCTATACATACGGGTCAGTATGCATAGGTAATCCTTTCTAACGTGGCTTTTTTTAAAGATATCACATAGTAGAACTACATAAGTGTTGCTATCCACTTTCTGGAGGACATAGTTTTGAAATCAGTGGAATTAGAATATGATAGCTAAGGAGATGGAGAAAATGATGGCGTTTGATTGCAGACAGAGTCGAAAAGAGAACACACAGAAGGCTGTTGTTTAAAACACCTGTTTCGGGATTGCATATTCAAACTAAGGGCAACTATGGCATCTGTGACAGAGAGGGAGAAGCGTCAATCCATGTATACGGGTAAGATCGTCTCGCTCCAGGTTAAATTTACGACACACCCATAGTATAAACCAGCCTTTAGTCTTGAAATCTTTGGTTGTTTAGAACATGGCCTCACATGTGAATCCTTAAAGAGGTGAGCAGGGCTAAGGCTTTAGAGGGTGTGAACGATGCTGAATGGGTGTATACAAAGAAGAGCTCTCCAGTAGGTTTACCAAAACATTCAAGGGCCATTTTCTCAAAAGTGAGATTACATGTTTATCACCTTTCAAAGCAGAATTACTTTCCCATTGTTCCTCAACTGTAGTGTATGATATACAATTTTCTAGCTCTGAGTCTCTCCTTTTATCCAGTGTAAAAAACACTATTTCAAATGTTGCTACATAAGACCAAATCGAGCCCTTCGGTCACAAATTGAACTTACCCATAACGTGGTAACCATGTTTTCAGATATTAATGTTCTAGACACATTTTATTGGAACTTTGAAAGAACATTAATGTGTCCAGTTTTCTGTGGGTTAGGAGAATATTCCATCAACGTCCCACCAAACATACACAGAACATGGTTGCAGTGTTCTCAGAACATAAATATTAATGTCATAGACACATTTGAAGGGAACGTTGAAAGAACATTTATGTGTCCAGAGAAAATGTATTACACATCGCATCTTGTAACTGTTGCCGAGCAAAAGAAAGCCCTGATTGGTGAACCACTGATTCATTCATAGCTGGCAAGGTTAGGGATACAAACAGTGCTTTTAACTAAGTGTTTTCAAGGGCTGCAGGTAGTCTAGTGGTTAAGAGCGTTAGGCCAGTAACTGAAAAGTTGCTGCTTCGAATCCCAGAGCTGACTAGGTGAAACATCTGTTGATGTGTCCTTGAGCAAGGCACTTAACCTGAATTGCTGCTGTAAGTGGTTCTGTATACGAGCATCTGCTAAATGACTAATACGTACAAGCAAAATGTAAATATTTGACATACAGTGCATTTGGAAAGTATTCAGATTCCTTGACTTATCTAAAATGGATTAAATAAAACATTTTCCTCATCAATATACACACAATACCCCATAATGACAAAGCGGAAATAGGTTTCTATACATTTTGCTAATTTATTAAACATAAAAAACAGAATGTTATTTTCAGACAATTTGCTATGAGACTCGAAATTGAGCTCAGGTGCATCCTGTTTCCATTGATCATCCTTGAGATATTTCTACAACTTGATTGGAGTCCACCTGTGGTAAATTCAATTGATTGGACATGATTTGGAAAGGCACACACCTGTCTATATAAGGTCCAACAGTTGAAAGTGCATGTCAGAGCAAAAACCAAGCCATGAGGTCGAAGGAATTGTCTGTAGAGCTCTGAGAAAGAATCGTGTCGAGGCACAGATCTGGTGAAGGGTACCAAAACATTTCTGCAGGATTGAAGGTCCCCAAGAACACAGTGGCCTCCATCATTCTTAAATGGAAGAAGTTTGGAACCACCAAGATTTGGAACCTCCTAGAGCTCGCCGCCCGGCCAAACTGAGCAATCGGGGAAGAAGGGTCTTGGTCAGGGAGGTAACCAAGAACCCGATATTCACTCTGACAGAGCTCCAGAGCTCCTCTGTGGAGATGGGAGAACCTTCCAGAACGACAACCATCTCTGCAGCACTCCACCAATCAGGCCTGTATGGTAGCGTGGCCAGACGGAAGCCATTCCTCAGTAAAATGCACGACAGCCCGTTTGGAGTTTGCCAAAAGACACCTAAAGGACTCTCAGACCATGAGAAAAAAGATTCTGTTGTTTAATGAAACTAAGATTTAACTATTTGGCCTGAAAGCCAAGCACCACGTCTGGGGAAACCTGGCACCATCCCTACGGTGAAGCGTGGTGGTGACAAGCATCATGTTGTGGGGATGTTTTTCAGCAGCATGGACTGGGAGAGTAGTCAGGGTCGAGGGAAAGACAAACGGAGCAAAGTACAGAGAGATCCTTGATGAAAATGCTCCAGAGCACTCAGGACCTCAGACTGGGCAAGGTTCACCTTCCAGGACAATAAACCTAAGCACACAGCCAAGACAATGCAAGAGTGGCTTTGGGACAAGTCTCTAAAGGTCCTTGAGTGGCCCAGCCAGAGCCCGGACTTGAACCCGATCTAACATCTCTGGAGAGACCTGAAAATAGCTGTGCAGTGATGCTCCCCATCCAACCTGACAGAGCTTGAGAGGATCTGCAGATGAGAATGGGAGAAACTCCCCAAATACAGGTGTGCCAAGGTTGTAGCGAACGTACCCAAGAAGAATCGAGGCTGTAATAGCTGCCAAAGTTGCTTCAACAAAGTACTGAGTAAAGGGTCTGAATAATTATGTACTGTAAATGTCATATTTCATTTATTTGTTTTATAAATTTGCAAAAAATCCTATAAACCTGTTTTTGTTTTGTCATTATGGGGTATTGTGTGTAGATTGATGAAGGAAAAAACATGTAATACATTTAGAATAAGGCTTTAACATCACAAAATGTGGAAAAAGTCAAGGGGTCTGAGTACTTTCCGAATGCACTGTACATGATTACGCTGTGCATGTTAATTTCTACAGTAATTATTAATCAACATGTCCTTTGAAATCTTTCTGCTTTGACAGCATGTCTGTGTATAGTATCACTTAATCTGACTATTCTCATCATTGATAACTTATTTTAGCAAATGAAGGGCTTTCTTTGTAGTTGCCAATAGTTCGTGGGGCATATTAACCTGTTTTAAAGATATTCCTGAATCACTATAATCAATAAAATATTTAATTGAGTGTACTTTTAACAGAGCTAAGATTTACTTAAAAGTGCATTCACCCTATTGCTTACACCTATCACGTTGTTTCAGATCGACACAAGTGCCTGGTGAGGACGTTTATGGCAGGGATCATCCACTAGATTCATCCTCAGGCCAATTTTTTATTGAGCGGATGGTCAGGGGGCTGGAACATAATTATAAATAATTTGAAGACTGCAAATTGACTGGCCCAAACGGATATAATATTTGACTAAAACATAATTACCTTGCCTACATTTGTATACAATCACATACACTGAGTATACGAAACATTAAAAACACTGGCTCTTTCCATGACAAAGACTCACCAGCATTTGTGGAAAAAGTGTTCAATTGTCATACTTGAGTAAAAGTAGAGATACCTTAATAGAAAGTAAGTCTAGTAAAAGTAAAAGTGACCCAGTAAAATATTACTTGAGTAAAAGTCTAAAAGTATTTGGTTTTAAATATACATAAGAATCAAAATGTAAAAGTATAACTCAATGTTATTATATTAACCAAAGCAGACAGCACAATTTTCTGTTTTTTTAAATGTATGAAAGCCAGGGGCACACCCCAACACTCAGACATTATTTACAAAAGATGCATTTGTGTTTAGTGAGTCCGCCAGGCCAGAGGCAGTAGGGATGACCACGTGTTCTTGTAAGGATTACTATGGGAGACAGTGCTGGTTTCAAGCGCAAGGCGCAGCAGGTGTACAGGCAGGGAATAGACAAAAAGGCGTCGTTAATGAGGATGCCCAAAAACTACGATACATGGGAGGACTAATACGGAAATGAACAGCGCTCCGAATAGCCTTTTAAAATTATAAACTTGGATTAGCTTACACAACGTGCCATTGGAACACAGGAGTTATGGTTGCTGTTAATGGGCCTTTGTACGCCTAAGTAGATATTCCATAAAGAATCTGCCATTTGTGCATGACACAAGTAGATTGGTACATTGAAAATCTCTTCCCAATTATTTTGCTATCTGTATGGCACAACTGTCAATTCTTTGGTCCTTTTTTTGTTATACTTTTTTATTTGTCACAATTTTCTTTAACCAATTTTGGTCTTTAATGCAGACAGACTACTTCCTTACTTTCTCCCCCTTCCAGCTGTCTCTTCCATTTTTGTGGTAATGATGCAATTAGTTTGAATAGGGCAGACATTTTGTCACGACTTCCGCCGAAGTCGGTCCCTCTCCTTGTTCGGGCGGCGTTCGGCGGTCGACGTAACCAGTCTTCTAGCCATCGCCGATCCACTTTTCATTTTCCATTGGTTTTATCCTTGTTTTACACACCTGGTTCCAATCCCCCAATTACTTGTTTATTATTTAACCCTCTGTTCCCCCATGTTTGTTTGTGAGTGATTGTTTATTGTATTGCGGTCCGTTATTGTGGGCTTGGCATTCTTTGTCGTGTATTATTATTATTGTTGAGTAAATTGCTATTATTACTCATGTCTGCTGTCCTGCACCTGACTCCTCTACACCAGCTACACACAGACGCATTACACATATCCATATATTTTTGTTAGCTGCATGTGTGAAATAACTCCACCAGTCCTATTTATGATATAATTTACAAAGATTATACAGTTTTTAAAAATGTTGTCCAAAAATAAGATTTTTATCAAATATTAAATTTATGTTTAACCGTAATATGTGTTGTAATATTTGTTCTGTCTTTTCTGGTTGATTAAACTGAAATAGCACACAAATTGCTTGTTTTAAAAAAAATAGTGATATTTTGGAGATGATTACATTTTCAAATAATCAAAATTGAGAGGTTGTAATCTGAATTAAGGGAAAAGGGCCCATTCTTGAACATGGGGTGAGACGTTCTTACTAATCTGCTAGAGAACCAGTTTGGATTAAAGTATAACTGTTGTATGACTGAAGCCTTTAGTGAGAGGTCTAATGCTTTAATATTTAATAATTTCTGCCCTCCGAATTCATATTCATTATATAAATAGGCCCGTTTAATTTTGTCTGGCTTGCCGTTCCAAATAAAATGTAGTAGTTTTTGCTGATAAAACAGAACGTTAGGTGTACTCAGGGCCATTAGCAAATAGGTAAACTGGGATATGACTAAAGAGTTAATCATTTTGACTTTTCCACTAATAGACAGGCATTTTCCTTTCTATGGTAGCAAGATATTATATATTTTTGCTAACTTTCTATACAAACTTATTGTAGTGAGAACTTCTTTCTTCGGGATATGAATACTGAGTATGTCACTCCATTTGATTTGTAAAATACACAACAATGTAAAAGTTGTATATTTTAGTGATCCAATACGTAATATAGTAGTACACTTATAAATTGGTTATTTTTATTTTACTAGGCAAGTCAGTTAAGAACAAACTCTTACTAGGAACAATGGGTTAACTGCCTGTTCAGGGGCAGAACGACAGATTCGTACCTTGTCAGCTCGGGGAATTGACCTTGCAATCTTTCAGTTACTAGTCCAACGCTCTAACCACTAGGTTACCCTGCCGCCCCATAAATTGATTATAATCCAAAGAGGTTAGAGCAATTATCTAGATGCCTTATGAGGCTGTGGAGGGATCCAAATTGTGGATTTTAAAGAAAGCATGATTCACTCGTGTACAATGACACCCTTTGTTTTTAAGCCCTGGATTTCTAGCCTCTTGATATTATTGTTGGATCTGATTTTAATGGCTAACATTTCGATGGCCATAATAAATAGATATGCCTCCAATGGAAACTGTAGGTGTTTTACACCTACAGTTTAATACTTTCTGAGAAATAGCCTTTATTTACTATTTTACACATAAGGTTACGATACTGTACATAACTTAACCCATTGTATAAGAGATTCTCCAAAATTTAAATGTTCCAGGCATTTATATATAATTTCCAGTCGTACTTTATCAAAAGCCTTTTAAAAGTCAGAGCTATGAATACCAGGCCTGGTTTCCCAGTTTCCCAGATAGTGTTCTATTGTTTCCAGTGCTTGTATTATATTATTTCCAATGTATCGTCCATGTAAAAAAACCTGTCTGATTAGGATGTATAACATCTCTTATGTCTCTTATGACCGGAAATAGCTTCTGGATATCAGAACAGCGACTACAGCGATTTTTCTTTAATGAGTCCAAAGTGAAGGATATACTGCTTCTCCGAGACCAGGCCCAAATCCTCATCATTCACGTGACGAAAAGACAGAGGTACAGGGGACGGAGATCGGGGTGCCATGTGAGAATTTGTTGGCGAGTGGGTAACCCACCTTTACCGTCTGTTCTATTGGCCAACTTGCAGTCACTGGAGAATAAACTGGACGAGCTCCGTTCGAGACTATCCTACCAATGGGACATTAGTTGTAAAATCTTATGTTTCACAGAGTTGTGGCTGAACGACGACACGGATAATATACAGTTGGCTGAGTTTTCTGTGCATCGGCAGGACAGAACAGGTACGTCTGGTAAGACGAGGGGTGGTGGTGTGTGTCTATTTGTCAATAACATCTGGTGCGTGATGTCTAATATTAAGGAAGTCTCGAGGTACTGCTCGCCTGAGGTAGAGTACCCCATGATACCCCAGCGGTACACTAATCCGGACGCTTATAAGAAGTCCCACGATTTCCTCAGATGAACCATCAAACAGGCAAAGCGTCAATACAGGACTAAGATGGAATCCTACTACACCGGCTCTGATGCACGTCGGATGTGGCAGGGCTTGTAAACTATTACGGACAACAAAGGGAGCTGCCCAGTGACGCGAGCTTACCAGACGAGCTAAATGTATTTTATGCTCACATCGAGGCAAGAAACACTGAAGCATGCATGAGAGCACCAGCTGTTCCAGACGACTGTGTGATCACGCTCTCCATAGCCGATGTGAGCAAGACGTTTAAACAGGTCAACATTCACAAGGCCACAGGGCCAGATGGATTACCAGGATGTGTACTCAGAGCGTATGCGGACCAACTGGCAAGTGTCTTCACTGACCGAGTCTGACCGAGTCTGTGATACCTACATTTCTCAAGCAGACCACCACAGTCCCTGTGCCCAAGAAAGCGACGGTAACCTGCCTAAATGACTACCGCCCGATAGCATTCACGTCGGTAGCCATGAAATGCTTGAAAGGCTGGTCATGGCTCACATCAACACCATCCTCCCGGAAACCCTAGACCCACTACAATTTGCATACCACCCCAACAGATCCACAGATGACGCAATCTCAATCGCACTCCACACTGCCCTTTCCCACCTGGACAAAAAAAAATACTTATGTGAGAATGCTGTTCATTGACTACAACTCAGCGTTCAACACCATAGTGCCCACAAAGCTCATCACTAAGCTAAGGACCCTGGGAGTAAACACCTCCCTCTGCAACTGGAAAAAATCTGCCACGTTGATCCTCAACATGGGGGCCTCTCAGGGATGTGTGTTTAGTCCCCTCCTGTACTCCCTGTTCACCCACGACTGTGTGGCCAAGCACGTTTGCTGATGACACAAAAGTGGTAGGCCTGATCACCGACTACGATGAGACAGCATGTAGGGAGAAGGTCAGAGACTTCGCAGTGTGGTGCCAGGAGAAGAACCTCTCCCTCAATGTGAGCAAGACAAAGGAGCTGATATTGGACTACAAGAAAAGGCGGGCCGAACAGGTCCCCAATAACATTGACAGGGCTGTAGTGGAGCGGGTCGAGAGTTTCAAGTTCCTTGGTGTCCACATCACCAACGAAATATCATGGTCTAAACACACCAAGACACATCGTGAAGAGGGCACGACATCGTTTTTTCCCCTCAGGAGACTGAAAAGATTTGGCATGTGTCTCCAGATCCTCAACATTTTCTAAAGCTGCAACATCGAGAGCATCCTGACCGGTTGCATCACCGCCTGGTATGGCAACTGCAGAGGGTAGTGCATATGGCCCAATACATCACTGGGGCTAAGCTTCCTGCCATCCAGGAACTACATACTAGGAGATGTCAGAGGAAGGCCCAAAGAATTGTCAAAGACTGCCGTCACCCAAGTCATAGACTGCTACCGCACGGCAAGTGGTACCGGAGCGCCAAGTCTAGGTCCAAAAGGCTCCTTAACAGCTTCTACCCCCAAGCCATAAGACTGCTGAACAATTAATCAAACGGCCACCAAGACTATTTACATTGACACCCCACCCTGTTTGTTTTTACACTGCTGCTATTCGCTGTTTATTATCTATGCATAGTCACTTTACCCCTACCTACATGTACAAATTACCTTGACGAATCTTTATCCCCACACATTGACTCGGTACCAGAATCCCCTGTATATATCCTCATTATTGTTATTTTATTGTTACTTTTTATTAAATGTTTTACTTTAGTTTATTTAGTAAATACTTCCTTAACTCTATTTATTGAACTGCATTGTTGGTTAAGGGCTTGTAAGTAAGCATTTCAAGGTAAGGTCTACACCTGTGGTATTCGACACGTGACAAATAAAATGTGATTTGATTTGACAATACCTTTTTAATTCTATGCGCTATGCATATTTCTAGAATTTTTGTATCACAACATTGAAGTGTAAGGGGCCTCCAATGTTTTTAATAGACTGGATCTTTATATTTGCCAGCTGGGCCCTGTTTCAGTAATATTGAAATCAGACCTTCTTATTGAGTATTTTATAATCTACCATTTTTATAGGACTTGTTAAAACATGATAATAACAGTCCTCTGAGTACAGTATAAATATATAACAGACATATGCTTATGAAAGTAATATACAGGTTACTTGAAAAAGTAATTGTAATAATATTACAACATTTGAAGACAGTAACTCGTTGTTACTACGTTACTCACAAAAGTAAAAATTACTATAACATATTACTGTAAGTAGTTATTACCCCCAACACTGGACTCAAGTAATTCTGTTGCAATGTGTCTATTTTTCCACATGATAACTTTCCGGATGGAACTCTGTATTTTTTGGGGTATAACTGGCATCATCATTGCTTAAATGGCAAATGTGAGAAAGGAAAGACATGCTACTATACACATGTTCTATATTCTGAGAATACGGCAACCATGTTCTGGGTATTTTTCTATCAGAAGCAACACTATCACCTGGGCCATATTACAGATAGAAATGCAATGACGAGAGCTGATGTAATTCCTTAACAGAGACACGTTTGTTCTACATGATATGTGGTTTGGATTTCAAAATGACGATTGAGAGTTCTCTTTGAGATGCTCAGCTATCCAGAATTCTACCAATTCCCATCTTCCAATGAGAAACATTTTAATTAGATCTGATAGGTGTGTTGTAACTGTTGCCAAACAAATACATTAACATATATGGCTAAGAATGTGAGAGTAAAGTGACTCCCTTAAAGGGTCTTGAACCCAGGCCACCAGTAGCAATGAGGAACACCCTAACAACTGTCCCAATAAGGGACATCTCTAGGACATGTGCTTTTTGGGCCAGCATAGTTAGGCCCTGTCCAGAAGAAACCCTAACTCCTCCTGCCTAGACACTTCTGTAGATCTGAAACAACTTGATAGGTGTAAGCAATAGGGTGAATGCACTTTGAAGTAAATATCAGCTCTATTAACAACTTGTATCAACTTGATTTGATTCAGGAGTATGATTACAGGTTAATAACAGGTTAATATGCCCCACCAATATTAGACAACTATACAGAAAGCCCTTATATTGTTGAAATAAGTAAATGAGAGAGAATAGTCAAATTAACTAATAGCTGACACAGACATGGTGGTGAAGCGGGGAGATCTTAATGCCATGAACCAAAAGGTTGTGAGTTCAAATCCCAGGTGAGGACATGTTGACTAATAACTACTGTAAAAATGAATATGCACAATGTAATTGTGTATGTCAAATATGTACAGTTGAAGTTGGAAGTTTACATATACTTAGGTTGGTGTCATTAAAACTCGTTTTTCAACCATTCCACACATTTCTTGTTAACAAACTATAGTTTTGGCAAGTCGTTTAGGACAACTACTTTGTGCATGACACAAGTCATTTTTCCCAAAATTTTTACAGACAGATTATTTAACTTATAATTCACTGTATCACAATTCCAATGGGTCAGAAGTTTACATACACTAATTGACTGTGCCTTTAAACAGCTTGGAAAATTCCAGAAAATTATGTAATAGCTTTAGAAGCTTCTGATAGGCTAATTGACATAATTTAAGTCAATTGGAGGTGTACCGGTCGATGTATTTCAAGGCCTACCTTCAAACTCAGTTCCTCTTTGCTTGACATCATGGGAAAATCAAAAGAAATCAGCCAAGACCTCAGAAAAACAATTGTAGGCCTTCACAAGTCTGGTTCATCCTTGGGAGCAATTTCCAAACGCCTGAAGGTACCACGTTCATCTGTACAAACAATAGTACGCAAGTTTAAACACCATGGGACCACGCAGCTGTCATACCACTCAGGAAGGAGACACGTTCTGTCTCCTAGAGATGAACGCACTTTGGTGTGAAAAGTGCAAATCAATCCATGAACAACAGCAATGGACCTTGTGAAGATGCTGGAGGAAACAGGTTCAAAAGTATCTATATCCACAGTAAAACGAGTCCTATATCGACATAACCTGAAAGGCCGCTCAGCAAGGAAGAAGCCACTGCAACACAACCGCCATAAAAAAGTGCACATGGGGACAAAGATTGTACTTTTTGGAGAAATGTCCTCTGGTCTGATGAAACAAAAATAAAACTGTTTGGCCATAATGACCATCGTTATGTTTGGAGGGAAAAGTGGGAGGCTTGCAAGCCGAAGAACACCATCCCAACCGTGAAGCATGGGGGTGGCAGCATCATGTTGTGGGGGTGCTTTGCTGCAGGAGGGGCTGGTGCACTTCACAAAATAGATGGCATCATGAGGAAGGACAATTATGTGGATATATTGAAGCAACATCTCAAGACATCAGTCAGGAAGTTATAGCTTGGTCGCAAATGGGTCTTCCAAATGGACAATGACCCCAAGCATGCTGGGGACCCCAAGCATGCTAATGGCTTAAGGACAACAAAGTCAAGGTATTGGAGTGGCCATTACAAAGCCCTGACCTCAATCCTATAGAACATTTGTGGGCAGAACTGAAAAAGCGTGTGCGAGCAAGGAGGCCTACAAACCTGACTCAGTTGCACCAGCTCTGTCAGGAGGAATGGGCCAAAATTCACCCAACTTACTGTGGGAAGCTTGTGGAAGGCTACCCGAAATGTTTGACCCAAGTTAAACAATTTAAAGGCAATGCTATCAAATACTAATTGAGTGTATGTAAACTTCTGACCCACTGGGAATGTGATGAAAGAAATAAAAGCTGAAATAAATCATTCTCTCTACTATTATTCTGACATTTCACATTCTTAAAATAAAGTGGTGATCCTAACTGACCTAAAATAGAATTTTTACTAGGATTAAATGTCAGCAATTGTGAAAAACTGAGTTTAGATGTATTTGGCTAAGGTGTATGTAAACCTCCGACTTCAACTGTACGTTGAAAACACTACGTTAAAAGTACTTTGTGTGAGTATCCCAAAGCTTGCCAACAGACAAAAAGAGCTGTGAACGACTTGGCAACAGTAACAAGGTTTGTAGTGTAATGAAACAAAAACACATTGGAGACTGTTTTGTTGGGACCATCAGGCGACGTCTTGACAACTGATACACAGAAATGTTGCAACATGTCTAGAACATTAATATCTTATGTTCTGAGAACTTTGCAACCATATTCTGTGTATGTTTGGTGGGTAGTTATTTTACCTTTATTTAAGTAGACAAGTCAGTTAAGAACAAATTCTTATTTACAATGACGGCCTACCAAATGGCAGAAGGCCTCATGCGGGGATGAGGGCTGCGATTAAAAATTAAAATATATGACAAAACACACATCACGGCAAGATAGACACCATAACACTTCTACACCTGCATTACTTGCTGTTTGGGGTTTTAGGCTGCGTTTCTGTACAGCACTTTGTGACATCAGCTGATGTAAGAAGGGCTTTATACGTAAATTTGATTGATTGATTGATAAAGAGAGACACAGCATGGTAGCAACACATGACAACAACACGGTAGCAACACAACATGGCAGCAGCACAACATGGTAGCAGCACAAAACATGGTACACACATTATTGGGCACAGACTACAGCACAAAGGGAAAGAAGGTAGAGACAACAATACATCACGCGAAGCAGTGTCAGTAAGACTGTCCATGATTGAGTCTTTGAATGAAGTGATGGAGCTAAAACTGTCCAGTAAACTAGACCGTCAGAAAACTAGACACATGAACATTCTTTCAACATCCCATGAACTGTGTCTAGAACCTTAATATTGTATGTTTTCAGAATATGGCAACAATGTTTCGTGTATGTTTGGTGGAACGTTGATGGAGTATTATCAGAACTCTCAGAAAACTGGACACACATGTTCTTGCAATGTACCATAAAACGCTTCTAGAACATTCATTGTGTATATTCTGAGAACATTGTAACCACGTTCTAGATAAATTCTGCTTGAGATTAAGGAAACGGTCTCCTAATCTTAAAACCAAAACATGCTAAAACGGTTCTCAGAAGGTTTTTTGCTAACATAGATCAAATATTCCCCTAACTAACGGGAAACTAGACACTCAAACATTAGGGGTACATTACGGGTAACATTACAAAAATGTTCTCTCTCCCTAGAATTGTTAGCTGAGCAGAGACTAAAATACTGATGCAATGTTGCTCATACTGTAGCATCTGCAGCCAAGCATATGGAGTACAGTGGTGCTGTGTAGCTTTTCTGCACTGCTTTGCATAGCTTCATGCCCTACTGAGGCCTTAGCATGGGCTTTTGAGCTTTATGAAACTGCTCTCCTCCTCTCTCTGTTTCTGTGTTTCTCTTTTCCTCTTACTTACCCTGGCCTTCTCATTTATTTGATTTCTATGATTTACAGCATTATGTATTAATGTGCAGCCAGTGCTTGAGCGCTGTTGGAGTCTGGGCTGAGAGTTAATTTGGCTGTGAATTATTTATCCCCCTGCTTAATGAACAACCCCCCACTTCCAACAGGCACTGGAATATTACATGTCCCAAAGTGTTGGAATAATTACATTATGTAATGTGATAGCCACTGCCTCAGGCATTGTTCAATACCACCTAAATTGTAGTCTTTGCTTATTCACGGGAGTGCCATTATATACACTATGAGAACATGCATGAATGAACACACACACACGCACACACATACACACACACATAACTTGGTAACACTTTACTTGACACCCAGTGTCATAACACGTTATGACATGGTCATAACCATGTCATAATGACATAACACCTGACATAACTAGTCATAATATGGTCATAACACTGTCATGACCCATATATTTACACCTGTTGTGACATACAGTACCAGTCAAACGTTTGGACACACCTACTCATTCAAGGGTTTTTCTTTATTTTTATTATTTTCTACATTGTAGAATAATAGTGAAGATATCAAAACTATGAAATAACACACATGGAATCATGTAGTAACCAACCGTGTTAAACAAATCAAAATATAGTTTATATTTGAGATTCTTCAAAGTAGCCATTTCTTTGCCTTGATGACAGCGTTGCACACTCTTGGCATTCTCTCAACCAGCTTCATGAGGTAGTCACCTGGAATGCATTTCAATTAACAGGCGTGCCTTGTTAAAAGTTCATTTGCAGAATTTCTTTCCTTCTTAATGTGTCTGAAACAATCAGTTGTGTTGTGAAAAGGTAGGGGTGGTATTCAGAAGATATCCCTATTTGGTAAAAGACCAAGTCCATATTATGACAAGAACAGCTCAAGTAAGCAAAGAGAAACAACAGTCCATCATTACTTTAAGACATGAAGGTCAGTCAAGTCGGAAATATTCAAGAACTTAGAAAGTTTCTTCAAGTGCAGTTGCTATGATGAAACTGTCTCTCAAAGACCCAGAGTTACCTCTGCTGCAGAGGATAACTTCATTAGAATAACTGCACCTCAGATTTCAGCCCAAATAAATGCTTCACAGAGTTCAAGTAACAGACACACCACAAGATCAACAGTTCAGAGGAGACTACAAAAATCAGGCCTTCATGGTCAAATTACTGCAAAGAAACCACTACTAAAGGACACCAATAAGAAGAAGAGACTTGTATGGGCCAAGAAACACAAGCAATCGACATTAGACTGGTGGAAATCTGTCCATTGGTCTGATGAGTCCAAATGTGAGAGTAGGTGAACAGATGGTCTCCGCATGTGTGGTTCCCACTGTGAAGAATGGAGGGGAGGTGTGATGGTGTGGGGGTGCTTTGCAGGTGACACTGTCTGTGATTTATTTAGAATTCAAGGCACACTTAACCAGCATGGCTACCACAGCATTCTGCAGCGATACGCCATCCCATCTGGTTTGCGCTTAGTGAGACTATCATTTGTTTTTCAACAGGACAGTGACCCAACACACCTCCAGGCTGTGTAAGGGCTATTTGACCATGAAGGAGAGTGATGGAGTGCTGCATCAGATGATCTGGCCTCCACAATCACCCGACCTCAACCCAATTGAGATGGTTTGGGATGAGTTGAACGCAGAGTGAAGCAAAAGTAGCCAACAAGTGCTCAGCATATGTGGGATTTCCTTCAAGACTGCTGGAAAAGCATGGTTGAGAGAATGCCAAGAGTTTGCAAAGTTGTCATTAAGGCAAAGGGTGGCTACTTTGATGAATCTCAAATATAAAATATAGATCGATTCCATATGTGTTATGTTATAGTTTTTATGTCTTCACTATTATTCTACAATGTAGAAAATAGTAAAAATAAAGAAAAACCCTTGAATGAGTAGGTGTGTCCAAACTTGTGACTGGTACTGTATATTGCATTAGTTTATGGCTGGTTATGACACCTACATAAGAGTGTCAAAACACACATTTATTCAAAGTTTCCTGACATTTGTAACTTAAATCCTTTTTTGTTGTTGTAATGAATTCTTTACAGTCATGTATTTTTTTAATCATATTTTAAATGTCTTGTAGAAAATACACTTTATGGCACAGTCATGAAGCATTATGACCATATTTTTTCACTTTACTTGGACTAAGAAAATACACTTTATGACACTGTCAAGAAGCATTTATGACCATCATAATCATATAAGCCAGATAGGGTGTCTTGTCCTGCTCCTGAAATCTGCTCCTAAATTCATCCCAGTCATCAGCAACAGAGCATTGGGGTAGGTGCATGTCTGACATCAATTTGTGCACAATTACAATGATAATGTAATATGGTCACATAGGATATGGTGTAATGGAATGTTTTGCCTTGTGTGGTAGGTTTTGTGGGTTTTGACCATATTATAACAGGTTATGACTAGTTTTGTCAGCTGTTATGACATATTATGACATGGTTATGATTGTGTCTTAACGTGTTATGACGCTGGGTGTCAAGTAAAGTATTACCAAAAATTATCAATCTTTTCGATGGGCAATTAAAACCATAAATTGGCATCCTGCAGGACACATGGTTGTGCTAAGGATTGAAAAAGCACTTTGATACACTTTCCTGTGGGGAAGGGAAGGTTCATGTGTTCAAATGCAGTATGAGAATAACAAACTGATGAGAGAGAGAGAGAGAGAGAGAGAGAGAGAGGCTATTAAAGGCTGTAGGATATCAACAGTTATTCATAAGGAGCAAATATAACAACCCTCTGTGGCTTTCATTCCCTCCCGCCACAGATTTACGGTGCTCCATGCTATTCATCAATTTCCCCCTGGAATCCATTATTTTGCCTTCTTCCCTCAAGGTTGCGGGTATTGTGGAGTTGAATGGGCCTCAGCCCTGGCAAACAGTTAATTTTAGAAACTCGTTAAAGTCCCTTCTCTCTCAGCCCTCAGCGTGGGATTCTTGTAGATTTGGCATACCTGTACAGCAGATTTATGCTTTATTTCAAAAGCAATATCTGGAATAAATAACAGGGGTTATAATAATACATTATGATACGTTGTTGTGAAATCTTATAAAAATTCAGAGTGACAGCTTATATTAAAGGGAAACTTCACTGCTAGACACTATTTGGGATGTTTTTCCAGTCTCCCTACATAATTATTAGTGAGAGTTCAACCAATAACGTCATTGGTTGATTGAGTCTGCTGTCTGATCTAAAAACGAATGGTGTCATGTTTTGTAGCAATTTTTGTGGCCTTTGTTTTTTGCCAATTGAACGATCACACGAGTAGATATGGTTGTCCTTGTTCAATAGAGCCATTGGACTTGTCTCAACAATGATCATCGCAGGATATCTAGGCTGACTCGTTTTCCCAGGCTTTGTAAATGCTACAGCCTGACTGGATGTCACACCAGCCTTCGCTTTGGCTCCCCCTCCTGTCCAGATCAGGCGTTCGGCGTTGCCGGCCTTCTAGCTGCTGCCGAGCCTGCTGCTGATCAACCCCAGACTTGTCTCGTCATCATCAAACACACATGGTTCCAATCCCCACTCAATCACTTTATATATACTTCCTCTGTCATTTGTCTTTGTCGGTCATTGTATTTTGCACTTTGGGTTTCGTCCCGCTTTCATATATGGTGCTTTAATAAATTCAGTAGTTCTAAACATGCTACTGCCTTCTACCTACTCCTCTCTACACTTGTGGCAGAATGACCGACCTAAGAGAACATGAAGCAACAGGACATCCCGACCTCTCCACTATAGGAGAGAAGCTCCTATACCACGACTCGTGCCTGGAGCACCTCGGGACTGCCATGGATGCGGTGCTCCGGACCATACGCCAGCTGCAGGCTACACCACCACCTTCCCAGCTCTCTGTGGTCGTTCCAGCCACCCTACCACAGTCTACATCACCCGGTCCGATCAACAA
>QNTS01000489.1:273098-323470 GCA_003317085.1 Hucho hucho
CCCTATTTATTTGAGTCGGAATAAACTGAAGAGGAGTTGAAACGGTGCAAGAAATAATTGTGAGACCAGCAAGCAGCGAACACAGCTGGACCAGGACTCAGGAGGGTAAATGATTAAGTTCTTCTGTTGCATGCTAGCTAGCAGTATAAGCTCTCTTTCAACCGATGCAGTTTTGTTCAGTACAACTTGGTGATCGATTCGGCATGCTAGAACCACTACAAGCCAAGCTATCCAATTTTAGCTAGCTAGTTATTTTGTTTGCTATAACATTATCTAAAATGTACTGTAGTCTAATGTGCTAGCTAACTAGACTAGCTAGCCTCAGTGCCTCATTATGAGAACTGGAGAAATGTTTTGATGATGATGGCGGAGAGTGAAGAAATGATTTTGGCTTGATGAAGAAGAAGAAGAAGAAGTTTTATTTATATAGCGCCTTTCCATAGCTCAAGGTCGCTTTACATTGCACATTACAATACATTCAGAACACCCACACATACATCGCAGTCACATAGAATACACACTACCCAAAATGCATGTCAAACAGATATGTCTTCAACTGGATCTTGAATGCACCCACGGATGAGGTATTGCGTAGTGTAAGAGGTAGTGAATTCCATAATTGAGGAGCATTAACACCAAATGCCCTCCCACCTACAGTGGACAACCGGAAACGAGGGACGGTCAACAAACCAAGTTCAGCTGATCTAAGGGACCGAGCAGGGCGGTAAGGATAGAGTAAGTCAGAGAGACATTGGGGAGCAAGACCATTTAATGCTTTAAAAGTTAGAAGCAATACCTTAAAGTGGATACGTGATGCCACAGGTAGCCAGTGAAGGTCATGAAGCAGAGGAGTGATGTGAGCAGAGCGCCTAGTGACGAAGGCTTAACGTGGATTCCATCAACATCAAAGGACTGGTCAGTCCTTTTGGCTGAGGCAGTAGAACCAATCAATAATATCTCAGTTTTATTATCATTCAGTTTAAGGAAATTCAGGGACATCCATTTCTTGGAGTCCCTGATACATTCAGTGAGTGAGTCAGGCAAAGATAACCTATCAGAGTTGGTGGTGAGGTAGATTTGAATATCATCAGCATAGCAATGGAACTGAAGTCTGTGCCTGCGTATGGTATCACCGAGTGGATATATGTAGATGATGAATAATAATGGGCCAAGAACCGAACCTTGAGGGACACCCTGTGTAAGTGAAGCAATGGCAGATCTAAACCCTTGTATAGTGATATAATACTTTCTGTCGCTAATGTAGGAAATGAGCCAAGAAAGAGCAGAGCCAGTGATACCAATGTCAGAAAGCCTAGAGATAAGTATTTCATGTCAAAAGCACCGCTTAAATCAAGAAGCATCAGGATGTTTATCAGCCCTGCATCCATGGACAAAAGAATGTCGTTAACCACCCGGAGAAGAGCAGTTTCAGTGCTATGAGCTGGGCGAAATCCAGACTGAAAATGACTCATATTAGTCTTGGAGAAACTCAGGTATACCTGTCTGTTTTAGCTAGCTTACATGTGTCTGTGAGATGCCTCATATTCTACAACATGCTGCTACAGTAGGAATACAGACCGTACACAATGATTTCCCATGAATGTGTAATAGCGTTTATCTTTCTCACAGACAATGCCACTTTGATGCAAAGAAGTTGATCACTCTCGAGGAGATGTGAAAGGTCCCATAACAAACTCCCCTTTTATCAAAGTGACTCCGAACACCTCACTGCACCACCCAAACACACCATATGGAAGTATTCCCTTTGTAGAATTGTAGTATATTACAAGCGTTAATATAATACTTTTATTCTACTGTATATATGTCATACATAACTATTCCTGCATACTTCTGTGTCACACCCTGATCTGTTTCACCTGTCTTTGTGCTTGTCTCCACCCCCTCCAGGTGTCGCCCATCTGCCCCATTATCCCCTGTGTATTTATACCTGTGTTCTGTTTGTCTGTTGCTAGTTCGTCTTGTCTTACCAGCGTGCTTTCCCGTCTCCCTTTTATCTCAAGTTCTGTTTCCTAGTTTCTCGGTTCTGATCGTTCTGCCTGCCCTGACCCCGAGCCTGCCTGTCGTCCTCTACCTGCCTGACTGACCTGATTACGAACCTCTGCCTGCCCTGACCCCGAGCCTGCCTGCCGTCCTCTACCTGCCTGACTCTGACCTGATCCCTAACCTCTGCCTGTCCTCGACCTGCACTTTGCCTGCCCCGTGTTTGTAATAAATTATCGGAGCATTGTACTACCCGCCTCCCGTGTCTGCATCTGGGTCATATCCTGAGCCGTGATATTCTGTGTAACCTCACCTCAGTCTCCAGAGCAAATAAACTTTGTCTTAAATGCAAGCCATGTCAATTTATTTGCTCTATTGACAGACTAATCTACTGTTTTATCAAAACATGTTTACTTGTCAACAAATTGGTTTAAATGACACACCAACACCCTGCATCATTTGTTTTAGCGGTAAGATTGGCGCTGCTTTATCCACATAATTTTTTTAATATCACAATGATACTAGATAGATTTCTGGTGCAGCTGGAATCATTTAGTCACTTGTCATTACACGTGTAAAACATTTTGTTATATAACACGATTATATAATGTGCCTTAGGGAAGTATTCATTCCCTTTACTTATTCCACAATTTGTTGCGTTTACATCCTGAATTCAAAATAGATTAACATATTTTTTCCCTCACCTAGCTTTACACAATACCCCATAATGAGAAAGTAAAAAGGTTTTCAAATGTATTAAATATTTTTGCATAAGTATTCACACCACTGAGTCAATACTTTGTAGAATAATCTTTGACAGCGATTACAGCTGTGAGTCTTTCTGGGTAAGTCTCGAAGAGCTTTCCACACCTGGATTGTGTAACATTTGCCCATTCTTCTTTTCAAAAGTCTTCAGGCCCTGTCAAATTGGCTGCTGATCATTGCTAGACAACCATTTCCAGGTCTTGCAATATATTTTCAAGTAGATTTAACTCAAAACTGTAACTCGGCTACTCAGGAGCATTTACTGTCTTCTTGGTAAGCAACTCCAGTGTAGATTTGGCCTTGTGTTTAAGGTTATTGTCCTGCTGAAAGGTGAATTCGTCTCCCAGTGTCTTGTGGAAAGCAGACTGAGACAGGTTTTCCTCTAGGATTTCACCTGTGCTTAGCTACATTCTGTCTCTTTTTCTATCCTGAAAAACTCCCAAGACCTAAATGATTACACGCATACCCATAACATGATGCAGCCACCACTATGCTTGGAAATATGGAGAGTGGTACTTAGTGATGTGTTGTATTGGATTTGTCTCAAACTTAACACTTTGTATTTAGCACAAAAAATGTATTTCTTTGCCAATTTTTTTTACAGTATTGCTTTCGTGCTTTGCTGCAAACAGGATGCATGTTTTGGGATATTTTTATTCTATACAGGCTTCCTTCTTTTCACTTTGTCAATGAGGTTAGTATTGTGGAGTAACTGCGATGTTGTTGATCCATCTTCAGATTTCTCAGCCATTAAACTCTGTACCTGTTTTAAAGTCACCATTGGCCTCATGGTGAAATCCCTTAGCGGTTTCCTTCCTCTCCGGCAACTGAGTTAGGAAGGATGCCTGTATCTTTGTAGTAAATGAGTGTATTGAATCACCATCCAAAGTGTAATTAATAACTTCACCATTCTCAAAGGGATATTCAATGTCAAACTTTTTATTTTTACCCATCTACCAATAGGTGCCCTTCTCTGCGAGGCATTGGAAAACCTCCCTGGTCTTTGTGGTTCAATCTGTGTTTGAAATTCACTGCTTGACTGACTGACCTTACAGATAATTGTATGTGTGGGGTACAGAGATGATGTAGTCATTCCAAAATCATGTTAAACACGTATTGAGCAATAAGTGAGTCCATGCAACTTATTATGTGACTTGTTAAGCACATTTCTACTCCTGAACTTATTTAGGCTTGCCATAACAAAGTGGTTAAATACTTATTGACTCAAGACATTTCAGACTAACATTTAAAAATTGATTTGTCAAAATTTTGAAAAACATAATTCCACATTGACATTATGGGCTATTGTGATTAGGCCAGTGAAAAAAATCTTCATTTAATTAATTTTAAATTCATGCTGTAACACAACATTTGGAAAAAGTAAAGTAGTGTGAATACATTCTGAAGGCACTGTATACAGTGTATGTGACCGACCGTCTTGATTCAGTCTTATGTAGCAAAATTTAAAATTGTGTTTTTTACATTGGATGAAAGCAGAGACACAGAGCTGCACAATGGTATATCATACACTGCATTTGAGGAACAATGGGAAAGTAATTCTGATTTGAAAGTTGATCAACTTATAACCTCACTTTTTGAGAAAATTGCCTTTTAATTTTTTGGTACCTACTGGAGAGCTCTTTTTTGTCTACACCCATTTAGCATCGTTCACACACTTAAACTTTAGCCCCCACCCAAACTCTGACCATTTTACTCGCCCTAACAGAGCTGGTTAGGCTGTTTTCATGTTATTCAGAGCGTTGGTGACTGTAACTGTGTTGCTGGAAAAAATTTAATGAAATCGGAGTAGATGGCCAGACTGAATTTATAAACGTACCCGAAATGGTTACTTGAATAGTGGAACTAAACAATTAACCATAATCCCAACTCATGACGTTTCTACCCTGCATGAATCTGCAGTTAGCTAACCAACATCAGGCTATAACTAGCAATGCAAATGGCTCTGAGATACGTATAATAATCACTTTTACTTTTTTTTAAAGCAGCGTTAGACAGAATTACCTACACATACAGTGACTGATAAAAGTATTTGATCCCCTGCTGATTTTGTACGTTTGCCCACTGACAAAGACATGATCAGTCTATAATTTTAATGGTAGGTTTATTTGAACAGTGAGAGACAGAATAACAACAAAAACAAATGCATGTGAAAAATGTTATAAATTGATTTGCATTTTAATGAGGGAAATAAGTATTTGACCCTCTCTCCATCAGAAAGATTTCTGGCTCCCAGGTGTCTTTTGTACAGGTAACGAGCTGAGATTAGGAGCACACTCTTAAAGGGAGCTTGTTACCTGTATAAAAGACACCTGTCCACAGAAGCAATCAATCAATCAGATTCCAAACTCTCCACCATGGCCAAGACCAAAGAGCTCTCAAAGGATGTCAGGGACAAGATTGTAGACCTACACAAGGCTGGAATGGGCTACAAGACCATCGCCAAGCAGCTTGGTGAGAAGGTGACAACAGTTGGTGCGATTATTCGCAAATGGAAGAAACACAAAAGAACTGTCAATCTGCCTCGGCCTGGGGCTCCATGCAAGATCTCACCTCGTGGAGTTGCAATGATCATGAGAACGGTGAGGAATCAGCCCAGAACTACACAGGAGGATCTTGTCAATGATCTCAAGGCAGCTGGGACCATAGTCACCAAGAAAACAATTGGTAACACACTACGCCGTGAAGGACTGAAATCCTGCAGCGCCTGCATGGTCACCCCTGCACAAGAAAGCACATATACATGCCTTTCTGAAGTTTGCCAATGAACATCTGAATGATTCAGAGGACAACTGGGTGAAAGTGTTGTGGTCAGATGAGACCAAAATGGAGCTCTTTGGCATCAACTCAACTCGCCGTGTTTGGAGGAGGAGGAATGCTGCCTATGATCCCAAGAACACCATCCCCACCGTCAAACATGGAGGTGGAAACATTATGCTTTGGGGGTGTTTTTCTGCTAAGGGGACAGGACAACTTCACCGCATCAAAGGGACGATAGACGGGGCCATGTACCATGAAATCTTGGGTGAGAACCTCCTTCCCTCAGCCAGGGCATTGAAAATAGGTTGTGGATGGGTATTCCAGCATGACAATGACCCAAAACACACGGCCAAGGCAACAAAGGAGTGGCTCAAGAAGAAGCACATTAAGGTCCTGGAGTGGCCTAGCCAGTCTCCAGACCTTAATCCCATAGAAAATCTGTGGAGGGAGCTGAAGGTTCGAGTTGCCAAACGTCAGCCTCGAAACTTTAATGACTTGGAGAAGATCTGCAAAGAGGAGTGGGACAAAATCCCTCCTGAGATGTGTGCAAACCTGGTGGCCAACTACAAGAAACGTCTGACCTCTGTGATTGCCAACAAGGGTTTTGCCACCAAGTCCTAGTCATGTTTTGCAGAGGGGTCAAATACTTATTTCCCTCATTAAAATGCAAATAAATTTATAACATTTTTCATATGCGTTTTTTGTTATTGTTATTATTCTGTCTCTCACTGTTCAAATAAACCTACCATTAAAATTATAGACTGGTCATTTCTTTGTCAGTGGGTAAACGTACAAAATCAGCAGGGGATCAAATACTTTTTTCCCTCACTGTACTGACCAGCTCAAATAGACAGAAGCGTGCTATATGGCAGACCAATCCAAACTCATCTCTCGGCATGTCCAGCCCACTCATTATCTCAGGCAATCATGGCTAGCGGGAAGGTTGCCCGGCTTTTTTCTACCGCAATGCAGTTTTGAACATATTAGGCATTCTATATTATACTACAACTCAGTCTAACTGAATATGTATGTTGCGTTGGTTGAATGTTCCAGGCAGGTTCCAGAATTTTCAGCTTGTGAACCTCTTAATGTGTTAGGTAATGACAGCTGGTTTAGCAAGCTTTGGCGCTGTTGACAGGGATGTTGGATTTTTGGGGGGCTGTAACTCTAGGTCCTTGTAGACAACCGGTCCTTTCTGCACTCCACAGCCAGATAGACAAGCTTCTTATCACCCAGTGCTTCGACCGCTTGCAGAAGATTTGTTTGTACTGCAAGTCTCCTAGAAAGACATGAATCATGAGGATGTGTAAAACATGAAGACTGATCATGAGGATGTGTAACCATACAATAAACCATGTTCATCTGTAAACAAAAAAGTGTACTGTAGACTGGTATGTGCTTTGTTACACTCTGAGTCAATAATGGGACATTGAGATGGGAAAAGTTTGATTAGGGCTTGAATTGTAGACAGTCTAGTTGTGTATTGTTGGGTATAAGCACCTACAGTGGTGCTGTTGAGTAAAGAAGCATTGCCAACAATAGAGTGAATAGGCTAGGAGAGTATACTACCAGCCCCTCTCTCCCATGCCAAAGAACTGACTGCAAGGTTGTGAAAAGTTTGAGGAACACTTGTCTTGTAGACAGTTTAGTGTATTGGTGATTTTGTTTTCTCAACAGGATATTGTGCTTTCAGAAATACCTTTGGCTGTCCTGGCTTATTTCAAACTCAGATAAGGTTGAGCTTGAGCTTTTTCCAGGCGGAAAGCTTTCATCCAATAGGTCTACAGGCTCTGCACTACTAAAGCAGGTGTCAAGGTCACTGTCATCTGATGCAGCACTCCATCAATCTCCTTCTTGGTCAAATAGCCCTTACACAGCCACAGCATTGTCCTGTTGAAAAACAAATAGTAGTCCGTATCGCTGCAGAATGCTGTGGTAGCCATGCCAGTTAAGTGTGCCTTGAATTCTAAATAAATCACAGACAGTGTCACCACACCATCACACTTCTTCCTCCATGCTTCACGGTGGGAACCACACGTGTAGATCATCCGTTCACCTACTCTGCGTCTCACAAAGATACAGCAGTTGGAACCAAAAATCGCAAATGTGCACTCATCAGACAGATTTCCACCGGTCTAATGTCCATTGCTCGTGTTTCTTGGCCCAAGCAAGTCTCTTCTTGTTATTGGTGTCCTTAAGTAGTGGTTTCTTTGCAGCATTTCGTTCATGAAGGCCTGATTCACACAGTCTGTCACGTGGAATGACGCTGGAGAGACGAAGCAGGTACGGGGAGTAAAACATTTAATAAATAACGGACATGGAACGAGACAGGAACAGCGTCAGCAAACTAATACTAAAGACAAAAAACAATCAATGCAGCAACGGGGAACAGAGCTAGGGAAAAGACAAATATAGGGGAGGAAATAAACAGGTGATGAATGAGTCCAGGTGAGTCCAAACTCGCTGATGCGCGTGACGAGGGAAGGCAGGTGTGCGTAATAGATGGCAAGAGTGCGCGATGAAGGACAGCCTGGCGCCCTCAAGCCTGGCGCCCAGGGAGAGGGAAGAGCGGAAGCAGACGTGACACAGTCTCCTCTTAACAGTTGATGTTGAGATGTGTCTGTTACTTGAACTCTGTGAAGCATTTATTTGGGCTGCAATTTCTAAAGCTGGTAACTCTAATTTATTTATTCATTTATTTTATTTTTTTACCTTTATTTAACCAGGTAGGCTAGTTGAGAACAAGTTCTCATTTACAACTGTGACCTGGCAAAGATAAAGCACTGCAGTTTGATACATACAACAACAAAGAGTTACACATGGAATACACAGACATACAGCCAATAATACAGTAGAAAAAATAAAAAATAAATAAACAAATAATAAGTATATATACAGTATGGGGATGAGGTAGTAGGATGGGCTGTTTACAGATGGGCTATGTGCAGGTGCAGAGATCTGTGAGCTGCACTGACAGCTGGTGCTTAAAGCTAGTGAGGGAGATATGAGTCTCCAGCTTCAGTGATTTCTGTAGTAGTTCGTTCCGGTCATTGGCAGCAGAGAACTGGAAGGAAAGGCGGCCAAAGAAGGAATTGGCTTTTGGGGTGACCAGTGAGATATACCGGCTGGAGCGCGTGCTGCGGGTGGGTGCTGCTATGGTGACCAGTGAGCTGAGATAAGGCGGGGCTTTACCTATCAGAGACTTGTAGATGACCTGGAGCCAGTGGGATTGGCGATGAGTATGAAGCGAGGGACAGCCAACGAGAGCGTACAGGTCGCAGTGGTGGGTAGTATATGGGGATTTGGTGACAAAACGGATGGCACTGTGATAGACTGCATCCAATTTGTTGAGTAGAGTTTTGGAGGCTATTTTATATAGTTTTACGAGGGTATGTTTGGCAGCATGAGTGAAGGATGCTTTGTTGAGAAATAGGAAGCCCATCCTGGATTTAATTTTGGATTGGAGATATTTAATGTGAGTCTGGAAGGAGAGTTTACAGTCTAGCCAGACATCTAGGTATTTGTAGTTGTCCACATATTCTAGGTCAGCGCCGTCCAGAGTAGTGATGCTGGACGGGTGGGCAGGTGTGGGCAATGATCGGTTGAAAAGCATGCATTTAGTTTTACTTGCATTTAAGAGCAGTTGGAGGCCACAGAAGGAGAGTTGTATGGCATTGAAGCTCGTTTGGAGGTTAGTTAACACAGTGTCCAAAGAAGGGCCAGAAGTATGCAGAATGGTGTCGTCTGCGTAGAGGTGGATCAGAGAATCACCGGCAGCAAGAGCGACATCATTGATATATACAGAGAAGAGAGCTGAACTTATCCCCTGCTGAACTTATCCCCTGCAGCAGAGGTAACTCTGGGTCTTCCTTTCTTGTGACGGTCCTCATGAGAGCCAGAAAGAAATTCACAAATTAACTTTTAACAAGGCACAACTGTTAATTTAAATGAATTCCAGGTGACTACCTCATGGAGCTGATTGAGAGAATGCCAAGAGTGTGCAAAGCTGTCATCAAAGCAAAGGGTGGCTACTTTGAAGAATCTCAAATATAAAATATATTTTGATTTGTTTAACCTCTAGGGGATCAGTGCACAACTTGACCGTTTTGGAGAGCCAGGCGTGCCCAAAGTAAAATGCCTCCCATTCAGGCCCAGAAAATAGGATATGCACATATTTGGTACCATTGGATAGGAAACACTCTGAATTTTGTAAAACTGTTAACCATTTGTCTGTGAGTAAAACAGAACGGATATGGCAGGCAAAACCCCGAGGAATTTCTGTCCTGGAGAAAGTGGTTTTCACAGAGTGCCTCATTTNATGAAAATGCCCATATAAGGGCATATGAATGCAGTACCTATCGCTTCCTCTGGATGTCAACAGTCTCGAGAAAGTGATTTGATTCTGTTCAGATGAAACAGAGCAGAGAAGAAGAGGGAATAAGGAAGTGTCTCTTTGGAACTCTATAGGACTGGGCGCGCGCTCTCGCCAAGCACGCACTGTGTTTTTTACCGTCTTTAGAGCTCAGTTTATATTCCGGTTGATTTATTATAGTAAATATACGTAAAAGTGTTCCTAAGGATACATTTAAAATGATGTTTGATTGTTCTTGGACAAGTTTATAGGTTTAATTTGAACGAGTTCTAGTCACGTTTCAATGGAGGTGTGGACGCTGTAGTTTCTGATTATAACGCGCGAACCAAATGGAGATTTATGGATAAAATACATGACTTTTTCTAACAAAAGAACCATGGATTGTCTTCGTTGGACACTTAGGAAGACCTCAGCAGAAGTTCTTCAACAGGTAATTGATTTGTTTTTGCTGTGAAATGTGTTATGTGTGTGCCACGCTGGCTAATGAATTCATGGCTATGGGAAAAGTATGTGAGGTGCTACCCTCAAACAATCAAATGTTGTGCTTTCGCCGTAAAGCCTTTTTGAAATCTGACAACGCTGTGATATTGCCAAGAAACAGAGCTTTTGATGAGTATGGAACACTTGTATATTGGTGGATGTTTAATAATTCAACTTTTGGATTTTGAATTTGGCGCCTCACATTTCACCGGGTAGTGTCGGGAGTGGGGCGCTAGCGCCCCAGTGATCCCTGAGAGGTTTTAACACTTTTTTGGTTACTACATGATTCCATATTATTTCATAGTTTTTATGTCTTGACTATTATTTTACAATGTAGAAAATAGTAAAAATAAAGAAAAACCCTGGAATGAGTAGGCGTGTCCAAACCTTTGACTGATATTGTATATATTTTTGCTGTTGTTGCAGAAATGCCATAATAACAAACTTGTATGCCATCTGGAAATATGAATACAATTGCTAAATTACGAGCCTAGTTGGTTTAGCCACGGAAAAAGATGAGAACCGTCCCACTAGCCATGATTGGCTGAAATAATGGATGTGCTGGACATGCCGAGATATTAGTTCATATTTGTCTGCTATGTAGCATGATTCTGTTTGTAACATGAGCTGCTCAGTATGTGTAGATAATCATTGCTACCGCTGCTTTTTTGAAAGATATCATGGAGAACGGCAAAAGTCTTGCTACTGCTCTCAACAACATTGCTGCCTTGAATTTATCAGGCGCTATCATCAAAGATCAGTGGGGAAAAGTTATGATGGACTACTTTCTGGAGGATGATTTTGCCATACTGACTCTCTCTGACGCTAAAAATACAGTGTCCAAAGAAGGGCCAATGAAAATGGTTCAATGAAAATGTTTTTACTTAAGTCAGGTATTTCCTCATCGTCTTATTCATTTTCAGTCTTCTGATGACAGTGATGGGGAAGAAATGGCGATCAACAGTGTTGTAGTCACAGAAGAAGTTGACCAAGTTTTGAAATCAGTGGAATGCTTGCTAACATCAAACATAGTTGGTTAGGTTTAGCTACCTGCAGATTCATACTACAGTATTTCATGCATGGTGGCTATCTATGACAATATGTTTGTATTGATAGTGCTGTGTATAGATTGGGATTACGGTTCCATTGTTTAGCTAGCTAGCTACATGTCTGAACAAAAGACTCAACTTCACCAGATGATTACATGACCCATCAAGTTAGCCAGGTGTGTCTGGGAGTGATTACGGCCATCTATTGTATTTAATGAAAATGTGAACAGGTCTCGACAATAGAGACCCATCCACATAGCTAGATGTGGCTGGGGGGTGGTTATAGCCTCTCTTTCACAGGACCCATTAATTTAGAGAAGTGTGATAATGCTAAAATATTTGTATCTGGAATTTGTCTTTCAGCATCAGTAGAGCATGCCTGACTGTCCTCCACCAGTCATACACGGAGCATAGTCTAATGCCTCCCATCAAAAAGAGAGCCAGCCCAAGCAAGCACAGGTTACACCTGAAGCATGAGGACTTGCAGCAAGTTGTGAACTTCATCAACAACTATGCAGAGGATAATGCAATATTATTACCAGGATGCCACCCAGGACACAAACAATGTGGTGGAAAGTTGTTGCCATCTCATGTGACAAAAGCTGCGGTGTGTCGTCTCTACAAGGAATCGATGACAACACTTGGTATGTAAAGCATAAACAAGACATGTTTTTATTATTTAATGTACCTCCAACATGATTGGCACTACCTTTATTGATGTTACATTATTTGTGTATTTTCCAGAGGTACGTGCAGTCAGGCTGTCTTCCTTCAGGAATCTGTGGAGAAAATTGCTGCCCAAAATCTCAAGCACTAAGCCCAGGACAGAGCTGTGCTGGCAGTGCCAGAGGAAAACGATCAGATCTTCAGATCCGCCAGAAGCTGTTAAATCAGACAAGCTGAAGAAGCAAGAGCAGCATCTCCTGCTTGTTCAGAGTGAACGGTCTGTCTACCAGAAGAGGCTTGCTGACTGCAAGACCGTTTCTCTAATGTTCTTTAGTTATTGTTTGCAGGGGCACTATCCTTGCAGCCAGGTCCCATCTACTTTTTAACTCCTAGCAAGTGTGGCTTGTTAGTGTCTTCTGTGAAGGAATACTACAATAACTCAACTATTTGATTGATGTAGGCATGTCATCCAGCAAAGGCAGCAGCGCAGTCATCAACTAAATGCACCATTTCTTCACCAACTATGAAGTTGGGATACACGTGTGGACCTGAATTGTGACAACTGCAGTGGCCAAAACAACAACAAGTTTGTGCTCTGGTATTGTGCCTGGCGGACCATGCACAAGCTCCACCACAGTATGGACTTCCTGATCACAAGCCACACCAAGTTTTCCCTCGACTGGTGCTTCAGCTTCATCAAGCAGAGCTTCAGAAAGAGCAGAGTGAACACTTTGTCGGAGATTTCTGGTGTGGTGAAGGACAACACTGTGACAGGGGTCAACATTCCACAGCTGGTTGGACAGGAGGATGGTACGGTGCTGGTGGAAAGCTATGGCTGGCAACAACACCTGACTCCGTACTTTAGGCCGCTGCCACAGATCAAGCCATACCAGCACTTTATGTGAATATCATAATTTTTTTTAATTGTATGAGTTTATTATTATTATCCAAACTTAGGAGGTGAATTGATGCTATGCAAGGTTGTAATGTCTTTGTAGCACTTGTGAAATATGATAAGTTGAACACATAGGCCCATCTCTCTGTCCATTCTTAGTCTGTAATTTCTGTAATTTGTGTGGTATTAAAATAGATTCTGCTAATATGTAAAATTATGTAGAATTGCATGAAATGTTTATAAAAGGCAATTTTTTCTCAGACCTACAAATACGATGATTGATACAGTACATGCAATGCATTTACTATAAAGGAAATCTTTCCACCTCTACTCTTGTCCACGGTGGTCTGCAAACCCACAACCTTGTGCAGCCCCGTGCTCTATAAAAATGTCTGCATTGCAATGTTGCAACTGCTTCACTCCCTTAGATAAACAAGCTAGCCAGTAACTACTTTTCTGCTGCGCTGATGTTGGCTGATCGGATAGCTCCCTCTTTGAAGTGAAAGGAAAAATTTATAGAATAACATTCATTTTCAACGTTGGACGACATGGCAACCCCATCAGTTGAGACCAATTCTGTTTCAAAATCCTCTGGCTGAAAGTGCTGGTGACAAACACATCCATTTTTATATTTTTCACACCTCCACGGGGCTGTCCTCCACGTCCTGAAATCACGATGAATTGTAAATATTGTGGTTTATTTACTAGGCACTGTAGCTGGCCCGTTTTTGAAAGATAAGCAGAGATTTGCATATTTAACAAAGCATCTCGCGAAAACAAGAGCCAATCAGCTTTCTGCAAACAGTTCTCGCGATCGGAGTCTAATTCAGACACACAGCAAGTCATCACTTTTTCCCTACTGTGTGTGTGTGCAATGACTACAGCTGTTTTTCTCTTTAGGCTTACTTAGGTTCCTTATTACTTCATGGAGGAGAGACAGGAACACCGCTGGGCACCGGGTGTTCTTCATAGAAGAGGTAAGAGCCATAGTCATGTAGCATCTCTTTAAACAGGCCCCAGAGAGGTAAGGGAGGAAGATAAGACTTGTCTTCCACACAGAGACAAACAAAAGACTGAGAATTGGGTTTGGTAGAAGAAGATAGGTTGCCTACGGCCAAGTTTAAGAAATTGGCTGGAACTGGAAGTACGATTTCATACATTTTCATTTGGGATGCGATTGAAAATCACAACAAAAGCATCTGTGTGTGTGTGTACATTCTCATTCAGTAGTAATCCTATAAATCTGTTCACTGGCCACCGTTCCAGTATGAATGTTTTCCTGTTATTTTAGGAGAATGTTTAAGCATTGTGTAATTAACAATGGCTTAACCTCCTCATAAGATCCCTCTACAACCCCCTTTCTCACAGAAAAATCTGAATGGGGATGTGTCAGTCTCTCTTGCTCTATCTAGCCTACTCCACAATGTGAACAAAAATGTTCACACACAAACTAGATATTGTATACGTGATTAGTAGGCCTAGTTAGAGTTAAAAAATAAAGTGCTTATTTTGTGAATGTTCACACAAACTAGATATCCTTATAAAAATGAGTGTGTTTCTTTTGTGAAGTACTTTCTTGTGAAATATTTATATCTATCCTAAAGCTTCTGCGTCGTTGGATTTTAGAAGAGCGCTACAAAATAATGTGTATTATCCCTTTATTTGAACTAAGAACTAGGTATTATCCTTTATAGAGAATAGTAGGCCAGGCCTAACCTCTGGCTGCCAATTCAGTATTGCTCTTTTTCTTTCTTTCTTTCTTTCTTTCTTTCTTTCTTTCTTTCTTTCTTTCTTTCTTTCTTTCTTTCTTTCTTTCTTTCTTTCTTTCTTTCTTTCTTTCTTTCTTAATTTCTTTCCAGAGCAGATCACATTTCCCAGCCAGGCTATGAGGTTTTAATGAGGCAGACGATCCCTGTTAGCGATGACTTTTTAATTACCGGAAGGGCCACTTTCATCGTCAGACGAATAATGGTGAGGCCATAAAATCATTTAAAGATGATCTCTAAAGTGCTAGACATTATGTTACTGCAAGAGAGGAGATACTCAAAATTACATTGTGTCTGGAACATTGATCAAAGTGGGAAGGGGAGAGGATCCAGGTTTTCTCAGACCCTGAACCATAGTGTCTTACTTTAAAGAATACCTTTGCATCAGCAACAAGAGATGCATTAATTTGTAATAAAGATCACCTCCACAAGTATGCTTGGTGTAAGTATGTGAGGTGCTGATTGGAAAAGAACACTTGGAAGACACCTGGGAAAGTGTGTGACAAAACTCACCTTTGATTTATGGTGCAACAGAAAGTTGGAGTTGTGATATAAAATAGGTTTGCCCCTGTTGGTTTAGTTTGTTCCTGTGCCAGACATAGTGTTACCAGTCACTATTATTATTTTATAACGGAGCTGAAAAGATCCTGCATGCAGTTTGTCTGCACCAATTTTTAAAGTAGATCTTTGAATTTAGTGCATGGAAGATATATATTTCATAGCCTAATTGCAAACATTTTGTATATAAGGTCTTCAGTCACTGGTAAACATGCCTCTGTGGCTGCATATTCAAGTATGAAGTGACTGAGGCAATGCATGAATATACAGTAAATAATCAATATTGATATTGATATGAATAATCAATGAAAAAAAAAAAATAAATATATATATATATATATATATATATATATATATATATAACATTTGTTTACAGTAATAGGCCTACTGCAACACAATCATTTCTGGAATTAAGATCCAACCAAACCTGTGACAAGTCATTTAGAAAAATACTAAAAACATTTGTTCAAAGAAACCAAAAATGTATGTAGCTACTACAGATTCACCTTTAAAGCTAGAATCCGTAGTTGCTACATGCATTTATTGAAGAATATAAATGGTAAATGCCTCATCAGCTTAGTTCAATTGTTGTACCCCATCCGAACCCAAAATATAAGCTTGCTTTACAACAATGTTTATAAAAAAATGTAATGTAACAAACACTGTATAGCCTCAAACATTGGTTAAAGTTATAATTTTGATATCATGGATGGTCAGTCCTAACATCCATGTCTATCAATTTGAAAGTGGTTACATTATTCCAGGCCCATCCCTCAGCTTTTCACCAAAACAGGCGGGGTGTCCACTTTATTGTTTCAACTAAGGAATCTAGCCTTAATGTGATAAGATTCCAAACGTTTTTTACAGATTTATATCAAAAGACTGAACAAACAAGAATCTGTATTAGTGAAAACTGTTTCCCTTGTTTACTTCCTCCAGTCTAAAACGTGTGGATCCGTCCCAAATGGCTACCTTTTCCATATATAGTGCACTACTTTTGTCGAGAGCCCTATGGGTGCTGGTCAAAAGTAGTGCACTACATTGGGAATAGGGTGCCATTTTGGATGCATAGTGTATTAAAGCTCACATTATGATGGCCACCCAAGGGACCATTCCTTTGAACATCAAATCAAAATCAAATCAAATTTATTTATAAAGCCCTTCTTACATCAGTTGATGTCAGAGAGTGCTGTACAGAAACCCAGCCTAAAACCCCAAACAGCAAGCAATGCAGGTGTAAAAGCACGGTGGCTAGGAAAAACTCCCTAGAAACATGTTTTCCTAAGAGCTCGTTTCTTGACTTTTTTTTCTTGCATGTTTCTCTTCTGTACTCATCCAAAAATGAAATAGGTAGAAAAAAGGAGAGGAAAAAGTGCGCAAGTGTGTCTTTGTTATGGCGTCCAAACAGAATGCACTGACTAGGGTGGTACACTACAGTATGCCTAATATGACTACAGGGCTTTGCAACACACCTTAAAAAAGAGAACAATCATCCCTGTCACAAACATGTCACATACAACCAGAGGTAATGTAGTGCAGCCATGTACCCATGATGTAGGATGTGAAAGTGGTCCATAAACTGAGATGACACACCAGGACAGTGTTCCAAATGGAACCATTTTCCCTATAAAGGGCCCTGGTTGAAACAAGTTCACTATAAAGAGAATATGGTGCCATTTGGGACACAGAGCCTTTCCATGATGCTGGCTGATGCGATGGCTGTGTCTATTTTTGGTCAGGCCCCTGTGATTCATCAGGGACTGTTTGGCGGTCTGATGTGGCAGGATGTGTCATACCACTAATTGTCCGACTGGCTCATGGTGAGTTCTGACCGACCTCTGTGCTCTTGATCAGACCTGACCTGAGACTGACAGGAACAAACTAAACCAACAGGGGCAAACCTATTTTATATCTGAATCATCTGAGGAGAAAAACATCAATAGTATACAGTAAGTGCAGCTCAGCTACCTGGTTCATACAAGTGCAAAAAAGAGCAGACTTTATAAGGTATAGTGTTTCAGGTATAATGAAGCAGTCTGATTTTCTTAAATTATATGTGGAAAAAATATTAGCCCTAAATAAATGTCTGAAATGTCTGTTGTTTTCATCTACAGTACATGAACAAAATGGAATTAAATCATTACTGCATGTTTCCATCTGTATAACTAAACATTCCCAAAGCCTTTCATCAAGGTATACAATGTTGGAATGCAAAATGACAAATTGTTTGCACGCAATATAATTTTTTTTGTGAGATGCATAGGCCTACATTTAATAATTACTATTATACAACAGGTGGGTCTAATCCTGGATGCTAATTGGTTAAAACCTAATTTCAGCCGGTGACTATTCCACGTTACCACCGGCTAAAGCTATGACGTTGAATGCCTATTTACTCTGTTCCATCTCACTGCGCAAACCACTGTCTCATCAGCCCAGCCAGGCAATTTACAGTGTAAACTTGATCTCCACTAGGTAAAGCATCTAAAATTATCTCCCATCTATTTTAGACTAGCATTGGATTTTCAACAGCGGAGATTTGTATACACTTTGCTGTCAGTCTCTCTGACATTTGCAACATTGTTTCAATATTGAAATTCAATCTCCAGCTGTCCCATAGTAATAAATGTGTTGGGAGTCGGGACAACTAAGACAGGCAGGCAGCTTTTCTCCGCCAGTCAAATTCATGAATCAGCTGGCATCATTTTATGGATATAAAGTACCAGTGAAAGGTTTGGACACCCCTACTCATTCAAGGGTTTTTCTTTATTTTTACTATTTTCTACATTGTAGAATAATAGTGAAGACATCAAAACTATGAAATAACACATATGGCATCATGTAGTAACCAAAAAAGTGTTAAACAAATCAAAATACATTTTATATTTGAGATTCTTCAAAGTAGCCACCCTTCGCCTTGATGACACCTTTGCAATCTATCAAATAGCGCACCTCTAACTTTGTACAGTACTAATGCAATTATTAAAATCAGTAACACTACGAAATGGTACCAAATAAAGTTTGACAGACACGTGGTTGTCGTTAAGAATCGTTAAGAATAATATAAAACCAGTCTGCACACCACCAAGGTGAATTGGTTTAGTCTTGACTCTTGGTTGACAGTGTTGGGGGATGGGTAATGGATTGATGCTCGAGTACCAAATCAACACAAATGGATAAGAAAAGGTCTAAGCTATCAGTTTAGGAAAAAGAGGAAAGAAGAAGAGGAGAAATGCACAGAAGATTAAGGTATGCAGCTATGTTTTTTGTTAGCAATAGCGTAATAGTGTAATAATTTGATTATCTTTTTTATCTGTATTCATATACTACAATTTGTTTCTATTTGTCTTTGTTACCTCTTTTTGATATTTATGAGTCTTATTTTTGTACATTTTGTTCATTGATATAGTTTTAAATGTTATGATTATTTATTTGTATTGCTCCAAATGTCTGAATAAAAACTACAGTTAGTGCAGAATGGTGCAGTGTTTGGAGGATATATTGGCACGGATATATCTACTTAGTCTCGGGCCTAACAACACCCATGCCAATATATCCTCCAAACACCACCTTCTGGGGCATTATGACCTAAATTCATTATCAATTATTTATTAATGCAGATGTTTTAGACATATTATATTTTCTGAATGCTTGTAAAATGCAAGTTTTGTAATATGTTTCAATAGTCACACATTAACAATACATTATAGCCTAGCCTACACATGTGGTTTGTACCCTTACAAAAAAAAACACACATGTAAAAATTGCAGTTTCTCATGTGAAATCACATTTTCACATGTATTACATTTAAAGTGCACAAGTTAACACCACCTTTTCACATGTAAGTAGAATAACTTGTTTCATATGTGAATTGCAATTTCACATGTAAAAAAAAACTCCATATGTGAAGATTGCACTTTCACGTGAAAATCATCACACTTTCACATGTAGAATTGCAAGTTCACATGAAAAACAATCACATGTAAAAGTCTAATTAGCAGTTTCATATGTGAAAAACTTTCACGTTAACTTGTTTTTCATTTCTCCATCCCCAACCCTCAGCTTTTTACTGAAACTTTGGCAGGGAGTACACTTTGTTGATGTTAATGTTTCAATTAGGGATTGCCACTTTAAACAGCTATAATAAAGCAATAGTGTTATTATATGGTGCAATCCTACAGTGAGTGAGTTACTTTTGTGCCATCAATATCGAGTAAAGAACAATATTCTTATTATTGCAAACAAAAATTATGATATTGAAAGCACAACATCAACTTAAAAGTATTGATAGCAAAGCTAAATAATGCAAGGACATTTTTAAATGCAAGAGCAAATGAATTGTACATGGATGCATAGAAATACACTTTATATACACAAGTATGTGGACACCCCTATAAAGTAGTGGATTCTGCTATTTCAACCACTCCCGTTGCTGACAGGTGTATAAAATCGAGAACACAGCCATACAATCTCCATAGACAAATATTGGCAGTAGAATGGAATTACTGAAGAGCTCAGTGACTTTCAACGTAGCACCGTCATAGGATGCCACCTTTCCAACAAGTCAGTTTGTCAAATGTCTGCCCTTCCAGAGCTTCACGGTCAACTGTAAGTGCTGTTATTGTGAAGTGGAAACCTTTAGGAGCAACAACGGCTCAACCACAAAGTGGTAGGCCACACAAGCTCACAGAACGGGACCACAGAGTGCTGAAGCGAGTAGTAAAAATCATCTGTCCTCGGTTGCAACACTCACTACAGAGTTCCAAACTACCTCTGGAAGCAACGTTAGCACAATAACTGTTCATTGGCAGCCTCATGAAATGAGTTTCCATTGCCGAGTGTCGGCTGGAGTGGTGTAAAGCTAGCCGCCAATGGCCTCTGGAAACGTGTTCTCTGGAGTGATGAATCACGCTTCACAATCTGGCAGTCGAATCTGGGTTTGGCGCATGCCAGGAGAACACTACCTGCCCCAATGCATAGTGCAAACTACATTTTGGAGGAAGAGGAATAATGGTCTGGGGCTGTTTTTCATGGTTTGAGCTAAGCCCCTTTGTTCCAGTGAAGGATTTTTTTATTCATTATTTTATCCCCTTTTTAAATTACGATCTTGTCTCATCACTGCAACTCCCCAACAGGCTCGGGAGAGACGAAGGTCGAGTCACGCTTCCTCCATAACATGGTCAACCAAACCGTGCTCCTTAACACCCACCCACTTAACCCAGAAGCCAGCCACACCAATGTGTAAGAGGAAACACTGTTGAATTGACAGTCAGCCTGCAAGCGCCCGGCCCACCAGAAGGAGTTGCTAGAGCGCAATGAGCCAAGTAAAGCCCCCCCAGCCAAACCCTCCCCTAACCAATTGTGCGCCGCCCTATGGGAATCCCGATCACGGCCGGTTGTGACACAGCCTGGGTCTATAGTGGCGCCTCAAGCACTGCGATGCAGTGCCTTAGACCACTGCGCCACTCGGGAGGCCTGTAGAAGAACATGACTGGCCTGCACAGAGCCCTGACCTCAACTGCGTCGAACACCTTTGGGATTAATTGGAACGCAGACTGCAAGCCAGGCCTAATCGCCCAACATCAGTGCCCGACCTCACTAATGCTCTTATGGAAAGCAGGTGTCCGCATACTTTTGGTCATGTAGTGTCGTTTTTAGTGACGATGCAATTAAATAGAACGCCTCACTCTTTCCTGCAATTTCTTCTATCTTTGGTTATGTTACCCTGGCCTTTGCTTTCGCTACCTATTAGCCATTGGTGGAGTAAAGATACCTTAATTAATAGAAAAAAGTAGAAGTGAAAGTCACCCAGTAAAATACTACTTGAGTAAAAGTATAAAAGTATTTGGTTTTAAATATACTTCAATATCAAACGTAAACGGAATTGCTAAAATGTATTAAGCACCAAAAGTAAAAGTATTAATCATTTTAAATTCATTATTTTATGCAAACCAGACAGCACAACTTATTTTTATTTATTTACGGATAGCCAGGGGCACACTTTAACACTCTGATATTAATTTCAAACAAAGCATTTGTGTTTAGTGAGTCCGCCAGATCAGAGGCGGTAGGGATGACCAGGGATGTTCTCTTGATAAGTGCGTGCATTGGCCCATTTTCCTGTCAAAATGTAGCAAGGACTTTTGGGTGTCTGATGGGAAGAAAGCGACTTGAGTAGTACTTTAAAGTATTTTACACCCCTACTTGTATCCAGTTGCAAGTGTTGATACATTTATTCGAGCAACATAGCACCCTGCATCCTACTGCTCGTTTACCTAAGCAGGTGTTGTCCTGGTCGATCCCCGGATGGGGGACCAGATGTTGCTGGAAGTGGTGAAAAACAATAGTTTAGAGTTTGTCAACAATGTTTTCGCAAAGGTAGAAACTGTTACATAGGATGATATCGTAGACTACGCCATTCTCCTGTCTGAGCGCGCGGAGCATCACTGGTCCACGCACCGCCTTCACTTTCTTCGCAGTCGACGGGAGGAGAGCTAGATACTACGCAGCGTACTGTAGTGGTGCTAGTGTAGCAGACTATTTTGGGTTTCAGATATTGTATCATTCTCGAATTCCTCCTGAGAGATTAGAGAATATTTAGACACCGGGAACACGTCGGCGCAACTAGCCTCCGGCAGCAATGAATTCACGCGGTTTCCTGTTCTTCGTCGCTATCTCTGAGCTGAAGAAGACTGTAACATTAGGATAGTACACTAGAGCAGTCGACTGTTTCCAGACCTGGGTTTGCAGAAAAGTAAAGCATGACAACGTCCTCCGCGGGGTAAAACTACGACTGGCTATATTATGTTATGAGGTGAGTAACCTCTACATGTTTACTATAGCATACAGTAATAGCTGCATTGTTTTCTGGATGTTCCCACGTTGTGGATCCTAACCGTATAGCCTAATTCATTCGAAGAAATAATGTAATAGGCTACCTTAATCCAATTGTCTACACACAATGTACACACAAATAGAGCCCCAAACTTGTTTTACTTCATATCCCTGGTTTGTCCTTTCATAGAAAAACTTAAGCTACTGTAAATTCAACTTCAACACGAATTCAAATGGCGTTGTACATTTAAACGTTTGTGAATACGCACTAGCCTACTGTATACTTCTACTATGCAGTTTCATTAGAAGAAACAACCTGTAACAATGTTACATCAAAGCACTGCATTGACAGATGTCAGGCAAACTGTTTTGAGAAATTATGAAAGGAAATTACAGAGAGCACAATGGTAACCCGGAAAACAAAATGTATTCATCAGTGTAGTAAGCATAATAGTTCATAAACTGTCATAAATGTTCCTAATCTTGTAGAACAGCTCCTGTCCTGGGGTGAGCATGACAGCTCCATGGGTCCACAACCTGGTCTCAGAGCATTTCATATTATTCTGGTCGTATATCCAAGACACTCCATTTAGTACGATACGCTATATATACAACAGTATGTGGACACTTTCAAATGAGTGGATTTGGCTATTTCAGCCACACCCGTTGCTGACAGGTGTATAAAATCGAGCACACAGCCATGCAATCTCCATAGACAAACATTGGCAGTAGCAAGGCCTTACTGAAGAGCTCAGGGACTTTCATAGGATACCACCTTTCCAGCAAGTCAGTTTGTCAAATGTCTGCCATGCTGTTGTTGTGAAGATGAAACGTATAGGAGCAACAATGGCTTAACCTCGAAGTGGTAGCCCTCAAGCTCACAGAACGAGAGCTGATTGTCTGTCCTCGGTTGCAACACTCGCTACCGAGTTCCAAACTGCCACTGGAAGCAACGTCAACACAAGAACTGTTCGTCGGGAGCTTCATGAAATGAGTTTCCATGGCCGGGCAGCCGCACACAAGCCTAAGATCACCAAGAGCAATGCCAAGCATTGGCTGGAGTGGTGTCAAGCTTGCCGCCATTGGACTCTGGAGCAGTCGAAACGCGTTCTCTGGAGTGATGAATAACGCATCACCATCTGGCAGTCCAACGGACAAATCTGGGTTTGACTAATGCCAGGAGAATGCTACCTTCCCCAATGCATAGTGCCAGCTGTAAAGTTTGGTGGAGGAGGAGTAATGGTCTGGGGCTGTTTTTCATGGTTTGGGCTAGGCCCCTTAGTTCCAGTGAAGGGAAATCTTAAAGCTACAGCATGCAATGACATTATATATGATTCTGTGCTTCCAACTTTGTGGCAACAGTTTGGGGAAGGCCCTTTCCTGTTTCAGCATGACAATGCCCCGTGCACAAAGCGAGGTCCATACAGAAATGGTTTGTCGAGATCGGTGTGGAAGAACTTGACAGGCCTGCACAGAGCCCTGACCTCATCTCCATCGAACACCTTTCGGATGAATTAGAACGCCAACTGCGAGCCAGGCCTAATTGCCCAACATCAGTGCCCGACCTCAGTAATGCTCTTGTTGCTGAATGGAAGCCAGTCCCCGCAGCAATGTTCCAACATGTAGTGGAAAGCCTTCCTAGAAGAGTGGAGGCTGTTATAGCAGCAAAGGGGGGACAAACTCCATATTAATACCCATGATTTTTGAATGAGATGTCCGACGAGCAGGTGTCCATATACTTTTGGTCATGTAGTGTATGTTACGTTTCGTATGGTATGTATTAATTTGTGGATGTCCATCACCCATTTCGTATAATATGTTACGAATCATAATTCTTATTATATGTTACGAATTGGCAAAATGTATGATATGCTAAGTAGTTGCAAAGTAGTTAAAAAGTAGTAAGTAGTTGAAAAGTTGCTAATTTGCTAAAGTTATCCGTGATAAGATTCAAACTCACAACCTTTGGTTGGTTTGCTAGACGTTGGCATTATACATTTACCCATCTACCCCAACCAACCACCCTACTTTTGTTTTTGTCTTATGTAACCATACCAAATGTAACATATCATACCAATTTTCCGAATTAACATTTACTATGTTACCTCTAGTCTATGAGACCAGGCTGGGCTTCAGGGGCTGTGGCCAAACAGCTACTCATTACAGCCACAGACCATACAGCAGAAGCAGCTCTGGTTTCTGTTGGCTGGAGAATGCATGTGGCTCATTATTAGGGGTCACTGTGAGTAGTGCATCATGATAAAACTTTGTTACTTAGACATACTGTAAGGTTAATGAAATAATTGTTTTATTCTTTATATATTACAAAAATCAATAAGAGGAAATTGAAAACATCCAATACAGCAGCAAGTTTTCTGGAAGAGTTGTCTCTTAATGCTGTCTCCTAGCCTGTGATTGATTATTAAGCTCCCACATAAACTGTTCAGTTAGGTGTAGCGTCAGGCAATGATGAACATGATGCCTCATCAAAATTTCAAACAACAGAGCTTCTCACATTTCATGTTAAATCAAATCAAAACTATTCACAGAATTGTTGCAAAACACTTTATATAAAAAAAATATAGTTCACTTAACACTAAAAGTAGCAGTTTCTCCTCTTTTTATATTATCACATTTTATGAAGACATTTGTGTTTCCAAACAAAAATCAAGACTGACATTTTGTTCTACATATTCTAATTGTTGACTGTCCAGGTATCCACAGACATTAGCCATCTTGTGAGTAATCACAGCAGCCATCTAGCTGAACTGGGTGGAGCACCAGTTATCCAGTATCTTTCCGTGGAAGGTTAGACAAATGCCATAAATAATTGTCCAGAGAAGTTTCGTTATAATGTGTCTTTCCATTGGCATGGCACTGTGATTATCTCTGGGGGATAAGGTCAGTGAGGCCAATTAATATCTAATCAGCCTTGCTTGCAGTGTTTGTGTGGACACCATCAAGCTTACTGTGACAGTAAGGATGTGAGACTGTGAGGCATAATCAATGGCAACTGAAGACTGTCTGTGACAGTGAAAGTGTGTTTCTGGTTGCACCTCTTGTTTCTGGGTAGCCAGCAACTGCTGCAAGTGTCCCAAATGGCACCATTTCCCTATATAGTGCACTGCTTCTAGTCAAAAGTAGTGCAGCATATAGGGAATATGGTGCCATTTGGGACACACAGTCTGTGTAAAGAGGCCTTAGAGCCAGCTGATGACAGACTGACTGTATGAATGAATGGACTGTGTCTGTGTGGACCATGTTAAGCGGGATGGCTACATTAAGTGAAGCACCAATGCCAAGATGAGCAGCAGAAAGCAATCTGCATCCCAAATGGCATCATATTCCTTATTTAGTGCACTACTTTTGACCAGAACCCTCAAACGTAGTGCACTTTATATAGGGTTTAGGGTGCCATTTGGGATCGCAGCCGAAGACTCGTAGTACTTTAGGCATGGATCCAGCTCCCATCTCGGTGGGATCAGAGATCCTGCTCTGATGGTGCTGGGTGGCCGTCAAATGCTTAGCTAGTTCACTAAGCATCATGCTGATGCAGGGCTTGAATTTCATGTTTGTAAAAGAGGGAGGAATCGAAAAAGAAACAGCAGTATGTATGCCCTCCGTCGTATTGCCACCCATGCTTTTGTCTGTCTCGCTTCCAGGGTTTATTCAAGATTTGAGATTTGAGTCTTGAGTGGCGGTGGGCGAAGCTTCCCAAAACTGTAGCCCTAGATGCAAGATTTTATTCCAATGTATATTTACTGCTGCACATTGTATTTTCTTTGAAAGATTATCCTTTTGAATTAACCTTTCATTTGAAGACCTTCTTTTCAAACTTGTTGGTCTCGTGTTCTATTATCAAAAAACGAAGTTGTGTAAGTAAGTGTGAGTCAACTGACATTTATTTTGTTCCCATAAAACGGATGGAAGTAATTTTCTGGGAGATGCTATAGTGTTGGAGACATCCCATTAAGGGTGCAAGTGTTTATGGCCTCATAAAGTTCCTTTTCTTCTGCAGTTTGACATCAAAAGGGTGTTTGTTGATATCGTCTGACAGGCAATTAACAGCTTGCTAGTCCAAGACATTCCAATAGAGAGAATGATAATTAGATGTCAATTTTTTTATCCACTGTAAATGTGATAGGAGGGCTCATAGTTGTCAAACTGCTGGCACTGGGGAATTAGGACGAAGTCTGCGAGGAATTGAGAGGCACAGGGATTTTTTTCTGTTCTTCTGATCATTTCACTTTTCATCAGGCAGTCTGAGATTCGGAACATATTTTCAATAAAACAAAAACTGTTGTCTACTCCCGACACTACCCGGTGAAATGTGAGGCACCAAATTCAAAATCCAAAAGTTGAATTATTAAACATTCATCAATATACAAGTGTTGCATAGTCATCAAAAGCTCTGATTCTTGGCAATATCACAGCGTTGTCAGATTTCAAAAAGGCTTTCCCGCGAAAGCACAACATTTGATTGTTTGAGGGTAGCACCTCTAATATTTATGCATTAGCATAAAACCGTAACCCAACACGGGTATCAGAAAACGCATAAAATTGCTAATATAAAATCCCTTACCTTTCGAAGAACTTCTGCTGAGGGCTTCCCAAGAGTCCAACGAAGACAATCCATGCTTCTTTTGTTAGAAAAAGTCATTTATTATATCCATAAATCTCAGTTTGGTTGGCGCGTTATGATCATAAAATCCACCGTTGAGTCACCCATTGAACCGTGAAGAGAACGCGTTCACATTATACCTATACACTTGTCCAAGAACAATCAAACATCATTGATAATGTATCCTTAGGAACACTTTTATGTATATTTACTATAATATTTAAACGGATTATAAACTGGACGATAGGAAAGGAAAAAACCACAGCGCGCGCGAGCCCGTGAACGCGCTTCCTCTTCTGTTTACATCCGATGACTAGTTCGAAATTCTTCTATTACCATCCAGAGCAACCTAACATCACCAAACCCTGTCTAGAGACTGTTGACATCCAGTGGAAGCAATAGGTACTGCAATCTTACTCCCATATATAGCTGTTTTCAATAGGGAGGGGTTCAAAATGAGGCAATGTGTCAAAAACACTTTTTCCAGGACAGAAATTCCTCGGGTTTTCGCCTGCTATATCAGTTCTGTTATACTCACAGACAATATTTTAACACTCTTAGAAACCTCAGAGTGTTTCCTACCCAATGGTACAAACTATGTGCATATCATAGTTTCTGGGCCTGAGTGGCAGGCCTTTTACTTTGGGCACACCAGACTCTCCAAAACCGACACCTCAGCTGCCGCTCCCTAAGAAGTTAATGGATAATTTTACATCTCAGGGAGTTGACTTTTGACCACTTTCACCCAAAATGGGCCGATGACAAAATTCCCTAGTTTTAAAGTTTTCTCATCATGTCCTACAGAGATCTTGCAGATCATGTGGCTCATGCTTATGGTAGAGACCGCTGTAGTTTATTCAGTCTTATTTTATGCATAATTCTGTCACAAGAGAATTTAGCTGGAGTGATAAAAGTCATTGGCATCAGCTGGAGCTGTGCACTAGATGAGGAAGAATATTTGGAAAATATCAGGAGTTGAGACAGTAAGATGGTGGCCAAATGTTCTCATTATTTGCTGTTAAAAATGAGTCTCTATCACCATAGAAGCATCTTGTTGAACACTGGGGAGGCATTGCTGCATTTCTGCATTGATCTGAGTGCTATTGTCATGAGGGAAAGTTGTTCTGAAGCTTGTGCTCTTTTACCATCGTTATAATGTAATGTGCTGTGAGTCACGGATGGGTTGTTATTTGTTCTACTGGCATCGTTGATGGCGTAGGGGGTACCGTAAGGAGAGAAGCTTGTTTAAAAATCTGGAGTGTGGAGGAGGGAGAAATGAGAGGCAAGTCAATGAGTGGCAGGGAGCGCAGAAACAGTTAGTGACACTTTGGTGAGGAGTTGGGCTGTGAGAGAGAGTGAGATAGGGAGGGCAACCTAGATACCACAACGTTCTGAGAACCATATATTTCGTAGAGCTTGGTGAGTGTGTGGTTGTCCTATGGTTATTTTGTATACAGCCTTCTCACAACCTTCTGGAAATGGTGCAGTATAGTTGCTTGGCTTTGGAACATTCTCAGCACATTTAAGGAACATGACAAAATAACATTATTTTATTGGTATTTCATTACTTTAAAATAACATTTCCTTAAAATTCAAACATGGTTACATTTAATAAATTTTTTGGTAATGTTCTAGTAACGTTCTCCAACTGGTTTTGACACTGGGAATGTTCTAAAATAGTTAAGAAACAACGTTCTTTTGTGGGAATTTCAGTACTTCAGCATAACATTTTTTACAGGTTTCCTCATGGTTCTATTTAAAGTCATGTTCTTCAATTGTTCCGAGAACGTTAAGAAACAACATTCTTTTGCAGAAATTTCAGTACTTCAGCATAACGTTTCCTACAGGTTTCCTCATTGTTCTATTTAAAGTAATGTTCATATATCATTATGAAAGTGTTCCATAAAAACCACAAGCAAGAAAACATTGGTAATGTTCAAAGAACTTTCTAATAATGTTTTTTAAAAACATACATTCTGTTCTCAGCCTCAACAAAACTCTTTATCCTCTGTCTTGTTAAGTGTGTTCAGGTGTGTTGGCCACGCTCACTGATTGGCCACACCTGATCTTAATGAGTGCATGTTTCCTTTGAAATGGGGTCTGTTTGAATAGACTAAAATTAACAGCTTTGCATGAGTTAAAAGAAAACATGGCAAGTTAGCTCCAACCTGGTGATGCAGTGGACTAATTCATTGGATAGACAACAGAAGATCATAGATTCGAATCTATCTGTCGCCAGGCCAAAATAAAAAGATATATGTGTTTGCATGACTAATGCCTAAGCAAAGTAATTTCCATGTGTCCTATTTGTGCTTGGAGTTCAAAACAGTTAATCCAAAGTTATTGAAACGTTCAGTGAAAGTTTTAAGGGAGTTATCCAAAAACCTCCAAATAACCTTAACATTTCATTGAAAACATTCACACAATTTTGAGAATGTTCTCAGAAAGTTATTTAATCTTAATCTTAATCTATAATTTCTGTTCTCAGAACTTTAATAAAACCTCCCAGGAATACTTTCAGGGGACCATAGTAAAATATTCTCCTGCAACCTAAAAATGAATGTTCCCAGAACAGGAAAAAAACTTTCAGTTTTCAGGAAACTTATGGCTTCCTTCCCAGAACTGATGAGAAACCAAAAACATAAGTTCCCACAACTTCCAAGGAACCAAATGTGCTAGCTGGGAATGATCTTCTCTTGTGTGAGTCATGGAGATCATTTAAACTGGTGGCTGCATGCAGTACAGAGCGTTGTCAGAACTCCCTCATGCTTCTCAGACAGACACAGACAGAAGAACAAGCAGAGAAAGATACTTCTTAAACATACAGCAGTACAACAGGCAGGTGAGTGTAGCTGCCTGTAGCTGGGCTATTTCAGGATTTGCTGTGTAATGCTAGAGTATCATGTGTGCTCTCTCTGCTACTAGCAACTTCAGGTAATCACGATCTCTCTTTTCAGCATGCTGTTTTGTGTCTTTCACTGTCACTCTCCCTCCTGCCTCTCTCGGTCTCATTCTTGCTGCCCACTGTCTGTCATTTTTGTCCCTGCCTCTCTCTCTTCCTCCCTCTCTCCCATCGCTGCACTCCTCCTTGACAGTGAGTTGTCTCGCCTCGTGTACTCAGGATGTGTAGTCTGGTTGAATTAACCAATTTCAAGTGTGGGGGGGAGCCAGTTAGGACCGCTGCATGTGGTTCGCCTGCCGTGTGGTGTGTGCTGTACAGTTTGCTACATGTGTTGTATTTATCCAACTTTTGCAGTGTATTGCCACACAGCACTTAATTTCAAGGCTTTCTAACAGTAACTACCTACCCCACCACACTGGCAGCCTCACAACGAAGCTATGGCTCATTCTAACCGTTTACGGTTGGGCGGTATTTAGATTTTCATACTTTCATACTGTTTCTATACCATACTGGGGTATACGGTATTACCCAATGTGCACACAAGGGGCACTATCCCCCCAGCAACCCACAAGATTTTTTAAATATAAAAAAATGGTATTGAATATCATACTGTCGGTATTTTCAAATACCCCTGTATACGGTATAAACAGTATATCGCCCAAGCATATATTCTACATGCTGTTAANGTTAAGCAAGGTTGGGGTCAATTCGTATTTTCTGAATTTAATTCAATTCAAACAATGAACTAGAATTGGCCACACCCCACATGAAGCAGCATTTGATTTGAATGAAACATGAAAGTCTCATTAATTTGACAAATCTTTTATCAAAAGGATATGACACTTAAAGCAAAGAATACACATACCATTTCAAATATTAGTTTGATTATAACTCATAGATTTCAGTTTTTTTCTTTGCCTTGAGATTAGATTATTTCCTTCCATACTGCAGCGTTTGATCTAATGCATTCTGGGAAATGTATTCTGATATATAAAAACATGAAGGGAATTATGAATTATTATAGACAACCCACAAGATGATCTTAGAATATTTCCAGACCACGGTAAATATTTTTTATTTGGAGTTTGGTGTTTGGAGCATGAGTTTTATTGAATTTCACTGAATTAAAATCTACTTCCTTTCATTCAAATTCAATTCAAATTCTGCTGCCTGTGGGGTGTGGCCAATTCAAATTAACGAGCAATTTGTTTAATTCAGAATTGATACCTGCTGTTAAATATTTTTTAAGGAGAAGGTGCATGTCACTCCAAAACCACACACACAGCTATAGCCTCAACCTACAAAATTGCAGTTGCAGAGGGCACACAGTGCCATAGTCTCCTATTGTGACTCATACATATAATTCTGGTGTGCTCAAGGTGTCAGTCTACACCCACTGTGCACAGAAGTCAATTCAATGTCTATTTCATTTTGGTTCAACATAATTTAATTTAAAGGACGGGGAAACAACGTTGATTCAACCAGTGTGTGCCCAGTGGGCAGTTGGGACTGGAGCTGTCGAGATTACTCACAAGTAAACAATGAATGCACTGTTGGCGTGTTTTAATGGCTGGAATGAATGTTGCTTTGCTTAGCATTATCGCCAACAATTGTCCGTCTGCTCATTGTGATGAACTACCATGCCCGCAAGGGCTGGACATTGCCAAGGACCTCACGATACGATATTATCACGAAATTAAGGAGACAATACAATATGTATTGCTATTCTTACAATTCTAAATGTATTGCGATTAGGGCTGTCCCCGACAAAAAAATCTTAGTCGACCAAGAGTCATCTGTTGGTCAATAGATTGGTAGATTGGTCAAAATTTGAAAACGTGTGTGTGTGTGTTTTAATCAAATCAACTATATGCACTGAGCTTGTCTAATGCTTTAAGTGAACTGTTTGATCAATTAATTAAGACACTGGAGGGAGTCCGACCGCAATTAATTTGATTGTGCCGGGCCTGGCTCAGACTTGCTGCATGCACTGTGTTAAAAAAAAAAAACTAGTGACTGTGTGACTAGCACCCGTTGTCTCTCCTCCCTTCTGCAGCGACCACCATAGAACATCAACAGTGTGTATCGCACTGTCTATGTTGCTGAAGATGCAACATAATTACAGCCATTTTTGACTGAAAAGTAATGTTACCGAAATCCCTAATTTGTCTAGGAAAGCATTCCCTATTTCCTCAACCCTTGCTCTATATATGTGAAATATGTACAGTATGCATCACATGCACGTGAACAAGAGGGCCTGACCTATAGCATAGCATATCATATAATATCATAATAACATCAATAAATTGGTTAAAACAAACACCGTAACACGTGACAGCAAAATGGAAGCAGAGGATGTGACAAATACATTAGAATTGGGGGAATGTTTACTGGTTGCTCAGCAGGTAAAAGGGAAGTCAGATGTGTTGAATAAATCTTACTAGTTGTGAAAAATACTGGAGATCAAGAAAAATAAGGTAAGGAGAAAGCACTGCGTGCATAATATGTGTGCCAAACAGGTGCTGTTAGATTACAATATAATTTTTCTGACTGTTTGGAACAATGTAAACAACACTAAATAAATTATAAATAATACCAGAGAGGTGTAAAGTCTTTATTACAGCATAGCAAAGATTAACAACGGCAGAATTTGTGAAATTCGACATGTGGTTTATTCGACATGTGGTTGCGTGAGGCTTGGTGCTCACGGAATCAGTAGGCTATTAAACAAACACTCAAAAACAGGCAACAGAAGCAGGATCTGTCTTATTTCTGTAGATATATATGGATGATTTATCAATTCAGGCACATTTAACAGTTAGGCTATTGATTATAGACATAAATAAGTTGGTTTCCTCTCCTCATTTTTCTTAGACAATTAAGGCATGGGCTGTTTTCTCTTCTCCTAACTCCTAACTCCCCCGCATTGTTCTCAACACCAATATGCGGGTTAACTTTGCTATTATGCACATAGCAACATGGTCTAGGAAAAGGCGGCAATTCAACAGCACACTGATGTGTTTCAGAACCGTGGACAGCGACCACTATCCAACGTGGGAGAAGTCGCATTTGTTATAAAATAATATAACTTTTATTTGTGTTGCACCATTGTTCTTATATAATATAACCATATACAATTTCAGTAGCACGTCTTAGACTGATGGACTGTGCCATCCCCACGGCCTCCACAATGGATCAGTCCATTCAGACAGGCTCGAATCAGACAGGTGTCTTGTTCGACTAAAGAAATCTCAGTCGACCAACAGCCTATCGACCAAACAATCGACCAGTCGACTTAATGGGGTCAGCCTTAATGGTGATTAGATACTGCAATTTTATTCCGAATTTGATGTCCCAAACATTGCTCTCTGTATATATGCTGCAGAGAGACAAGAAAGAGCATGAGAAAATTCGTTTTGATCAGTCATGGATTAAAAGTGCTGAAAACAAGTTGGTTCACTGTGTAAAAAGAAGATGGAGGGGGCCTCCCGAGTGGTGCAGCGCTCTAAAGCACTGTATTGCACTGTATTGCAGTGCTTGAGACATCAGTACAGACGGGTTCGATCCCAGGCTGTGTCACAGCCGGCCGTGACAGGGACAAGGCCTAGCGTCATCCAGGTTAGGGAAGGGTTTGGCCGGACGGAATTTCCTTGTCCCATTGTGCTCTAGCGACTCATTGTGGTGGGCCGTGCACTTGCAAGCTGACTTTGGTTGCCAGCTGGATGGTGTTTCCTAGTTCGTACGGGAGCTGCAGAAATGGGACAAGACTGTAATTGCCAATTGGGTCGAAAAAGGGGTAAAAGTAAAACAAATGTTTTAAGAAGATGGGGAACAAGATATAATGGATATATTGGGCTCCTGAGTGGCGCAGGGGTCTAAGGCACAGCATCTCAGTGCTAGAGGCGTCACTACAGACACCCTGGTTTGAATGGCATTCTCTCAACCAGCTTCACCTGGAATGCTTTTCCTACAGTCTTGAAGGAGTTCCCACATATGCTGAGTGTCACGACTTCAGCCGAAGTTGGTGCCTCTCCTTGTTCGGGCAGTTTTCGGTGGTCGACGTCACCGGTCTTCTAGCCACCACCAATCCATTATTCATTTTCTGTTGGTTTTGTCTTCCTTTTTACACACCTGGTTTTCATTCCCATGATTTTATGTTCCTTATTTAACCCTCGGTTCCCCTCATGTTTTTGTGCGTGATTGTTTGTGTTTAATTGTTTCTGTGTTTTCGAGTGGTTGTTTTTCCCACTCATGTATTTGTATTTTTGAGTAAAGCTTATGAACACTCATATTCGTTGTCCTGCGCCTGACTCTGCCTTACCGGCATCACGGAGAACCTTGACACTGAGCACTTGTTGGCTGCTTTTCCTTCACTCCAACTCATCCCAAACCATCTCAATTGGGTTGAGGTCGGATGATTGTGGAGGCCAGGTCGTCTGATGCAGCACTCCATCACTCTCCTTCTTGGACAAATAGTCCTTACACAGCCTGGAGGTGTGTTTTGGGTCATTGTCCTTTTGAAAAACAGATAGTCTCATTAAGCGCAAACCAGATGAGATGGCTTATCGCTGTAGAATGCTGTGGTAGCCATGCTGCTTAAGTGTGCCTTGACTTCTAAATAAATCACAAACAGTGTCACCAGCAAAGCACCCCCACACCATCACACCTCCTCCTTCATGCTTCACGGTGGGAACCATCACATGCAGAGATCATCCGTTCACCTACTCTGTGTCTCACAAAGACACGGCTGTCACGTCCTGGCCATAGATAGCTCTATGGTGTTTTTGGTCAGGACGTGATCAGGGGTTTTTGTTCTAGGGTGTGTATTTCTTTGTTTGGTTTCGTTAATGGTTCCCAATTAGAGGCTGCTGAGTTTCGTTACCTCTAATTGGGGACCATATTTAAGTTTGTAAATTCCCCACTGATTTCATGGGTCATTGTTTGTATTTCTGTGTGTGTGCGCCACACCAGTGTTACGGTCTGTTTCATTGTTTGTTGTTTTGTGCCAGTTTCACTACGTTAATTAAAAGATGTATACTGGAACCCTCGCTGCATTTTGGTCCGCTCCATTACCAGATCGTGACAACGGCGGTTGGAATCAATCTCAAATTTGGACTCATCAGACCAAAAAACATATTTCAACCAGCCTAATGTCCATTGCTCATGTTTCTTGGCCCAAGCAAGTCTCTTCTTCTTATTGGTGTTCTTTAGTAGTGGTTTCTTTTCAGCAATTCGACCATGAAGGCCTGATTCACCCAGTCTCATCTGAACAGTTGATGTTGAGATGTGTCTGTTACTTGAACTCTGTGAAGCATTTATTTGGGCTGTAATCTGAGGTGCAGTTAACTTCATAGGGAGCAGCTCCCGAGGTGACGGTTTTGGAGAGTCTGGCGTGCCCAAAGTAAAATGCCTCCCACTCAGGCCCAGAAAATAGGATATGCACATAATTAGTACTATTGGATAGGAAACACTCTGAAGTTTCTAAGAGTGTTAAAATATTGTCTGTGAGTATAACAGAATGGATATGGCAGGCGAAAACCAGAGGAATTTCTGTCCTGGAAAATGTGTATTTGACACATTGCCTCATTTTGAACCCCTCCCTATTGAAAATGACCATATAAGGGAGTAAGATTTCAGTACCTATTGCTTCCACTGGATGTCAACAGTCTCTAGACAATGTTTTGATTTTGTTTAGTTGTTCTGGATGGTAATAGAAGAAGAATTAGGAAGTGGTCACAAGAAGTAAACAGAAGAGGAAGCGCGTTCCCAGGCTTGCGCGCGCTGTGGTTTTTTTCCTTTCCTATCGCCCAGTTTATATTCCGGTTGAAATATTATACTAAATATACATAAAAGTGTTCCTAAGGATACAATATCAATGATGTTTGATTGTTCTTGGACAAGTTTATAGGTATAGGTTGAACGAGTTCTCTTCACGGTTCAATGGGCGAGTGGACGCTGTATTTTCTCATAACGCACCAACCAAACGGAGATTTATGGATATAATAAATTACTTTTTCTAACAAAAGAACCATGGATTGTATTCGTTGGACACTTGGGAAGCCCTCAGCAGAAGTTCTTCAAAAGGTAATTGATTTGTTTTCGCTGTGAAATGTGTTTTGTGTGAACCGCGATGGTTTATGAATGTATGCTAATGGNAAAAATATTGGAGGTGCTACCCTCAAACAATCAAATGTAGTGCTTTCGCCGTAAAGCCTTTTTGAAATCTGACAACGCTGTGATATTGCCAAGAAACAGAGCTGTTGCAAAAGGGTTTGACTTCATGCAGCCTTTTAAAATGATAAACTTTGATTAGCTAACACAATGCTTTCCACTTATCCTCTGCAGCAGAGGTAACTCTGGGTCTTCCTTTCCTGTGGCGGTCCTCATGAGAGCCAGTTTCATCATGGCGCTTGATGGTTTTTGTGACTGCACTTGAAGAAACTTTCAAACTTCTTTAAATGATCTGGATTGACTGACCTTCATGTCTTGAAGTCATGATGGACTGTCATTTCTCTTTGCTTATTTGAGCTGTTCTTGCCATAATATGGACATGGTCTTTTACCAATTAGGGCTATCTTCTGTATACCACCCCTTCCTTGTCACAACACAACTGATTGGCTCAAACGCATTAAGATGGAAAGAAATTCCACATTTAACAAGGCACACCTGTTAATTGAAATGCATTCCAGGTGACTACCTCATGAAGCTGGTTGAGAGAATGCCAAGAGTGTGCAAAGCTGTCATCAAGGCAAAGGTTGGCTACTTTGAAAAATCTCAAATCTACATTGATTTGTTTAACACTTTTTGGGGGTTACTACATGATTCCATATGTGTTATTTCATAGTGTTGATGTCTTTCACAATTATTCTACAATTTAGAAAATAGTATAAATAAAGAAAAACCCTTGAATGAGTAGGTGTGTCCAAACATTTGACCGGTACAGTGTCTGCTGTGTGGTTTGTGTGTGTATGCAGGTGTGTGTGTGTGTGTGTGTGTGAATGCTAAGAGCTGTAATGTACAGTAGCCTGTAGATGGCTCAGAATGGGACTAAGTGTATGGGTGTCTGTTAGCCTGCCAAGGACTGGATGATCAGCTGATCTGCTTGGCGGTGCAGGAGATTTATGACCCCCAGAACAAAGCTGTGTCTGCCGTGGAACTATAAACCATAAATCACACAGAACTGGGTCAGATCGGGTCAGCAGCTCCTCTCATCTGTGTGTGGCGTGTACCTGTGTGTGTGTGTGAGCATTTGTGTGTGTGTGTTTTAAAAGTGTTTTTAAGGCTTTCCACTGAAAATTGCTCTCCCTGTCTCTGATGTTTGTTGACATACACTACCGTTCAAAAGTTTGGGGTCACATAGAAATGTCCTTGTTTTTGTAAGAAAATATATTTTTTTGTCCATTAAAATAACATAAAATTGATCAGAAATACAGTGTAGACATTGTTAATGTTGTAAATGACTATTTTAGCTGGAAACGGCAGATTTTTTATGGGATATCTACAAAGGCGTGCAGAGGCCCATTATCAACAACCATAACTCCTGTTTTCCAATGGCATGTTGTGTTAGCTAATCAAAGTTTATAATTTTAAAAGGCTGCATGACGTCAAACCCTTTTGCAATTATGTTAGCACACAGCTGAAAACTGTTGTTCTGATTAAAGAAGCAATAAAACTGTCCTTTAGACTAGTTGAGTATCTGGAGCATCAGCATTTGTGGGTTCGATTACAGGCTCAAAATGGCCAGAAACAAAGAACTTTCTTCTGAAACTCATCAGTCTATTCTTGTTCTGAGAAATGAAGGCTATTCCATGCGAGAAATTGCCAAGAAACTGAAGATCTCGTACAACGCTGTGTACTACTCCCTTCACAGAACAGCGCAAACTGTCTCTAACCAGAATAGAAAGAGGAGTGGGAGGCCCCGGTGCACAACTGAGCAAGAGGTGTCTAGTTTGAGAAACAGATGCCTCACAATACCTCAACTGGCAGCTTCATTAAATAGTTTCAGCAAAACACCAGTTTCAACGTCAACAGTGAAGAGGCAACTCCGGGATGCTGGAACACGGGAGTTATTGTTGCTGATAATGGGCCTCTGTACACCCATGTAGATATTCCATAAATCTGTTGTTTCCAGGTACAATAGTCATGCACAACATTACCAATGTCTACACTGTATTTCTGAACAATTTGATGTTATTTTAATAGACATAAAAATTGTTTTTCTTTCAAAAAGAAGGACATTTCTCAGTAACCCCAATTTTTGAATGGTAGTGTAGATTCAAGTGTTTTCTCAAGTGGCTTCTTTATTTTCCAGGGGAAGATTTGAGCTTTTGTGTGTATTACGGACGTATACGATGCTGTGTTCCATGTGGATCACAGTGGTTCTTGTTCCTTGAATTGATATTGTAACGTTGCTTCCCTGAAGTCTTTGCTGTCTAGATGTATTCTGTGTAATAATTGCAAAACGTTTAGGTGTCAATCAAAGCTGATAATTTATTATCTTGTTCTAAAGCCAAAATGCCACTGGCTTTTTTTATTTTTATTACCTCAAACTATTTTCTGCTAATTCTATTATTAACCTTTATTCATCCAGCCTTTATCCAGGCTTTCCACTGACATGAAGCATGTATTTTGATATAGACTGTAATATCTTAATGGCAAATTATTTTTAGGTTTAGTGTAAAGTTGTAATTGAACTAGCAAAGTATTTGCCTGTCTGTGTCTTTCAATGTTATGGTGGTTTGTTTAATAAGGTCAATATATCTGCTGTGCCTATGGGGATCAAGGCTAAAGGCAAACATGGATTTATGCAAAGGTAGTGAGGGAGATCTTGCCATTCGCATGCTTTCATTATACTTTAATATACAGAACTCAAAAAATCTAAATCCCTTATTGACTTGTTATACAACATTTCGGAGACACACGTGTGAAGGCAAAGTAGCCTAAAATGGGTAGCCAAGGCAATTCATTTCTAGAGTTGGTGAAATTTCAGGAAGTAATTTTTTTAAAGCTGGGATGAATATAGAGATAAATAATCTGTGTCATGAATAGGAAGTGAGGAGAGAAAAAGGTAGATCTTAATTTACTTGTGTCTGTATTGTTGCTCAAAGAGGCATCGAGCCGCTGCTGTAAATCAAACAATTGCAAATGCCTATTGTGTTTAGGAATGGAACTTATATTGTCAAATTGATCTCCAATGTCGAGCACACGTGAGATGGCGCAGTCGAGCAAAATTAAACATCATTGAGCAAGCAAATACTGAGTTGAGAGCGCAGAGGAAGGGTCCCGCGAGCAGAGGATGAGTGCTGCGAGCGCACAGACCAGTCGAGAGCGCAGCGAGCGCGACAACCAAACTTGAGAGCTTGCAGGTGTGACTGGGCGAGCAGAACATTATTGTTGCAGATCAAAAAGATCATGTCGGAATCCTAAAATATTGAGCCGTAAGCAAAGAAACACGGTTCAAACATGTAAATATTTATAAAGCATAAAATTGTTCACCAAAAATTGTCTCATGGCTTTGTTCAGTTTTCTCTCTCAATTTCACAAGTTGCTCTCTCTCAAGTCTTTGCACCTTCTGGTTTCAATTATTTATTTTTTTGATTGGATTTCAGGCTGGTGTGGTTTGGCTTAGAGGCAGGTGTTTATCTAGAAACCTTAGATTGGTCACTTTCACTGGAGTGATGGACAAACTAAGAAGTACTTTCCCTTGACCATTCCAGTGTTGTGTTGTGTGATTGGTCTGCATGATGTCCTCTTGGGTGCATGACATCAAACAGATGTGCTTCAGAGCCGTCTGTTTAGCTAGCTACATTCTCTAATTTTCTAGCTAGCATTCTGTTTTGTAAGATATGTTTGTATATTGTGTTAGATTTGTTGTTTATAAAAATAAAACATGTTTAGCTAGCTAGCCGGCTTGAACAGTAAGCACCGAACGACTTTGGAAACCCAGCTTCAACATGATATATAAGCAAAGTAATTGGGAAATAAGTTAAATATCTACTATACCTTGAGTGGACTCTACTTGCTGAAGTTAGCTAGATAGCTAATTACTTGTTAGCCAGCAAAGTTTGTCTGAATGACAAAAAGCAAACAGTCAGCTCTAGCTAAGTAACACAATTTTTCTTAACTTTTCCACAAAGTGTATGTTATGTGTTTGCCTGATATGAGGGAATTAACCCCAATGCATTAAATAATTGGTGGAGTATGGGCATAATGAGGCTGTGATCAAACACGTTCATTCATCATACAGTAGGTCCTGGACATTATTTCATATAGCTAAATATAATTACTCCATTGTTGGGAATAACATGTGGGTGCACACATAATAATGACATAACGATGATAACACTGAAATTAAGGAAGGACTAGTGGGCTAATTTACAGAAAGTGCAGGAAATGAAATGAAGGCAGGATCCAATATTTACGGTATTTATTCCTCCCAAGGGCACTCACAGCATATGGGGATTTTGAATTATATGGAGACATGAAGGGGAGAACCTGCTTCATTAATACAATACATAACCAGTGCCAAATAATATAATGTAAACTGAAATGTATCTGATTAACCAGCTAAACACAGGTTAACATGTCATCATGGTACACACAGAATTCAAAGGAGGACTGAGGACAAAGCAACACCATGCATTCACCAAACATTTAACTGAGGAAAACATATTTGTTTTATAGTAATTATCTGATTGGGAACTACCATTGTCTATCAAATTACAGTGTAATTTACAAATTTACATTTGGAATTGGAAGTTTTATTGAGTACAGGCAGTAATACAGGAATCAAATCGCATAGAAAGTCTCATCGGATCAGATGTTAGCCATCTGTGGAAAGAGTAGAACAAAGATAGAAGTGCAACCAGATAACAAATGTATCATTCAACATAAGATTTCACCTTGGCTCCTCTCCTCCAATGGGGTTTTAGAAGGGGGCACAGAAAAGACAATGCAAGGAATTGAGGAAAGATAAAATGGCACAGAGCTGTTGCATGTTTGCTTCAATATGAAATGGTAGACGTCACTATGTGGGACTGAGCAGAGGTGTACAATCCACGCCATTCGTCAGTATTATTGAGCCATAAGAAAACTTCCTTAGACCTTTAGTTATCAAACACAGAAATGGGCATACAAGTTTGTTTAAAAATGTTTCAGTAGTCATACATGACTGTCAGGAGTGTGGTGTCCAACCTCCAGCTCTCTGGTGCAACAGAGCTGACGCGCTAAAGATGAAGTTGCGGCAGATGTGTGTGTAGCAGGTTGACATTTATTGTCATGAGTCTTGCCCTGGAGGCAGCACTGAGTGGTTTCCACTTGATGGGCCAGCTGCAAAGTCTCAATTGTCTATATCGTAAACATTCATGAAATCAAACATTTGCTTTTTGGTCTTAATTTAAGGTTAGGGTTAGATTAGATTCAACTTTATTGTCATTGAACAAGTACATGTACAGTAACACGAAATGCAGTTAGCAACCAACCAGAAGTGCAAATAAAAGAGTACAAAAAATGTACAAGTGAAACAATGAAATACAATGTATATTATTAAGTGGGATGTATAAATGTGCAATGAAGGCAAATGGCAAGTGCAAGGAGGCATGCAACTGAAATACAGGGATAGCAGCAATGATGTTACCGAGGTAGACATGCACATGTACAACTGAATAATGTCCTGAATCAGACTTTGCAAAGCAATATTAGAGTCCAGTAGTACCGTGAAGAGTGCAAAGAGAGTAATGCAACAAGGTCCCTGAGAGGCAGTACTAAGCGGTGGGCGGGTGGATATGGCTAGTGCCCTGTCACAGAGTTCAGCAAGGCTACAGTAGCTGGAAAGAAACTGTTCTTGAACCTGCTAGTGCGGGAATGTAGAGACCTGGTCCGCTTGCCTGATGGTAGGAGGGCAAATGGTTTGTGGCATGGATGTGAAGGGTCCCTGATGATGCCGCGAGCCCTACGCAGACACCACTTGCGCTGGAGGTCTACGATGGCAGGGAGCTGGGCACCAGTGATATGCTGGGCGGTTTTCACCACCCGTTTCAGGGCCTTCCGGGCAGCCACGGAGCATCCGCCAAATCACACTGTGGCGCAGTTAGTCAGAATGCTCTCGGCCGTGCAGCGGTAAAAGTTCACCAGGATCTTGGGAGACAGGCGGGCCTTCTTCAGCCTCTTCAAAAGGTACAGGCACTGTTGCACCTTTTTGACCAGGGTTGAGGTGTTGAGGGTCCAGGAGAGGTCCTCTGAGATGTAGACACCCAGGAATTTGAAGCTGGGCACACGCTCCACCTCAATGCCATCAATGAGAACTGGGGCGTGGCTGCAGCTTTTAGACTTCCTGTAATCCACAATGAGCTTCTTGGTTTTCTTTGCATTGAGGACCAGATTGTTGTCAGCGCACCATGCAGCCAGGTGCTTGACCTCCTCCCTGTAGGCTGACTCGCCATTGTCACTGATCAGGCCTACCACCGTGGTGTCATCTGCGAACTTGACAATGGGGTTGGAACCGTGTACAGGAACGCAGTCGTAGGTGAAGAGGGAGTACAGGAGGGGGCTCAGCACGCAGCCCTGTGGCACTCCGGTGTTCAGGTTCAGGGTTGAGGAGGTGAAGTTGTCTAACCTGACAGACTGGGGTCTGTTGGATAGGAAATCCAAAGTCCAGTTACAGAGAGAGGGGATGATCCCTAGGTCATGGAGTTTGGTGACCAGCCTAGAGGGAATGACCGTATTGAATGCTGAGCTAAAGTCTATGAACAGCATTCTCACATAGGTGTTGGTTTTGTCCAGGTGGGTCAGGGCAGAGTGTAAAGCTGTGGAGATGGCGTCCTCTGTAGACCTGTTTGGTCGGTAGGCAAACTGGTGGGGATCCAGTGTTGGAGAGAGGCAGGGCTTAAGGTAGGCCAAAACCAGTCTTTCGTGGGGGTGAGTACAACAGGTCGGAGGTCATTCAGGCTTGATGCGGTCGACTGCTTCGGCACTGGCACAATGGTTAGGCAATAGGGTTATCAGTGTGGTTAAGGTTAGGTTTAAAATTGTATGATTTTATGACTTTGTGTCTCTGCCAGCTAGTGACCACTTTGCACAGCTGACTATAGTACATAAGTCATCTCCATAAATGCCAACCTGCGTCTGTGGAGGGGGTCTTCACTACACTCTGGCTGTTTTCCAGATTGCGGTAACGCTGGAATGTGCCCCAGGCACTGTTGGTGGCAAGGTCACCTACCTCAGAACCTGTGAAGTTATCCTGGTCCTTACAGTGGGGCATCTGCCCAATCTATAGAGAGGACAGAAAGACAAAGAAGATGGAATAAGATTTAGTATGAGTCGATGAGTGTGTATGGGATCTGGACATCGCTGAGTACAGAGTAGAGGGGCAAGCTCAGTGTAGTCCATCCCTGCCTAGAAAGACTGGTCTAGAGAGCACCACGTATCTGAGGAGACGAGAGAGAGAGAGAGGGATGTCACAGATCATTGCACTAAACCACACACAAGGAACGTGTGTGCAAAAAAAACACAAGCATAACATACAGAGACTCAAAGTAGACTCATACACAAAACGCATATCCTACACTACACCAGGGGTCGCGTTAGCTTTCAAAAGTCTGCATTTTCAAAACGTAGACACTCCAAAAATCTGTGTTTTAATACACTGAAAAAAAATATAAACGTAACATGTAAAGTGTTGGTCCCATGTTTCATGATCTGAAATAAAAGATCACAGACATTTTCCATACGCACAAAAAGATAATTTCTCAAAAATGTTGTGCACAAATGTGTTTACATTCCTGGTAGTGAGCATTTTTTCTTTGCCAAGATAATCCATCCACCTGACAAGTGTGGCATATCAAGAAGCTGATTAAACAGCATGATCATTACACACGTTCACCTTGTTCTGGGGACAATAAAAGGCCCCTCTAAAATCTGCAGTTGGCATGCTGACAACAAGAATGTCCACCAGAGAATTGAATGTTCATTTCTCAACCATTAGCCACCTCCAATGTTGTTTTAGAGAATTTGGCAGTACGTACAACCGGCCTAAGAAACACAGACCATGTGTATGGTGTGTGGGCGAGCGGTTTGCTGATGTCAACGTTGTGAACAGAGTGCCCCATGGTGGCGATGGGGTTATGGTATAGGCAGGCATAAGCTATGGACAATGAACACAATTGCACTTTATCTATGGCAATTTGAATGCACAGAGATACCGGAACGAGATCCTGAGGCCCATTGTCGTGCCATTCACCATCACCTTATGTTTCTGAATGATAATGCACGACCCATGTCACAAGGTTCTGTACACATTTCCTGAAAGTTGAAAATGTCCCAGTTCTTCCATTTGCCTGCTTACTCAACAGACATGTCACCCATTGAGCATGTTTGGGATGCTCTGGATTAACATATACAACAGCGTGGTCCAGTTCCCGCCAATATACAGAAACTTTGCACAGCCATTAAAGAGGATTGGGACAACATTCCACAAGTCACAATCAACAGCCAAATCAACTCTATGCGAAGGTGATGTGTCACACTGCATTAGGCAAATGGTGGTCACACCAGATACTGACTGGTTTTCTGATCCACGCCCTACCTTTTTTTACGGGATCATATCTGTATTCCCAGTAATGTGAAATCCATAGACAGGGCCTAATTAATTCATTTAAATTGACTGATTTCCTTATATCAACTGTAACTCAGTACAATCTTTGAAATTGTTGCATGTTGGTTTATATTTTAGTTCAGTATAGCTGAAACACTGAAACACACTGTTCCAAGCAGCAGCACTAGCTCCAGCTCAAGTGAACCCGTGGAAGAAAGAAAGTAGACAGGACAAAATATCCTCCATTTCATGAGACGCTTCGATTTCACCTCAACACCTATGAGCCGCCTTGCTTAATGCTCTCAAATAATAGCATGAAACCAGCTCATTTACAACCGCACCTCAGTACCAAGCATCTTTCCTGTGTGGGTAAGACAGCAGTTTTCCATTAAAAGCTGTCAGAATTTAAGGGAAGTCATGAGAAATTAAAGAAAGTGACAGTGTCAACCAAGTCATTGGGTGCTTCATATGCTGGTGTTGCTACTTGCGGCTAAGTCAAAATGCCATTCATAAAGAAGGTAAACCCTGACATTGAATGGAATCTTTATCAATCATAGGGATTTACATGTTTTGAATGGCAGTGAAAGTGATTAACTTTATCCTGTCCAGGCAGGCTTCTGTATCACTGACTGTTTATAAGACTCCTACTTCCCTGGCATTGAAAACAAGTCTGCCAAACTTGACTAGGTGCATACTTTTTTCATGATTGACAGTACCAACAACACACAGAAGAGCAAAAAGGGTCAATGCAGATAGTCTGGGTAGCTATTGGTTAACTTCTTACGGAGTGGTGGGGCGCTAGCTAATTCAAAATCCAAAAGTTGAATTATTAAACATGCATCAATACACAAGTGTTTCATAGTCATCAAAAGCTCAGCTTCTTGGCAATATCACAGCGTTGTCAGATTTCAAAAAGGCTTCACGGCGAAAGCACCACATTTGATTGTTTGAGGGTAGCACCTAACATATTTTTCCCATTACCATAAGCTATCACGGTTCACAGAAAACACATTTCACAGCGAAAACAAATCAATTACCTTTTGAAGAACTTCTGCTGAGGGCTTCCCAAGTGTCCAACGAAGACAATCCATTAGAAAAAGTAATTTATTATATCCATAAATCTCCGTTTGGTTGGCGCTTTGTGATAAGAAAATGCAGCCTCCAATCGAACTTGTTCAACTTATACCTATAAACTTGTCCAAGAACAATCAAACATAATTTTAAATGTATCCTTAGGAACACTTTTATGTATAAATAGTATAATATTTCAACCGGAATATAAACTGGGCGATAAGAGAGGAAAAAACCACAGAGCGCACCAGCCGTGAACGCGCATGTACTACTATTGACATCTGTGTGTTCACCTCCTTATTCGTCTTCTTCTCTGCTCAAAATGCAGCTAAAAAGAATCAGAACACTTTCTCGAGACTGTTGACATCCAGAGGAAGCGATAGGTACTGCATTCATATGCCCTTATATGGGCATTTTCATAAGGGAGGGGTTCCAAATGAGGTAATCTGTCAAAACCACTTTTTCCAGGACAGAAATTCCTCGGGTTTTCGCCTGCCATATCCGTTCTGTTATACTCACAGACAAAATGTTAACACTTTTAGAAAATTCAGTGTTTCCTATCCAATGGTACTTTACTTTGGGCACGTTTTTCTTAAAAAAACTGTCCCCTAGCCCTAAGAAGTTAACTATTTAACTAACTATTTAGCATTCTTGGAGGTAGAAGCTGTTCAGGGTCCTGTTTGTTCCAGACTTGGTGCATCGGTACCGCTTGCCATGCGGTAGCAGAGAGAACAGTCTGACTTGGGTGGCTGGAGTCTTTAACAATTTTTGGGGCCTCCTCTGATACCGCCTGGTATAGAGGTCCTGGATGGCAGGGAGCTTGGCCCCAGTGATGTACTGTCAAAGTTCTGGTGTGATGTGGAGAAGGAATATCCTGATTTGGAGTTTATATGCACTGAATGAACTGCTGCCCTTTGGATCTTCATACTTCATAACATTTGCATCCATTACCCTAATCAAGACCAAGCACAGGAACAGACTCGACATTGAGAAAAGCCTGATCACTGCTGTAGCCAAACTTCCTCCAAGACTGACAGAGCTTATGAGTGAGAGACCGAGTCAAGTTTCTCATTGATTGGTGAGTTTCATAAATATGGGTTACACGCATTGGGCAGTGGTGTAAAGTACTTTCGTAAAAATACTTTAAAGTACTACTTGAGTAGTTTTTTGGGGTATCTGTACTTTACAATTGATATTTTTGACAACTTTTACTTTTATTCCACTACATTCCTAATTAAAATAATGTACTTTTTACTCCATTCATTTTCCCTGACACCCAAAAGTACTTGCTACATTTTGAATGCTTAACAGGAAAGGAAAATGGTCAAATTTTGCACTTATCAAGAGAACATCCATGCCCATCCCTACTGCCTCTGATTTGGCAGACTCACTAAACACAAATGCTTAATTTGTAAGTGATGTCTGTGTTGGAGTGTGCTTACTATCCGTAAATCTAAAAAAACATTTGTGCCGTCTGGTTTGCCTAATATAAGGAATTTGAAATTATTTATATTTTTCCTTTTACTTAAGTATATATTTCAAATTACATTTACTTTTGGTACTTAAGTATATTTAAAATGAAATACTTGTAGTATTTTACTGGGTGACTTTCACTTTTACTTGTGTCATTTTCTGTTAATGTATCTTGATTTTTTATGACAATTGGGTACTGTATGTGTATAAAATGTGATCTTGGTTTTTGTATAATTTGTCTGGACACAAATCCTATACAAAATATTCAACTGTTGTTAAGAGTACACAAGTATTATTATTGTAGTACATTATAATTATTAGCAATTAAATGACAGACATAAACAAATAATATTGATATTAAACCTAATTTTGTCCAATTTACACCTAATCTAGGAATCACATACTTCAGGCAGGCCAACGTTTTTTAGAGGTACAGTACCCACTGGTATAGATGTCTGGCTATTGGCCCTATGTTTGAGGCCCTGTTGCTTGCTTCAATGCATTATGAATTTGTCCATCTGTCTTTGTCAAGACTAAACGTTCTCTGTTACAAAAAAAGTTCTTATTACTTTGGAAAACATCTATGAATTGTGACTATAGCATCATTCTTACTTTTGCACATTAAGCCACCTTATTCATATTTAATTTTCACACGTCTTTATAGAAAAACATGTTTGTGTTCTCTTGTGTGTTGAAAAAGTCTCCATAATTCATAGTTTCTTTCAATATTCTAAAAGCAAAAACCCCAATGAGAGTGAAAAAGCAACAATGACCTTTAATGTGTACACTGTATGAAAAGAGTGTGTACTGAATGGTTAGCTAGCTACGGAATCCAGAGCAGCATTATTCCCTAGCCGCCGTCTGTGGTTGTTTACATGTGGATTATGTACACTTCAGAGTCACTAAGTAGCTATATGCTGGGTACTTAGTGGTGGCTACCGCATTCAAATGGCCTTATCAAGTCCCTATAGGGTCAGTTATTATTAGTGGTTTACCGGTATATTCTTTGCTTGTACTATGGTCTTAGTTATAGCCTGTTTGTAGGTCGCTCTGCTCAAGACTCTCTGTCTCCCGCCGTTGTCATTCTGAGGGAAGCATAAAAGAGCTTTGCATTTCTCCTGTCGATACCAGAAATTCAGCATTGCTAAGCAGCTGTTCCCAGTAAACGTACTGCTATTAAAGCTATAATCAGCTGTTGAAACAATAACAAAGCATACTTCCTGCCCCTGTTTTGTGTTTGAATGCTTTGTATGTTTACTTTTACTTTGTTTAACAACATTGGAGTAAAACAAGCTTTTATTTTGGGTTCTGATGGGATACAACAGTTGAACTAAACTCACGAGTCATTTATAAGTTATATTTTTCAAGAATCAATGGGTACATATCATTCATTTATAAGTCCAAAGATGGATGTACCAACTGCAGATTGCCACATTAAATTAATTATTATTTTATAATGCACATCATGTTTTTTATGGTTGCTTTTACTGCTCTCTGAATGAGAATGGCAGTAAAATGTACTGTATATGCTTCAACATATGTCCACTTATTACCACCTAACGTTAGCAGATTCATTGTTTCTTAGATGATCCATGTCTAAAAGGGATGTCTACTCTCTTTGTCTCTCTGACTGAATTCTGCAGGAGATACATTTTCCTTTTGTCACAGTCAGGCACTGATATGATCATATTCCACATACAGTGCCTTCAGAAAGTATTCATACCCCATACATTTTTCTACATTTTGTTGTCTTACAAAGTGGGATTAAAATGTATTTAATTGTAATTTTTTGTCAACAATCTACACAAAATACTATGTAATAGTGGAAGAACATTTCTAACATTTGTCAAAAAAATATGAAAAATAAAACACTAATATCTTGATTAGATAAGTATTCAACCCCCTGTGTCAATACATGTTAGAATAACCTTTTGAAAGCGATTACAGCTGTGAGTCTTTCTAGGTAAATCTCTAAGAACTTTCCACACCTGGATTGTGTAACATTTGCCAATTTTATTATTTTCAAAATTCTTTAATCTCTGTCAAATTGGTTGTTGATCATTTCTAGACCACCATTTTCAGTTCTTGCCATGGATTTTCAATCAGATTTAAGTCAAAACTGTAACTTGGCCACTCAGGAACATTCACTGTCTTCTTCCAGTTTAGATTTGGCCTTGTGTTTTAGGTTATTGTCCTGCTGAAAGGTGACTTTATCTCCCAGTGTCTGGTGGAAAGCAGACTGAACCAGGTTTTCCTCTAGGAGTATAGCCTGTGCCTAGCTCCATTCAGTTTATTTTTTATCTTGAAAAACTCCCCAGTCCTTAACGATTACAAGCATACCCATAACATGATGCAGCTACCAGTATTGAAAATATGGAGAGTGCTACTCAGTAATGTGTTGTATTGGATTTGCCCCAAACGTAACACTTAGTATTCAGGATAAAAAATGAATTGCTTTGCCACATTTTTTCAGCATTATTTTAGTGCCTTGTTGCAAACAGGATGCATGTTTTGGAATATTTTTATTCTATACAGGCTTCCTTCTTTTCACTCTGTAAATGAGGTTAGTATTGTGGAGTAACTACAATGTTGTTTTCTCCTATCAAAGCCATTAAACTCTGTAACTGTTTTAAAGTCACCATTGGCTCATGGTGAAATCCCTGAGCGGTTTCCTTCCATTTTTGTTTTTACCAATCTACCAATAGGTGTTCTTCTTAGCAAATCATTGGAAAACCTCCCTGGTCTTTGTGGTTGAATCTGTGTTTGAAATTCACTGCTCGACTGAGGGACCTTACAGATAATTGTGTGTAGGGTACAGAGATGAGGTAGTCATAAAAAAATTATGTTAACACAGGTGTGAGTGTTGACGAGGACAAGGCTGGAGATCAGGCAGGTGTGAGTGCATCTGCACACACAGTGAGGTGAAGACTTTTGGAGGATGGCCTGGTGTCAAGGTCGGCAGCAAAGAAGCCACTTCTCTGCAGGAAAAACATCAGGGACAGACTGATATTCTGCAAAAGGTACAGGGATTGGACTACTGAGGACTGGGGTAAAGTCATTTTCTCTGATGAATCCCCTTTCCGATTGTTTGGGGCATCCGGAAAAAAGCTTGTCCGGAGAAGACAAGGTGAGCGCTACCATCAGTCCTGTGTCATGCCAACAGTAAAGCATCCTGAGACCATTCATGTGTGGGGTTGCTTCTCAGCCAAGGGAGTGGGCTCACTCACAATTTTGCCTAAGAACACAGCCATGAATAAAGAATTGTACCAACACATCCTCCGAGAGCAACTTCTCCCAACCATCCAGGAACGGTTTGGTTACGAACAATGCCTTTTCCAGCATGATGGAGCACCTTGCCATAAGGCAAAAGTAATAACTAAGTGGCTCTGGGAACAAAACATCGATATTTTGGGTCCATGGCCAGGAAACTCCCCAGACCTTAATCCCATTGAGAACTTGTGGTCAATCCTCAAGAGGCGGGTGGACAAACAAAAACCCACAAATTCTGACAAACTCCAAGCATTGATTATGCAAGAATGGGCTGCCATCAG